>CP045899.1:16526501-16541857 GCA_013387185.1 Caligus rogercresseyi
ATAAAATAAATAAAAAATGCGTAGACAGTTGTGGTTAAGTAAAACCTACTTGGACCTTTTAGAGCAAACTACTGTCTAAAAATTATAACCTTATATTAAATGCCAAAATGCATTTTTTCCGTAAAAAGCGAAGATTATTTTTTTAAGTTCGCTGCCTTTGATGGCACATAACGAATTAGGGATCCAGTCCATTCCTATAAAAAATGATCCTGCGTTGGAGAAAGAGCCGAGTAGTACGTACCTTGCCCCAATGATGATTGTGTGTAAGTTTTCACACTTTGGGTTGGAGGTTGGCGTTTTTTTTGGCATTAAAGATTTAATATTACTTAAGAAAAATGTTTCTTTTTGATAGGGAGGAGCATTTATATTATGAAATATGAGTATTTTAAGCAAACGGTATATTTGTCGTCAATGAACTATGTCTATATTTTGATATCATTAACCTTATTTTTGCATTGATTAAAATTGCTTTAAAATTGTACAAAGATGATGTGAAGCTTTCAAGCCTTTTTTTGGGTGGTGAGTATGATTATTTACTTAAAATGGCACAAATAGTTTTTATAATACCAAGTTAAACTATTTTTTTACCAACATTTAATTAAGTTATATATTAACAAATGATTCATACATTTACATATGGATCACATATAATAACAAGTTATAAATAACACTTGTAAAAATCATTTGGGAAGCAACTTAGCAAATTAAAATTTGTAAAAGGAAAACTGTACTTTTGCTGTTGTGAAAATGTATTTTGGTTGGTAGGGACCCAATTGAAAAGAAAATTCTTTTGGTTTTCAATAAAAAATTAAAATCCTTGTAAAAATTGTTACTAAGTGCTCTTTAAAAATGATACAAAAGTTTGTTATACATCCAAACTAAATAATAACAGCTTTTTAGTATACCTAAGAAAAGTGCTCAAAAAGCTTGTGATTGGCGGACCTCAATGATTCATTGTGCTTATTTTTATAATCCGCATATATGATGGAACTTATTGGAACCCAATGCTGTCGGGTATACAACCTCATGTATGAGTGGTCTTTGAGTTTATTTATAGCATGATGCATTATTATATACTAGCGAATGTTACCCGGCGCTGCCGGGATTTTCCAACTTGACAATAGTCTGGATGGGAAAAATAACACCAATAATTTTAGTGATGTCATCGCGTGTGATTTTTCATATTAAAATTAAATTCTTTAAAAAGTCGTTCATAAGGTCTTCATTGCCTTTTTGTGTTTGTATTCCTAAAAGCTGGGTATTTAAACATCATAAAAAGAAGAAATCACACGAAATGTTTCAGTGATGTCATCGCAGGTGACATTTCATATTAAATCAGTTCCTTCACAGTTGTCATTGGGTCTTCATTGCCATTTTTTCGGTTTTGTATTCATACGGCTGGGTATTTAAACATCGCCAAAAGAAGAAATCACACTAAATAATTTAAGTGAAATCATCGCATGTGACTTTCATATTAAAATCAGTTCCTTAAAAAGTTGGCATTGGGTATTCATTGCCATTTTTTCCGTTTTCTATACCTTACGGCTGAGTATTTAATCATCGTAAAAATAAAAAAAATCACACGAATAATTAAGTGATGTCATCGCAAGTGACTTTTCATTTAAATCAGTTTCTTAAAAAGTATCATTGGGTTTTTATTGCCATTTTTTCATTTTGTATTCCTTAAGGCTGGGTATTTCAACATAGTAAAAAGAAGAAATCACACGAATATTTCAGTGATGTCATCGCTTTCTTTTCATATTAAAATCAGTTCCTTCAACAGTGGTCATTGGGTCTTCCTTGCCATTTTTTCCGTCTTATTCCTTACGGTTGGGTATTTAATATCACACAAAGAAGGAATCACACAAATAATTTCAGTGAAATCATCGCATGTGACTTTTTCATATTCAAACCAGTTCCTTAAAAAGTTGTCATAGCTTCATTCATTTTTTTTTTTTCCGTTTGTATTCCTTAAGGCTAGGTATTAAACATTGTAAAAAGAAGATGAATAATTTTAGTGATGTCATCACATGTGATTTTTCATATTCAAATCAGTTCCTTAAAATTGTCCTTGGGTCTTGATTGCCATTTTTTCCGTTTTTTTGTTCCTTAAGGCTGGGAATTTAAACATCGTAAAAAGAAGTTATTTTAAGTCGTTCATAGAGTGCCTGTTTATTTCTTATGAGAAGTAGTTCCTAAAAAGTCGTCATTGCATCGCATTGCCATTTTTTCCGTTTTGTATTCCTTAAGGCTGAGTATTGACATCCCTCTCCATCTCTAGGCATTATTGAAATTTGATTAGCACGATGTTGCAATATAAAAAAGTGTTGTTATTTTCCACAAAACTTAAATTTGGGGGACATACAGGAACAGAAAGAAATAAGTAATCATGCAGAAAACGAATTTTTCGGGAAACACTAATAAAACAAAAACACGTCTTAGTACCTCAGTCTTATCCACAGAAAATTTGGGCAAAATCTAACTTGTAAATTTTAAAAAATCAACAATAAACGTTTTGGCGAATAAAATAAGCATGTCGATGACGAATTTTCCGGGAGTTGACAACCCACTAAAACACTCCCTGAGCTCTCAAAACTCTTCACTGAAAATTTCGTCAAGATCTAATGAACCGTTCGGGAGATACAGGGAAACGAACGAACGAACGAACGGAATTATTTTTTTTTAAGTATAGATATTGAACAGCAGGTACATTTCTTGTAGGCAATTTTCTGTTCCTTGCTTGTCGAGTTTGACGCCCTGTCATCTTAGTTTTTTTGCTGAACAAAAACAATTTTGAACAATATAGCCCAAAGTACATCATCACATAGAAGTTTTAACTTGTACTTTTTCAAAGACTGGTCGTAGTTTAGACAACAAAACTGATAGCATCCTCTTTAGTTATGGTCAATGTAGAAGTAGGAATGTCAAAATCAACATTTGGCATGATGCAGGAGTAAAGATCATAATCATGCATGGACTTGAAGACACCAATTTCTGGACTAAGCGTGACGGTCGTAAAGTACAGCTCTTATGTGCAAATAAATTTAATCTAATGATATGCGCAATTGATATTTCTTTAATATAAATTATTTATCCTTTTTATTAAGTCTAAATCGTTGATGGTCGTCAAAAGAAGATGCGCAAAGAGAAGGAATATAACCGTATGCACAAAATGATAATAATATGTTGTCGCCTTGGATAGTTTCAGCTAATTTTACCTTTTTATATAAAAATGTATATATTTCTCATAAAGTTTTAGACAAATTTATATTTATTTCTTCTTGTAAAAATATCTGGACAAACAATTATAATTATTTTGTGTCAATTGGCGTCAGCTGCTTTATTCACTTCTGTGGGGAAGGAGTATTACATTATTTCCAAAAATTGATCAACTCCTTAAATACTCAATTCACCAACATAGAATAGAACAAATAATATTATTAATCATCTTAGAATTAACGTCTTCACATGTTTAGAAATACTATTTTTTTGAA
Source organism: Caligus rogercresseyi (assembly GCA_013387185.1). Lineage (NCBI taxonomy): Eukaryota > Metazoa > Arthropoda > Copepoda > Siphonostomatoida > Caligidae > Caligus > Caligus rogercresseyi. Next base: position 16,529,996 of record CP045899.1, read on the forward strand.
GAAGTTAACTGATGGATATATAATAATAATAATAACAAAATCGAAGACGAATACAAGTGCATTAATCCGCCTCTCCACTACCGTTTTGAGCATTGATACTTTAATTAATTGGCTCATCATCATCATTGAGGAGGTGGTTGAGATGTGGGCGAGGAGAGCGTTGTGAAGTTATGCTATATATGTATACTCTTCCAGACTTGTTGTTAATTGGGAACCGCCCTGGAATTTTTTAAGTTAAATCATAAGGAGCCCATGCATTCTTACATGCCACATAGTAGTAGGTTCATGAATACCACAGTCAGCTACTGTTCCCTTTCAAGTCATTTGAATATGAATATAATATATAAGGGTGATTCTTATTTCACGTTTTTCGGATTTGAGAGTCGGGCTCCCCCTAAGATTTTACTTTAATGCATAGGATACCAAATTAGTTTTAATTTTGTATGTACATCCAAAATCAAAACGAGATAATAAGGTTTCAATATGTTCAATTTTGGGGTATTTTCCATAAAATGACTATTTCAAAACTTAAATTTCTCGTAGAATTTTGGATGTACGTAAAAAATAAAAACTGATTTGGAATCCTTGAAATCATACTAGAAATTGTTTGAAATAGTATTGAAATTAAGGACATTAGAGGCGATCGAATGGCGAAAAAAAAATACTACATAAGTTTACTAATCTTTTGGGCCCGTTGGGCGGATACTTCCTATTACTCGATTTCGTTTAAACTTTCACAAGATGATCTCTTGCACTAAACTAAAATCCTAGAGGGGAGCCCGACTCTCAAATTCGAAAAATGTGAAATAGAATCACCTTTATATATATATATATATATAGTATATCGTGTGGCTAAGCAAATTGTGAACAGAAAGACGAAGGCAAACTTCATCAATATTCTTAATAAGTACAAAGGGTAGGGCACAGAGATTTAGAACATTTATTAATTCAACTTATAGTAACCTTATAGTTCAAAATGGCCACCATTGGCCTTCAGCATGGCCTCGATCCGGGGCCTGAAGGCCTTGCAGGTCTTGACAATGAAATCCACGGACATCTCGGCCCACTCCTTCTCAACGGCGGCCTTCAGGGCATCCACACTGGCATGGGGGATGCTACAGGCCTTTCTCTCCACGACGCCCCAGATGCCATAGTCAAGTGGATTGCAATCCGGGCTGGTGGACCCGTTGTGCTTCATCCAGGTGAGAAGCTTCTTACCCTTGATGGCCCTGGTCTCCTTGCTGGCATCCGAGAGAAGCTGACGACGTCTACGAACATAAGACACCAGGCCCAAGTCCTGAACAGCATTCTGATGGTGTCCTTGCTGACCCCGAGATTCTTGGCCTGCTTCCTCATGCTGGTGGTGGGGGAGGCCGCAATGGTGTCCGAGAGGTCGGCCAGAAACTCGGCCGTCCTCTTCTTGTTGTGCCCACCACTACAAGGTTTCCTTCCAAGGTCTTGTCCCTCATCTTTGAGCTTCTTGACATTGGAAACGAGCCCCAAGGAGCAGGGGATGAGCTCAGCAATCTTCCTGAAGTCCATTTGGGCGTCGAGCAAGGCAAAGACCCGAATCCTTTTCTCCTCCATTGTCACCGTCGTTTGCCAAAACACAATGCATTCAAAACAAAAGCTGTTTGTTTTTGTCTGTTCTTTTTGCCCAGTGAGTAAGTAAGGCAGGAAAATTCAAATTGCAGTCGCTACAATGCATTAAAATCCTGTTCATGATTTGCTTAGCCACACTGTATATATATATATATATATATTATATATATATAATATATATTATATATAGTCTTAAACTACATCAATAGTCTAATAATAAGAATAAAAACAAACAATTGATGGTTTCCTACACGTGTTTGTGAAGAAAGAAGGAGAGAGATGATTTGTTCCTTGTTGATTTGTACATATATTAAGACTTATATACTTACTCCCTTGCTTAAGGAATGAATTTTTTTTTTCTCTTCTTACTTAATTATGTAAATAACTAATTAAGAACGTCGTCGTGAGTCAATGCATGGGAAAGATTTGTTCCTTCTTCCCTAGTTTACTCAGAAATGTACATATTCTATAATGAGAAATAGAAACAAGTTCACAAATAGATTCCTGGCTGGATGAATGTTTTTTTGTCTTCGGGGGCTGCCTCCATGGGGACTCATTTAATAATTTTTTTAGCTTGTCTCACATGGACAAATTTTTTATTACCGTTGTTATAGAAAATGAGAAGTCTTTATAATAAAAGAAAATTGTCCCTTAAAAAAATGAAATTAAATGGTTTACAAATTGTTCGATATATTTCGTGAGTTTTAGTCTTTTATGTTTGCCCTTTTTTAGTTTATGCCGTATTTTATTATAAATTATGAAATTTTGTTGTGATCCTCGATGTAAAGAAATGTTTTGATTCAAATATACTAAGCTTCTTGATACACGGGTCGCTGCTATTAATTGTGATTTCTGTGAGCCTGTGAAGAATCTTAACAAGAATTTACTCGGAGTGAGAATAGAAAAAATATTACGAAATTATTAATACAGTAATCTTAGAAACTGTTTAAATATATATCATGAAAGTATTTTTGATATAAACTATTAAATTATGTGTGAAATAAGTTTTAAAAAATATATAATTGATAAACTTTATAAATATAATTTTATTTTTATTTATTTATTTTTTTGTATTTGTAAATAATTGGCAAAGGAATAATCGACAATTGTAGACTCTAAAAATATGTATATTATTATTATTTGCCTTACTTAATTGTGTGCTTGTTTTTTGCCTATATCATTCAATAGAATTGGATCTGACTGGATAATAATCATTATAGCGTGTAAATTACTCAATCGAACCTAGGATCTTATCAATGAAGATGCGTCCTCAACATTGAATGTTGAACATGGCTTAACACACTGAGCTATCACAATCACTTTAGTTTAATTATTAGGCTACTGATCTCGATTCCACTAGATGTGTTTTTGGGCTTTTTGTAATTCAGTTAATTAAGGACATTGATACCAATGACGTAATCAAAGATTCATTAAATATTCTGGTAACGTAATTCTTAATCGTAAATAGACTCGTCATGGAAGAATACTGATTTCCTACCAACTTCAAAGTCACATTTTACATACTCATATGACGTCACGTTTCTTTGACGTTTATATGACGACATAAGAAAAAATGGACCTGAAGCATTTGTACAAAACTAAAAATAAATTTCTTATTCTCCCGTGTTTTCCTTTTTTATTTTAGTGAGCCATTGTTTCGGCCTAACTATTTGGCGACTGAAGGACGAGTCATCAGAAGATAGTTTTTGTATCTTTTCAAACCAATACTTTTAAAGTCAATGGACTTGAAATACTGAAACCATAAAATTGATAACAATTATATTGGGATAAATATTCGATTCCGTTGTTAAAGCGTGGGCGGAGTCATAAATTTTGATATCATACTCAATACGTAATTAAGAGTTATTTTGGAAAACAAAGGAATTCATTTGATTTATATTTGACGCATAACTAAATTTAGATAATAATAAAAAACGTTCGTACTTAATACAAACTGATATGACATAAATGTTTTTACTTGTTCAAAATAAAACATCCTTTTTTTCACCGTTTTGTCAACCAACCAAAAATTGATAAATATGTTATATGGGTTCGTATTTTTTTTTTTTGCTATGGCAGCTCATCTCGCTATCCGAACTTGAGTATCTACCAGTGGTCCCCTACAATGTACAGATCATCTATTTCTTATCGTTTGGCTTACACCAAGAAAGTGGTCCATTAAATTTGCTAAATTCATTATAATAAAATTGTCCACAGTGCTACCAGTTTGCTGTAAGCCTGGTTTTTCGAGTGAAAAAACATTTTATTCGGTAATTTGCGATACATTTATACAGTATAAAAATAAAGTACATAAAAATATATACACAAATAGAGTATAACTGGGCAGTTGCGAAAATACATAAATGAATTTTCTGGGTTTTTTCATATATTCCAGAGGCCCGTAGGAGTGGTACGAATCGTGCGTTTTTCGTCGCATCAACTTTTCAAGTTCCATGTTATATTTAATTGTATGAATAGGATTTTTCAAGCATCATCCAATTCAAAGAACTTCTACAGGGTCCACGCGTTAAATTTGACACTTTCGAAAAATAAAAAACAAACATGGATAGAATCTTCAATTCTTTATAAAATCAAAAAATTCCAAAAGTAGGTTGTCAGTATTGGTCTTGGCTTGGATTCTAATTGAAGTACAGGCCCCTAACCTCGACGACCTTCTTCAGCCGGGACCGGAACCTGGAGCACGCGCACCTGACCTGGTCCCTCGGCAACTTCTTGAAGCAGAGCGTGATGCGGGCCTTCAACTCGGCCATGGTGTTGCAAGCAGTTCGGTTGGTATCCCTTTCAACCGCGCCCCATAGGTAGAAGTCGCACAGGTTGCAGTCGGGGGAGTTGGGCGGCCAGATGTTCGGGCTCGTGTAGCTTCAGGGCCATGTTAAACTGGTTCTCCTGGGCCTTCTCGGTCAAAATCTGGCCTTTGCGGCGCTTGTAGAAGTGGTAACGGAGGTCCTCGTTGATACACACCCTAACTGTGGTGTTTCCGACCCCCAACTCCTCCGCCAGCTTGGTGCAGGATTTGCTGGGGTCCTCTTGCACCTTCTTCTGGAGCTTTTCCACGAATTCCGGGGTCCTAAGGGAGTCAGAACGTCTTTTCCCCTTTTTTCTCTCCACCACTTCTCGTAGTCGTTATTGAACTCCTCCAGCTCCGATCTGATGGACTTGACAGTGTTCCTAATCATAATCTCCATATCCTTGCAACCGCGCCGGTTCACTGCAGTTACGCGTTTCCAGGATTCGGGCGGGTTAAAATTGTCAGACACCATTGTTATCGTTACCAGCTGTGCTCAACTACTGAGGCTAAAGGTACAAAGCCCAGCTGGCCCGATCGTAGCCCCCTAGCGGCCGCTTCGTGCAATAAACCAAAGTGTCAAATTTAGCGCGTGGACCCTGTATTTCTTCCCATTAATCCTCTGACTGCCTGATGTTGCAGAAAATTTTGTCGAATTGTAGACTAAGAAGTGGACCGCCTCATCACACTACTAATTCACATTATTTATGCATATTTGGAGGGTGCAAGTAGATTAACTCTTTGGCACTTTGGAATCAAGGGCCAACAGAGACCCCAACACAACCCAGGCATTCCTTCTAAATCATGAAGCAGACCATCATCATGGAGAGAGATATGTTGAGGAGGGCCCGTAGCCGCTTCATGTCAGGGGGATTTGAATCGATGGGCTCCTAGGTGGACTAAATGTATAGTAAAAAAGATGATGCTTTTGCATTTGGTTCAAATAATAATATTGAAAAATGACGTGAGTTATGAGTGTTTTTGTAAACTAATGGGCAACAACTTAAAGTTGATTCTATACAGAAAGGTACTCTGATTTTTTGTTGCCTATATGGTTCGATAGAATTACATCCGACAGGATATAAATAAGCATTATGAATTAAAATTAGTCACTCGAACCTAGGATCTTATCAATGAGGATGGCCAAAAACTACACTTCCCCTCCGGGATTCGAACCCCAACATTGATAGTTGAGCACACCTTAACGCACCCGGCTTTGTGATTTGAAAATTTAAAAAAGGTGAAGCAAGAACTCTTTCGAGTCTTTATGGATAATAAAAATTAATTATCTACCTCATTTTCAGCCGCACCAGCATGAATCACCTTCCATCGGACCTGTTCTATTATTTAAACAAGGAGACAAGGTACAACAAACAAAAATACAATCATTTATAAATATAAAAAACGAAGCATAAAATATATTACTGTTCTCGGTTATAGTTATTTCTCAACAACAAAATAACAGTTATAAAAAAGACCAAAAATTATAGTTAATTAGAGGTTCTGTGATAATTTCCTAATTTTGAAAATATATATATTTTTTTCTCTCTGAACGACGTCGATTGAAAAGATTGCGAGGATTCTTCCTTGTAGCACTATGACTCTTAATCCAATATGTGAACTTTGGCATAGATGGTACAGCTCATATAAAGTCTCTCTCTTAAGTTGTTAGTATGGTGTTAGCCTTGGAGTTATAGGAAATTTGCAACTTACAATTATCTTTTTTATTTTGAAGGAGATATTTATTTACATTGTTTCATGCAAATCCTTAGGTCAATCAAAATTAGTTGTTGCCTTAAAAAAATATTTAAAATGCAGGGATCATTAATACCATAGATTCTAGTAATATCAACGTCGTTTCTTGGTTTGAATAAGTAAGGACGTCAATAAACTAGTTATCACAATCTCTACAATAAATACAACTTCTGCAGTTGATGCCTGTTATCGTCAATGTCCATTTATTGTCACATATGATGACTCAAGATAAACATTGAATATTTTCTCTGTGTGTTGGGATATTTTTACTTAATAAATAATATTTATGTGATATTGAAGAAGAACATTCAAAGAATGTGGCATGGATGTAGACCCAATAAAAAGTGTTTATTAGTGTTCTTAACGATCTTTATTTCTAAGTGGATCTTCATATCTGAACAGCCAATTGGCAATAGATATATTGTCTCATTTTAAATCTTTATTATAATCATTACTCCCTTTCCACCAATTACGACCGCGAAAAAAGTACCAAATATCAATTTCTGCATCAAACAGTGGAATAAAATCCATTTTGAGTTTTCTTCTACTCATGCTCAATCTACATAAATGACATACCCTTAAAATACCATTTCTGAGATAAATACAGAGCTCAGGATGTTATTTGAAGATGAGAAGTGTTCGTGAATTACATTTTGATATTATTACACTTTGGTGTATGTGTGTGTGTGGCACTCTGACGACCTTGCATTTGAAATGCATCTTTATATGCAACAGGGTTCATCCTGGCCTTGATCATAAAGGTTTTTTAATGGCAGGATTTTTTCTAAATCAAATAGGTAATGGTATCATCACGAAATATGAATGAATATATTTGGAATTCAGGAACAATTTGTTTTATTAATATTATATTTGATGGAATAAAAACTGATTAAATAAAAGTATGAGTGTGTTGAAATGCATATACATTAACACTTTACCGAGTGGATTTTTATTCGCAAGCAAAATAAGGTTCTGAAGAAATGTTGGTAAATATTATTTTGAAGGAGCTACAAAAAAATATTTTGCAAAAAAATAATGTTTGGAATCTATTTTATACTTTTTATTTAATACATTTACTTCTTACTTCATTGATCTTTTCTAAATGAAGTTTTGTAGACTTCAGCATCTAAATTTGTATTGCATCAGCAATCTTCTTTTGAACTCACCAAACCTGTTGTGATCTTTTTGCACATGCATTATGCTTCACATTGCGTTTACATGCCAAAGTCTAGAATATTGAGGTCTGGCAAAGAGGGAGGCCAAGACTTTTTAGCCCAAAAATTGTAGTTTTTAACAAATAATTTTTCAGTGGGTTTTAGCAGCATGCCCAATCCTGTTGAAACATCATCACCAGCAATCTATTTCATCCGTGAGATGAGTTTATTCCTCAATGCATTGATCTAAGGACAGCATTGAGGCAAAACCTTCCATCAAATTACAAAAAGCTTTGTCTGTATTTTGCTCAAAAACACTTCTGATGATGAGTGTTAGTCATTCGTTATCCCTCTAGAGTTGTTATGGAGAGGGCTTCAAAGGTCCACAAATATATTATATGTCTTTTGATTATCCTGGGTCATGTTTCCTCAGGAAATAAAAAATATTATGAACTAAGTTTTTTTTGGGTTGTTTTATATGTATTATTATCATCCACGATATACATACACACACGAAAACGCACATATAACACTAAGTAGAGAACACAACCACACTACGGGGTATCTGTGTTATAATAATAATAATACCTATTATACTTAGTATAAGTATACATAACTTATTCCTACTTAAATACTAAATTATTTACAATAATATTTTCATTATTTTACATGCATCATTTTTAATTTTATTTCGTCCTCCTTCTTGAGAAACTTCATGCCTCACATAGGACAGGCAGGACATCTGTTTATGAGGCGATCTGCAGTCTGCTGCTGTTCCTTCGTGCCAGAGATCACAATTGGACTTATGTTCTTCCATTTACTCAAGTGCGAGAGAAAAGGTTCCATGGTCAGTGACCTCCTTGAACAAGCAGTTTCATATTCTCTCGTCAAAATTTGATCGTGTTTTGTTGAGGGAAATTTCAACATTAGACGAGTGTGCCTCATATTTACGCTGTTTTTGTGACGGCTGCTCCACCTTTGATAAAACAAACTATCTACTGCCCTTCTTCTTCACTAGCTCGGCGGTACTTCGGTGCATATTTGATTTTTGACTCTCACAGCCACTTTTTGCAAGATAATCGGCGAATCATTTCCAGTTATGTCACAGTGACCTTTTCACCATTCAAGGTATAGGGTTTTTTCTTCCTTTTTGCTCTTATCAGAGTTTCTTTACATTCTATGACTATAGTACAGCTCTTTGTGAGTGGTTGAGGAGAGCCGCAATAGCCGATCGTACAACCATATTCCTTGTAGGTTTTTCCCGTTTAAGAAGGTCTTCCAAAGATCTTTAAATGGCGAGAACTTCAGCCTGAAATACTGATGCCTCGATTTTTAATGACGTCAGTGAATGATGCAGAGACATGTTGCCCTTAGTGATAGCCCATCCTGCGCCCGTATTTTCCGTCTTGGTCTTAAGAACCGTCAGTATGGATTATTGTATCCGGACATTCTATATGATTATTATTGATCCAGACTAGGTCACCTTTTATGTATATAATCACTAAGCCCATTGATTATCAAATAAGTTAGTGGCATTATAAATCGCGGAGGATAAATTATGTTTTCAACTTTGGTTAAGAGTGTGCGACGAAGTAGACAGTCCATCATTATCCTTAATGTATTACCAACATTACATGAGCCAATCCATTTTTTTTCATGGAATGGATTGAAAAGGGTCACACATAAAAATATTATAATTCGACTCCTGAGGGTACTGCTCATTGGAGAGACTATTATTCTGTCTCAGATCACTCAAGGCATCTTCATTTTTTTGACGTCGCTCCTCACATGATCCACAGTCGACCTTTAAAACCAGACAAATATCCTTTTTGTGATACCAACAAACCCCAGTCGACTTTTAAAACCGTCAAGTATCTTTTGTTTTGATATTAGAGCACAACACTCCGGCCGTAAGCCTTATAAAATTTAATGCATGGTGGCAAAAATACCAAATATCCAGTTCTTAATTGTTGTTTAAAATACAAATGACGGAAATATTTCATGATTTAGCCTCTCAAGCTCAAAAAATTATTAACAAAATTACTAGGTATATATATATATATATATACAGGGTGATTCACTTAAATTGAGACTCACATATTACAAACTACAATCTTTGTATTAAATTTACATAAATAATTTTTAAACAAAAATGATAGCACAATGTGTAATTTACAAAATGTATTTCAATAAATTTTCACATATCCTCCTTGAGACTTCACTACAGCTTTGAACCTCCTCATGGTGGAGGCAACACAGGCAGGAATCTCTTCCTCAGACAAAGATTTTCACGGTCCAGGCCACCCACAACAGTCAGAATGACGGGTTTTATCTTGAAAAAAGGAAGACATCCCCGTGCAGCTGAGGACTCTCTTCAGAAGGCAAAAGCCACCCTCAGTCATGGTCTGAGCTGAGAAGAGATTCCTGCCTGTGTTGCCTCCACCGTGAGGAGGTTCAAAGCTGTAGTGAAGGCCAAAGAAGGATATGTGAAAATTTAATGAAATACATTTTGTAAATTACACTTGTGCTATCATTTTTGTTTAAAATTATTTGTGTAAAATTTAATACAAGAGATTGTATGTAGTTTGTAATATGTGAGTCTCAATTTAGTGAATCCCCCTGTCTATATATTCAAAAACGTTAAACAGATTCAGTTGTATTTCAATTCACTTTTCTATTAGCAAAAAAAAATATGAACAAATTGGGGGCATTTAAAAAAAATCAAAAGCATTTCAAACAATTAAAGAGAAAGACTAACAATTGGTAAAATATTGGTGGGGTGAATGAAAGTTTTTATAAATTAGGATTGTCTGCTCCTGCAAGAAGGCCTGTGCAATTCTTAACTTCTTACTACCTCGACTCTTATTAGATTGCAGAGTGTAAAGAACCGCTCCCGATAGAAAGACTATTTTATCATCCCTCCTAAAGAAGATCTCAAGATCTAGCCGGTGTACTATATCGCCCTCTCACAATACAAGAGCAACTCTATATGTTCTTGTTTTTGAATGCTCGAACTGACTTTGCATTATTTCAAAGGACTAATTGTATATTATTTAATGTTACTTGATAACGAATTATTCCTCATTTATGTATTTTTAAAAGTATTTAAGAATTTTTATAATTTTCAAATATAATTTAACCCTGTAGGAAAATTTTCATTAGTCTAAAATCCTAAAAAAATAAATTTTTTGTTGTTGAGTAAAATAAGTGAATAATTAAAATATTTGTGCATATTGTAAATGGCAGTCCAATGAGTTAATAATTTAACATAACCAATGTTTAGTAGAGTAAGCTCTAAATATTTGTTTAACAAGGCAAAAAGTTGTATACAAGGAAATATGATTATTGATGTCATTAACCATAATCACCTATATTTGCCACATTGTTTTTTTTGTATGAATTGTTTTTTCACCAAATACATGTTTTTGTTTGTTTTTTTTTTGCATATTTGGTTCGATATAATTGCATGCGCGACTGGAAATAAATAATCATAATAGCGTTAAATTAGACTATCGAATCTAGGTTCAACTTAAGAGAGGCGCAATAGCTCATTGTGTTCAGAACGTGTTCAACTCTCAATGTTTAGGGCGTAATTCGATTCACGAGGGGGGGGGGTCAATTTTTGGTCAACTCTCATTGATAAGATCTTTAAGTTCGATCGACTAATTTCGATCGAATTCGATAGAATTGCATCCGACTGATATAAAGTGCTTGATTTAATTCATTCGATGCAATTCTATCGAACCAAATAGTAAAAAACCCACGATAACGCTAGTGATAAAGAGGTAATTAGGAATGCTATAAATTAAGGTAAATATTTGCACAATAAATAAGAAGAGACAATAAAAATAAATACAACACATTCGTAGCCATCCTCATGATGGCTTGTATTTACAAAAGAAATCAAATTCTATCACCGAAAATGCGCAGAGATCTGCCGACTCACAACCCTTTATATATGCGACAAAGATCATTGTCCAATAAATCACATGAGAGATTACGTTAAAGATAAAATCGATTTTACGAAGATATATATATATATATATAGGTATATTAAAATAAATTCATCGATCAACACAAACTAAAAATAAATATACCCTTCCATTGATATATAAGGTCGATATTAATTCATAACATTCATAAAATCGCCCGTTATAAACAGGTTGAACAAATCATCATCTCAATGGGTATTTAGTAAAGAAGCGGGTGTGTTTTTTTCTTCAAATCAATCAATTCCACTATTATTAATTCTTCAGAGTGATTGAGTCGTTTTGGGAGAAGTTGTTGTGCGGCTCTTGCCTGGGATTAAACGTCTTCCGTATCCCTATTATTAAAATCATTAATAAAGTGAAGAGCGGCGGCCCGTGATATGCATAAAAAGAAGGCTCCCAATCCATAATTCATTTTTGAGAGTGTGAAAAATTAAATGTTATGTGGGTTGGGAGAGGCAAGGCAGGCAGAGAGGTATGTACCCAATAATCTCGAATATACATACACCCATATAAGACTACATACACTTTGACATACGAAAAAGGTTCTCTCTCT
>CP045899.1:16541957-16563474 GCA_013387185.1 Caligus rogercresseyi
TCTACAATTCGACAAAATTTTCTGCAAATCAGGCAGTCAGAGGATTAATGGAAGAAATACAGGGTCCACGCGCTAAATTTGACACTTTGGTTTATTTGCACGAAGCGGCCGCTAGGGGGCTACGATCGGGCCAGCTGGGCTTTGTACCTTTAGCCTCAGTAGTTGAGCACAGCTGGTAACGATAACAATGGTGTCTGACACTTTTAACCCGCCCGAATCCTGGAAACGCGTAACTGCAGTGACCGGCGCGGTTGCAAGGATATGGAGATTATGAAGACGACGTGTGGCCAGGAACACTGTCAGTCCATCAGATCGGAGCTGGAGGAGTCCAATAACGACTACGAGAAGGGGGTGGAGAGAAAAAGGGGAAAAGACGTTCTGACTCCCTTAGGAACCCGGAATTCGTGGAAAAGCTCAGAAGAAGGTGCAAGAGGACCCAGCAAATCCTGCACCAAGCTGGCGGAGGAGTTGGGGGTCGGAAACACCACAGTTAGGTTGTGTATCAACGAGGACCTCCGTTACCACTTCTACAAGTGCTGCAAAGGCCAGATTTTGACCGAGAAGGCCCAGGAGAACCAGTTTAACATGGCCCTGAAGCTACACGAGCCCGAACATCTGGCCGCCCAGCTCCCCCGACTGCAACTGTGCGACTTCTACCTATGGGGCGCGGTTGAAAGGGATACCAACCGAACTGCTTGCAACACCATGGCCGAGTTGAAGGCCCGCATAACGCTCTGCTTCAAGAAGTTGCCGAGGGACCAGGTCAGGTGCGCGTGCTCCAGGTTCCGGTCCCGGCTGAAGAAGGTAGTCGAGGTTATGGGCCTGTACTTCAATTAGAATCCAAGCCAAGACCAATACTGACAACCTACTTTTGGAATTTTTTGGTTTTATAAAGAATTGAAGATTCTATCCATGTTTGTTTTTTATTTTTCGAAAGTGTCAAATGTAACGCGTGGACCCTGTAGAAGTTCTTTGAATTGGATGATGCTTGAAAAATCCTATTCATACAATTAAATATAACATGGAAACTGAAAAGTGATGCGACGCAAAACGCACGATTCGTACCGATCCTACGGGCCTCTGGAATATATGAAAAAGACCCAGAAAATCATTTATGTATTTTCGCAAACTGCCCAGTTTTACTCTATTTTGTGTATATTTTTATGTACTTATTTTTTATACTGTATAAATGTAACGCAAATTACCGAATAAAATGTTTTTCACTCGAAAAACCAGGTTTACAGCAAACTGGTTAGCACTGTGGACAATTTTATTATAATGAATTTAGCAAATTTAATGGACCACTTTCTTTGTCTACGCCAAACGATAAGAAATAGATTGAATCTGCACATTGTAGGGCACCACTGGTAGATACTCAAGTTCGGATAGCGAGATGAGCTGCCATAGCAAAAAAAAAAAAATACGAACCCATATAACATATTTATCAATTTTTGGTTGGTTGACAAAACGGTGAAAAAAAGGATGTTTTATTTTGAACAAGTAAAAACAATTATGTCATATCAGTTTGTATTAAGTACGAACGTTTTTTTATTATCTAAATTTAGTTATGCGTCAAATATAAATCAAATGAATTCCTTTGTTTTCCAAAATAACTCTTAATTACGTATTGAGTATGATATCAAAATTTATGACTCCGCCCACGCTTAACAACGGAATCGAATATTTATCCCAATATAATTGTTATCAATTTTGGTTTCAGTATTCAAGTCCATTGACTTTAAAAGTATTGGTTTGAAAAGATACAAAAACTATCTTCTGATGACTCGTCTTCAGTCGCCAAATAGTTAGGCCGAAACAATGGCTCACTAAAATAAAAAGGAAAACACGGGAGAATAGGAAATTTATTTTTGCTTTTGTACAAATGCTTCAGGTCCATTTTTTTCTTATGTCGTCATATAAAACGTCAAAGAAACGTGACGTCATATGAGTATGTAAAATGTGACTTTGAAGTTGGTAGGAAATCAGATATTCTTCCATGACGAGTCTATTTACGATTAAGAATTACATTACCAGAATATTTAATGAATCTTTGATTACGTCATTGGTATCAATGTCCTTGATTAAACTGAATTACAAAAAGCCCAAAAAATACATCTAGTGGAATCGAGATCAGTAGCCTAATAATTAAACTAAAGTAATTGCGATAGCTCAGTGTGTTAAGCCATGTTCAACATTCAATGTTGAGGACGCATCCTCATTGATAAGATCCTAGGTTCGATTGAGTAATTTACACGCTATAATGATTATTTATAGATCAATTCTATTGAATGATATAGGCAAAAAACAAACCAACAATTATGTAAGGCAAATAATAATAATATACATATTTTTAGAGTCTACAGTTGACGATATTCCTTTGCCAATATTTACAAATACAAAAAAAATAAAAAATAAAATAATATTATATTTATAAAGTTTATCAATTATATATTTTTTTAAATTTATTCACAAATAATTTAATAGTTTATATCAAAAATACTTTCATGATATATATTTAAACAGTTTTTAAGATTACTGTATTAATAATTTCGTAATATTTTTTCTATTCTCACTCCGAGTAAATTCTTGTTAAGATTCTTCACAGGCTCACAGAAATCACAATTAATAGCAGCGACCCGTGTATCAAAAAGCTTAGTATATTTGAATCAAAACATTTCTTTACATCAAGGATCACAACAAAATTTCATAATTTATAATAAAATACGGCATAAACTAAAAAAAGGGCAAACATAAAGACTAAAACTCACGAAATATATCGAACAATTTTGTAAACCATTTAATTTCATTTTTTTAAGGACAATTTTCTCCTTTATTATAAAGACTTCTCATTTTCTTATAACAACGGTAATAAAAATATGTTCCATGTGAGACAAGCTAAAAATGTATTAAATGAGTCCCCATGGAGGCAGCCCCCGAAGACAAAAAAACATTCATCCAGCCAGGAATCTATTTGTGAACTTGTTTCTATTTCTCATTATAGAATATGTACATTTCTGAGTAAACTAGGGAAGAAGGAACAAATCTTTCCCCTGCATTGACTCACGACGACGTTCTTAATTAGTTATTTACATAATTAAGTAAGAAGAGAAAAAAATCATTCCTTAAGCAGAGGGAGTAAATATAAGTCTTAATATATGTACAAATCAACAAGGAACAAATCATCTCTCTCCTTCTTTCTTCACAAACACGTGTAGGAACCCATCAATTGTTTGTTTTTATTCTTTATTAGTTATGATATATAGTCTATATATATATATATATATATATATTATATATATATATATATATATATATATACAGTGTGGCTAAGCAAATCATGAACAGGATTTAATGCATTGTAGCGACTGCAATTTGAATTTCCCTGCCTTACTACTCACTGGGCAAAAAGAACAGACAAAAACAAACAGCTTTTGTTTTGAATGCATTGTGTTTTGGCAAACGACGGTGACAATGGAGGAGAAAATGATTCGGGTCTTTGCCTTGCTCGACGCCCAAATGGACTTCAGGAAGATTGCTGAGCTCATCCCTGCTCCTTGGGGCTCGTTTCCAATGTCAAGAAGCTCAAAGATGAGGGACAAGACCTTGGAAGGAAACCTTGTAGTGGTGGGCACAACAAGAAGAGGACGGCCGAGTTTCTGGCCGACCTCTCGGACACCATTGCGGCCTCCCCCACCACCAGCATGAGGAAGCAGGCCAAGAATCTCGGGGTCAGCAAGGACACCATCAGGAATGCTGTTCAGGACTTGGGCCTGGTGTCTTATGTTCGTAGACGTCGTCAGCTTCTCTCGGATGCCAGCAAGGAGACCAGGGCCATCAAGGGTAAGAAGCTTCTCACCTGGATGAAGCACAACGGGTCCACCAGCCCGGATTGCAATCCACTTGACTATGGCATCTGGGGCGTCGTGGAGAGAAAGGCCTGTAGCATCCCCCATGCCAGTGTGGATGCCCTGAAGGCCGCCGTTGAGAAGGAGTGGGCCGAGATGTCCGTGGATTTCATTGTCAAGACCTGCAAGGCCTTCAGGCCCCGGATCGAGGCCATGCTGAAGGCCAATGGTGGCCATTTTGAACTATAAGGTTACTATAAGTTGAATTAATAAATGTTCTAAATCTCTGTGCCCTACCCTTTGTACTTATTAAAATATTGATGAAGTTTGCCTTCGTCTTTTCTGTCACAATTTGCTTAGCCACACGTATATATATATATATATATATATAAAGGTGATTCTATTTCACATTTTTCGAATTTGAGAGTCGGGCTCCCTCTAGGATTTTAGTTTAGTGCAAAGAGATCATCTTGTGAAAGTTTAAACGAAATCGAGTAATAGAAGTATGCCCAACGGGCCCAAAAGTATTAGTAAACTTATGTAGTATTTTTTTTTCGCCATTCGATCGCCTCTAATGTCCTTAATTTCAATACTATTTTCAAACAATTTCTAGGTATGATTTCAAGGATTCCAAATCAGTTTTTATTTTTTACGTACATCCAAAATTCTACGAGAAATTAAGTTTTGAAATAGTCATTTTTGGAAAATACCCCAAAATTGAACATATTGAAACCTTATTATCTCGTTTGATTTTGGATGTACATACAAAATTAAAACTAATTTGGTATCCTATGCATTAAAGTAAAAATTTTAGGGGAGCCCGACTCTCAAATCCGAAAAACGTGAAATAAGAATCACCCTTATATATATATATTCATAGATTATATATTCAAATGACTTGAAAGGAAACAGTAGCTGACTGTGGTATTCATGAACCTACTACTATGTGGCATGTAAGAATGTATGGGGCTCCTTATGATTAACTTAAAAAATTCCAGGGCGGTTCCCAATTAACAACAAGTCTGGAAGAGTATACATATCTAGCATAAGCTTCACAACGCTCTCCTCGCCCACATCTCAACCACCTCCTCAATGATGATGATGAGCCAATTAATTAAAGTATCAATGCTCAAAACGGTAGTGGAAAGGCGGATTAATGCACTTGTATTCGTCTTCGATTTTGTTATTATTATTATATATCCAATCAGTTAACTTCTTCAAAAAAATAGTATTTCTAAACATGTGAAGACGTTAATTCTAAGATTATTAATAATATTATTTGTTCTATTCTATGTTGGTGAATTGAGTATTTAAGGAGTTGATCAATTTTTGGAAATAATGTAATACTCCTTCCCCACAGAAGTGAATAAAGCAGCTGACGCCAATTGACACAAAATAATTATAATTGTTTGTCCAGATATTTTACAAGAAGAAAAAAAAATAAAATTTGTCTAAAACTTTATGAAAAATATATAAATTTTTATATAAAAAGGTAAAATTAGCTGAAACTATCCAAGGCGACAACAAATTATTATCATTTTGTGCATCCGGTTATATTCCTTCTCTTTGCAACATCTTCTTTTGACGACCATCAACGATTTAGACTTAATAAAAAAATGATAAATTAATTTATATTAAAGAAATATCAATTGCGCATATCATTAGATTAAATTATTTGCACATAAGAGCTGTACTTTACGACCGTCACGCTTAGTCCAGAAATTGGTGTTTTCAAGTCCATGCATTGATTATGACCTTTACTCCTGCATCATGCCAAATGTTGATTTTGACTTCCTACTTCTACATTGAACCATAACTAAAGAGGATGCTATCAGTTTTGTTGTCTAAACTACGACCAGTCTTTGAAAAAGTACAAGTTAAACTTCTATGTGATGAGTACTTTGGGCTATACTGTCCCAAATTGTTTTTGTTCAGCAAACTAAGATGACAGGGCGTCAAAATCGACAAGCAAGGAACAGAAAATTGCCTACAAGAAAGTACCTGCTGTTCAATATATATAATAATGCATCATGATATATATACTCAAAGACCACTCAGACATGAGTTGTATACCCGACAGCATGGGGTTCCAATAAGTTCCATCATATATGCGGATTATAAAAATAAGCACCAATGAATCATTGAGTTCCGCCAATCACAAGCTTTTGAGCAATTTTCTTAGTATACTAAAAAGCATGTTATTATTTAGGTTGGATGTATGAAAAAACTACTTTGTGTCATTTTTAATAGCACTTAGTAACAATTTTACAAGGATTTTAATTTTTTATTAAAATCAAGAGGATTTATCTTCTTTCAAGTGGGTCCCTACCAAAACAAAATACATTTCACAACAGCAAAGTACAGTTTTCCTTTTACAAATTTAATTTGCTAAAATTGTCTTCCCAATGATTTTACAAGTGTTATTTATAACTTTATTATATATGTGATCCATATGTAAATGTATGAATCAATTTGTTATATATATATATATAACTTAATTAAATGTTGGCTTGAAAAATAGTTTTACTTGGTACTATAAAATTAATCACAGGTTCGAATCCCGAGAGGGGATGGTCATTTTTGGTCTACCTCATTGATAAGATCCTAGGTGCAATAGAATAATTTTAATGCTATAATGCTTATTTATATCCTATCGGATGCAATTCTATCGAACCATATATAGGCAAAAAAAAAACTAATTTGTACCATTTTTAAGTAAATAATCTTACTCACCACACCAAAAAAGGCTTGAGCCTTTACATCATCTTTGTACAATATTAAAGCAATTTAATCAATACAAAAATAATGTTTAACTAGAGGCATGTATACACTCAGAGAGACGGGAAGAGGAAGAAGTTTAAGCTACGTCACTGGGTTAACATAGTCCTGAGCTGATAAATGAACAATAATACGTCAATGAATATTTTGTTAGCGTTTGTTCTTTCCTACTCCCTGAATAGAGACCCCATTTCATTTAGTATTTTGCTCATTTTGCATATTAAAAAAGCACTTAGAGATGCCAAAATTTAATCACTTGTTCCTTTTGGCATTTCCAACAACTCCACAAAGTTTTTTAATCGAGCTGGAAACCAATGCTAACTGTAGACTGAAGAAACTTTTTCAAAAAGATATCTTTTCAGCCTCATGTATTGCAAAAATTATAGACCATGGCCAAGAAATCACGGATCCCAAAGAAATACTTCAAAAATTTCATCATCGTTTTCGTAGAATCTTTGAAACGGATAGATTTCATTTTCCTCGCCTTAGACGTGGAAGCCATTCAATATTCTCAAAAGAAAATATACATAATTTTATAAAGAAACGTTTTAACAATAGCAAAGCCAGTGGACCAGATGGCTTGGGAGGAGAAATATTTACCAAATGTATCGATGAAGTAATTCCGTATCTATTCGAACTTGGAAAAGAGATGGAGCTTCAAGGAAGACTCCCTAAGCCTGTTACGAAAGGAAGAATAGTTTTGGTTCCCAAAAAGGAGCTCCCACCGATATAAACAACTGGAGGCCCATTACTGTGCTCAACGAAACCTACAGGATACTGTCTGGTGTCATTGCTCAAGAGATTGAACCGATTTTAAATATTAAATTAGGGATGAAACAAAAAGGATTTCTTAAAGGAAGGAGAATATCGGATATATCAAAAAATATTCAAACAGCAATAGAATCCTCACAATCGAGGTGCTCATTCGGAGCAATAATTGCAATCGACTTTTGCAAAGCGTTTGATTCTATTCTCCATGAGCACATTATGAAATCTGTAAAAAAGCTCCTCCCCAAAAAATATTTTAATCCAATCAGAGCACTTCTTTTAATGGAACTTCAACAGTAACTATGGGGGATCTTAACAGTGAAGCCATAGCCTTGAGAAGAAGCTGTCGACAAGGTTGTCCTACAGCGCCTCTTTTATTTGCGGCTGGCCTTAAGGATCTCAGTGATTCCGTAGTCAAAAAATTTAAAGGTTGTGGGATTGAATTTGGATCCTGTAAGCATATTATAGATATGTATGCAGATGATATTACTCTGTATATTGAGGCAAGATCAGAAATTCAATTAATTAGGCGTCTTGAAGTCATTTTGATCATTGCAAGAAATATGAATCGAGATCAGGATTGAAAATTAACAAAAATAAAACTATAATTCTCCCCATCGGAAAATGGAATCCCTCTCAAGGACTTCAGATCGCTTCGTTTCAAATCAAGGATAGTGTGGAAATCCTGGGAATCACATGGGACAGACTTGGAGCATCTCTTAGCAATTGGTCTTCCTTGCAGAATTTGATAAACGTCTATCTATTGAGATGGAGGAACTTAAATCTACAGCAGAGGATTGATTTGTATAATTTTAAATTGGTTCCTGCGACTCTATATAGAGCTACAGCCATTCCGTGGTTAGCAGAAAAGGTAATGGAGGAAGAAATTACATGGCTTTCTAAACTCTTCCATAAGAGCTATATACACTCTCTCAAGAGGCCCAAAAGTTTTGTGGGTGGTGGCCTGTCGAATCTTTCTAAAATAATTCCTAAGATTTATAAAAAAATATGTATAGACCTCTCAAGAAATCCGGAACAAGAATGGCGAGCTTATATTACTATGCACTCTGCCTACACTTGGCTCATGATTGGTACTGACTTTATTAATAAGAGAATGGAACTATTTTCACCTTCCCTAGCTGCTTCCCAAAGAATTCTCTGGAAAGGACAACCGTCTTTTTATGCTTCTTCAACCATTGACATCATACGTGAAAATCATCAAAAGAAATTCTTCTTCACAAATCTTAAAGAACCTAAAACTTTAGAACTCGAAGCTTTCGACTCGGACATCATATCTTTTCATGATTTTAACAAAAAATCTATTTTTAACTGTGGACAATTCTCTTTTAAGCTTAAAATAGCAGCTGTTCACCATATAGTTCCCATGCCCTGGCATTTGAGGATGTCCTACGAAGAGTACCCCGAAAAAGAAGCAAGTACAATTGTGGGAAAGTTTTTAAAAGATCTACGACTTCCTAAAACTTGGATAAATAGGATAATGTCCTCGGTAAAAAAAGTCAATTATGGCAAACGCTTCACTGCACAATTCCAAATATCATCAGGACTGCTATTCTTCAATACTCCATGTAAAGATTGTGGCAAGCTATACAACACTGTATATCATGCCTTTTCTAACTGCCCAGCTCTTGTCATGATAAGACAATTCCTTAAATTAAATCTGAGGGGATTAAGTGAAAAATATATAACTCCAATACTTCTGTTCGGAACCACTTCTAATCCTAACAATGGCAACTCTAAATCAAAAGCCATCGAGTTTGCTCTCTCTAGCATCCGGAGTATGGTTGCAGAAAAACTGTCGACAGCTCAACCGCTGGATCAAAATGCCTTAAGGGCTATTCTAATGTCATCTTCGGCCCGATACTCGGCTCTCACCATCAGGATCCCGGATCTCTCAGGGACGACTTGGAGCTACGCTGGAGACACTCTACGCTTCTACTCAAACGGCTCAAAGGTGAGCCTACGGTTTCTGAGACGCCTATTAAGACTTTATAAAGGTTTCCAAAGAGTCAAATAAGAAAACTTCTTTGATTTTTAGTTTAATATCTATTTTATGAACTTTTTATACGCTATATATAATTAGTTTTTATTCTTTTTGTTGTATTTTAATTCTGAATATTTTTTCTCAGATTTTATTTTTACGTGATAGATATAGTTGTAGCTGCTATTGATTGATTGTATATTTTATATGTGATTTCAATTTGTTTTGACTTTAGTTAGGGTTTTAATTTTGAACTATAATGTTCAATTATATATACATATCTATATACAATAACTGTAATTAAATAAAGTCAATAAAAAAAAGTTTTTATTCGAATCCGTTTAGTACTTTTTGAGTTATTCTGCTGACAAACAAACAAACCAACAAACGCCAGGAAAACAATACCTCCTTCGGCGGAGGTAATGATACTCCAATATAGACTAGTTCATTGACGACAAATATACCCGTTTGCTTAAAATACTCATATTTCATCATATAAAATGCTCCTCCCTATCAAAAAGAAATACACTTTTCTTTAAGTAATATAAATCTTAATTGCCAAAAAAAATACCCCAAACTCCAACCCAAAGGTTGAAAACTTACACACAATCATCATGGGGCAAAGGTACGTTACTCGGCTCTTTCTCCAACGCAGGATCATTTTTTATAGGAATGGACTGGATCCCTAATTCGTTATGTGCCATCAAAGGCAGCGAACTTAAAAAAATAATCTTCGCTTTTTTACGGAAAAAAAATGATTTTGGCATTTAATATAAGGTTATAATTTTTAGACAGTAGTTTTGCTCTAAAATGTCCAATTATGTTTTACTTAACCACAACTGTCTAAAGCATTTTTTATTTTTTTATTGTTATCTGTTGTTGTGTTTTATTCAACCTTTTTTAGTTAACTGTATAAAGTATTTTGCAACCAAATAATATATAATTATTAAATGTCTGCTGTATGACAACTCTTATATTTAAAAAAGTCAAAGAGCAAATACAGAATAAATTTTAATGGTTCGGTCTAAATTGGAATCAACTGTTACAATATGATTCAAATAGAATTCGGAAATACTTCATTTAATGCCATTAACCCTCAAGCGTTCATTTCGTTATAGGTTATAAATATGTTATTTGGTAAAGTTGTAACTTATTTAGTATGGAGCAGACATCATAATTATTTTGAAAATGATTTGTACATTTTCATGATGCTGATAATTGCTTTAATGAGGAAATAAATTACTTCAAAAAGGGATTCATTTCAATGTTAATCAATGAATATTCTGAGGCATTCGATAATTTAAATATTTGAAATGTGCAATCTTTATATTATAACATACGACGTAAGAATTAAAATACACATTTATCATAGGGTAAAGCCTAAACTACTCGTTTAATTTTTCGTTAATTATATTTGACGTGTATTTTCTATTTGTCTTTTTTTCTATTTAGCATTGATGTTTCTTTTCCCTTTCCAACAGATGACCTTTGCATCTATAATATCAATTATATAAGTGGAGCCAAGTGTATCAATATAATAAGTGCTTCTGTTGAAAGAATGAATTACATTTTATACTTGTATTTTTGTAATAAGATAGCAGCTTGAAAATTAAGGAATTATGTTATATATATATACATATATATATATATTCTGATAATATATATATATATATATATATATATATATATATATTATATATATATTATATATATATATATATATATATATATAATATATATATAATAGGAATAGGAAGTGTTCTTTGTTGCAAGAATTTATTTATTTTAATACTAGTATTTTTTATTATTAAAGATATCAACTAAAAGATCAAGAAGTCCTGTTATATATTATATATAATTCCAAATAATTTTTTAAAGTATATAAATGCAAAACTGCAAGGAACAATTCACTTTTAAAGATGGACTCGGTCGAGGGCTTCCAACTCTCTTCTAATGATTGGCATCACATGTGAATTGCAGATAGGGTTTAATCTTGCTTATTCAGTGTTATCACAGTAAGGCAAATGTGTTTGTCGACTTTAAAGCTCAAATATGCTTTCATAATCGTTATCTATCAAAAAGTTATAACGACAATAAATCAATGAAAAATATTCCATTAAAGCCCTATTATAAAAATAAATAATAATATATTTAAAAATAACATGATGTTTGTATTATGGTTTGCATCATCAAAGGGAAACTTTTTACCACATGTGCTTTGCATTTGAAGTAATCCTTATGTATAAAAAAAGGAAGACATTGATTACGACGACGATTTTTTTTATTTTATTACAGCTGTAACTCGGGAGGATACCCTCAAGGCAAAGGAATTAGGATCACGGATCTGTTTTTAACGAATCAAGCATATTTAAGAAAATATTTCTAAAGTTTTGTATGACTTATCAACGGATACACGATTTCTAAACCTATGAAAAACAATTTATATGACAATAAAATCAATCATTTGTTCCTACAACTTTTTAAATATTAAGTACACTGTTACTTAAAACATATTGGAGTTAGAATATTGTCCAATCATACATCATTGTCATAATCACTTTGTTTGTTAACAAATTGTCACGTATAATTTCTATATTGAAAAGTATTACAAGCAAATCAAATGATTATACTGATATTTCGATGACATTTCATTGCTTATAAATTTCTCTTAAATTCATCCTGAAAAATAATATTTTTTTATCATCTTAAAAGCTGTGCCCTCAATCAAAAACTTCAACAGTTTATTTATATTGTACCAATCACATCACTCTTCAGGGTGTCAACCAATCACTAAAATTATGATCAGTTAGGCGACCGTGTAATATTTATATACGTATGATCTTCCTGAAAAGCCATTAAATTTCTTACTTTCTTTTAAACTGCACTCTCTCTCTCACCAATGACCTCTTTTTATATTTTGACCAAGGACGTCACAGTTCACGTTCACTATAATTCAAATGGCTTAGGCGATTTGTTTGTTATGGGTTTTTGTCAGCTTATGTTATGACTCATCAGTCTTTCGTCCAGACTCTCCTACTCTAAGGCACTGTTCAAATGGCTTAGGCGATTTGTCTGCAACTTGTATCTTTTTGGTGACATAATAAACTTCATTGTTTATAGAACGTATAAACATCCTGAAAAATATTATATTTCTGATATTCTCTAAAACTTTATTGCATCATGTTCCATGTTTATAAATTTCAACAAATGACGTCACTCATGATAACACATTGTTACTACTGATGATGAGCTAAATAATACATTCATTTAAAACCCATTCTAATATTAAGTAATCAAAGTAAATTTGGCACCCCCACGCTAAAAATGAGGGTATTCAAATGTCGGATAGATAAGACCTTTAATGAAGGGATCAAAGGGACATTCATCCGTCGTCGTCATTAATTACACAAAGCTATTAGCATCCATCTTCTTCATGCCTTTCCTATGATTTAGTTTTAGGTCGATTATGTTTATTGTTGTTGAAGCAATCGCATCTTTGTGCATCTCTTAATGCATGTTTGAATTAATATTTCCTTAGTCTTAATGTCAGGAGCAGGGTTCTGCATAGTTAATTATGGTATAAGTTTGAATTATATATTCGAATATGGGGTGCCAATATATATATATATATATATGTATTTAATATAAAGAATTACTGGCTCGACTCGATATAAGACACATCACTAAACACTAGCTGTATTATTGTTTATATCAATTAAATCCCTGCATTGTAATAATTACTAATAAGAACTTGTTAAAAGAACAAGACCACTAAGAAATGTCCAGGACCAAAGGGCTTCATTTCTTGTAAGAAATTATCTATGATATTCGTATGCGGTAGTAATATTTTACTTATTGTAGATTGAAACATTTAGTTCGAAATAAACTATTCGTCGCCCTAGAGGATATTTATTCAATATATCTATCTATCTAAATATCTATCTATCTATCTATCTATCTATCTATCTATCTATCTATCTATCTATCTATCTATCTATCTATCTATCTATCTATCTATCTATCTATCTATCTATCTATCTATCTATCTATCTATCTATCTATCTATCTATCTATCTATATCTATCTATCTATCTATCTATCTATCTATATATATATCTATATATATATATATATATATATATATATATATATATATATATATATATATATATATATATATATATATATACTTAATCTTGGTCTTGTAAATCTAACTGATCAAGTCAGTGCTATCTCATTACCCTTTACTCTATTTAACAATATTACATTTAAACTACGAACATCAATATAAAAAGTATAATGGAGATAAATGCACGTAAATCAAGTAAAAAATATATGTAAACAAATATATATATTATAATCGATTTTAGAATGATATCTCCAGAACAATAAACGAATGCAATTCTATCGAACCCAACATACTTATTCGGTTCATATTAATGCGAATCTCTAAATATTAAGCAATTCGTGCGAGCATTCGTCATTTTGTCTAATATACAGGGCTGTAGGAGTCTTGTAAATACACTTTCTGGGCATAAACGACCTTTTAACGCATATAACGCATATTTGGCCGGTTTCTGCATATTTATCGCATATTTTGACCAAATTTGGAGGATATACCTATATATATATGTATATATATAAGTATGTATTATATATATATGTATATATATATATCAGGAAACGACCGAGTAACCGGCCCGGGTCCCAGCTGTTTTTTAACGGCCCAGCCCGGATCCCGGTTTTTTATATACTGGGCCGGGACATTAATATTTGGTTCGTTTGTCGTTTAAATTTTTTTTAGAAAGGAATTTTTCGAAATATTATTTTCTTAAAAATATCGTGACTTTTTTAAAGATTCTTTTCTAAAAACAACTTCGTCACTTTTTTGGAGATTCTTTTGTAAAAAAATGACATCACTTTTTTTTTGGAGATTTTTTTCTAAAAAAACATTATCACTTTTTTGGAAATTTTACACTTCAGAATGTCGAAGTAACGAAAATATATATTATATCCCGGCCCGGCGTGAGAGACATTGGAGCTCAAAGATGATCCAAATTGCTGTTCCTCTCTCGTGCGCTCCAATTATCTCTTTGGACTGCTAAAGAGTCTTCTCCAAACTATAGTCTCTTTTGTCTGACCAACGAACCAGGCATGTAAAAGATATGCTCATTCTTCAGTGGAACAATGATTACAAGACAAAATTTCTATTTATTTAGAATATACATTATTTTCCCACATATTAAGGCTTTTTTTTTGCTCGTTCTCCTTTTTTGCATATTTTTCACATATTTAGTCATTTTCCCCTGCATATTTCTGGGCATATAGGGCACTGTTTTGTTCCAAATTCCAACAGCCCTGCTTATATCACAAGAGAAAAATAGAGCTCTAGGCTGCGTTTTTCATCTTCATGGCAAAAAGAAAAAAAAAACTAAGAAAAAGGAGGAAAACAAGGAGCTGAGTTTTCAACATTTATGCCATTTCAAGGATCTGATATATATAAAAATAGAAACATTAAATGCACAAAAAACTCCTTAATGACAAAGCTTTATGACATTATGGAAATGGGAAAGACGGAGAGTTAATGCATGGGAATGTAGTCATAATAAAAAAGTGATTTTTAGTTTGCATTCTCCAACATCGTCCATACACACACAAAAAAGAGCATCCGATTGTAAATCAACTTTTTGGCAATGCTTGTTAACTTCCTTTGAGCAGGTAGGATATATGTACATATATTCAGGATACACATAATAATAGTAATAAAAAGGATAATAGATTTATTGGGACACAAATCATCGGGAAGACCATATATTTTAGGCAAAACAAAGCCACTTGAATGTCCCTTCCTGTTCGATATTTATGGTAACAGTATTAATCATGATAACTGTGTTCTATACATAAAAATAAGAAGAAACGACAACCTATGTAATGTAAGTAAAATTATAATAAGACAAGACTGGGGGAATTCACATCGAAAGCAAGAAAGTAAGAACAATACGAATAACACACACTGGATTATAGTTCTCATTTCTACCCATAGAGGAACAAAATTACATATAAAAACACAACAACACACTCCGTATATCGATTACAAGTAAAAAAAATCCGTATTGAAGTCTTTGTTGAGGAAGTCAATATTTTGTTTGTGTCATTTACAGTCATTTTCTTTCTCGGTCGCTTAAAACTTTTGTCCGTTTTAAGTATTGTTTTTAGATGTTATATAGTTTGACGTTTTAAGGTCTTATGAAGAACACAATTTTAAATTATAGTATTTAATGATGTTAGTTTCAAAAGGGAACAATTTCCTTTTTAAATTTTTTATAATATATATTGTAAATATTAGATTATTAACAAGTACTTGTATGAATTCGTCCTCAAATATTATGATAACTCTATCGTTAAAAATTATATATATATATATATCAATGTTTCATAACGTATATGTTTTTGGACTTAACTTATGCTTTTCAACCATTAAGTGAACAATATAATGACTGATAATTTATCTATTTCAAAATATTAGGTTAATATATACTTAATAAAAGTTTTTAATACTTATCAAATAGGATAGGGAAATAGTTTTTTGTACTTAATTTTTTTCATGAATAGTGTGCTCTTAAATTTATTATGCTTTATGACTGTGAACTCTGCGATGTTGTATTATAAACCATAAATGTATATTACAAATATTAGTTTATACCTTCAAATTTTATGAATTGATAATTCCCAAATAGGTAATAGCATTTTTAGAGGTTCACAAATCTTAACTGAGGTCAGTGTTATTTCCTTATAAAAGGTTTTGTAATGGGGACGCTCTCATTTTACGTTGATATGCCTCAAGATTGACACCATCTTTGTAACTGTTCCTTTATCGGCTGTGTTCAAAAAAAATTTAAGCTTCCTAAATTACCAGTTCATACTCGAGCAACGCTTACAAATTAATAAAATTTATTACACAAGCCGCGAGTCTTTCATCACAACTTTAAGAATGCCAGCTCCAATTTATGGTAAGTGCAATCGTCTAGCAAAATCAACAATTTAATGTTTGGTGAAAAAATTGTAGTTGATATACACGCTCCTGTCCCTGTGCATGTGAGACATAGAAATGAACTATTAGTGATTTTATTTTGCAGTGTATAACATTTTCGCAGATTAGAGAATAAGATATTTTAACCAAAAATAAAGAAATGAACAAAGTAAAAAAAACAACATTCATCCAAGAACATCAAGAGGGTTTTATTTTGTCCCAATCATTGGGAACCTCTGTGTGACAACATTGTAACGAATCTTGCAAAGATATTCACCAATATACGATCAAGTTGACACAAAAACTGAAGCCGCTTCAAACGTGGGGGACTCGAAAAAGAAGCTGAAGTAAAATAAAAGAATAATCCTTTTTTTTACCGTAAACTTATCTTCAGGGAGGCATGTGTAGCCGTTTGTAGAAAGATTTTCTTCTTCTGGAGTTTCAGGAAAGATGCTTCAATGTCATTAACTCTTGTAGAAAACAGTTTCGTCAAAAGGAGTTACTCGCAAAAGGTGAATCACTCTTGATATTATATATGTATTCCAAGCCCTAATTTTGTTCCAAAAGTTAAGACCCAGCGACGAAAAAAAATTACAATCATGATTTAACCGTGAGATTATTTCCTCCAAATTTCTTTCCACATTGTTTGTTCTAATCCATGATCCTAATAGCTTTATACTTCGGACAGTAATAAAGTCAGGCCACGATTTTTTAATTATTTGATTATATTGACTATATATTTCGGTTTTCTCAGGGATTATCCCTAGTCCAGAACAAACTGAAAACTTTAAATCATTGTCAAGTCGTCAGCATAGCACAAACATTTGGGATGGGACGTTAAAGAAGAAAATCCGGTTATTGAAGTTTCTTGATGTATTTTCGTGATAGGGGATCTAATGAGTTAATGAACAATAAGGCTGAGGCAGGATCACCTTGTCTGACACCTCTTTTGTTGAAGAATTCATTATTTATGGGTTCATATTCAATTGTTGTTTTGGAATTGTTAATGAATGCTCCAACCATTCGGATTATGTAGTCTCCAATACCCTTTTTATATAAAGTTTGAATGATGTATTTGTGGGAAACTGTGTCGAAAGCCTTCGAAAAATCCACTGCCATTATGGAGACATCGTTAGAGGATTCTAAAAACGTTTGTAGAGTAAAGGGTATATTATCCATCAATTCTTTTTGACAAATCCAAATTGGGAAGGGTGGAGTAATGAACTTAAAACAGCACTTAGTCGATTTGTAAGGACGTACGAAAAAATCTAAAAAAAAACAATTTTGCATGGATAAAGGTCTTAATCTTTTTCAATGGCTGGTGTCTTTCCCTGACTTTGGAATTAAAACGATCCGTCCTGTTGATGCGAAGGCCGGGAAACTGCCGCAGGCTAAAACTTTTTCATAAAACTGAAGTAAAATTGGTGTTAAAATCGATGCATATTTTTATAAGCTCGAACGTAAAACGGAGGGGCCGAGAGATTTGTTGTTTTTCCGTTAATTTTATGGCGTGCGTTATTTCTTTTTCAGTTATGTGTTTTTCTAAGAAATTTGTATCTTTTTCTGTAAGAGAGGTTTTTTTTCAGGTGCACATCTCCGCTCCTCAAAGAAGTATTCTTTTCCATTACTGCATCTTGCACACACTTCATTTCCATGACAATCGAAACAGTCGTAGAAATTACTGTAATACTTTTTAATTGCCTGGGAAAGATACATAGGATCATTTGATAACTCTCCATTAGGTTTATAAATCGAAAGCACTTTGCTCGCGTATTTATGTCTATCATGTTCAATACATTTATACGGGCATTGGACAAGTCGTCTATGGATTGGATTTTTAACTTTGTCCGGTATAGGAGATCAGCTTCTCTATGAAAATTATCGGCCATATAATATTTTTCTTCTCAGCTGAAATCACTCTCGTCTATTTCTTCAAGCTTTTGTAAAAGGCGCCTGCTTCGTGCAATTTTCATTGCTCCTTTTCTCCTAAGCAGTCCATTTATTTTTATTAACATGGTCTCCACAAGGTCAAAACTGTCAGCATTGGAATTTATTGAATTTTTGTTCATATTATGATATCTTCAATTTCCATAAAGGTAGACATTTTTGGCTCAATGGTTTGTTAACAAGCAAAATGTGTTGTATTGAGTCGGCAAAAATCAACACAGGATGCATTAGGCGCCATTACCTCCAGAAAAAATACTGTTTAGTGTGGATTGCCGTCTGGCAGGGTCATTGGGCCGTACTTTTTCGTCGACGATGACAATTGTCACCTTATTATTAATGGAAACTGTTATGAAGCGCCATAATAATAAATTTTGGGTCTGAATACGGACTTGGACGATATATGGTTTCAATACGACGGTGTACCTTCGCGCACAGTCAGTGTTACAATCAATTTATTGAAGAGTAAGTCTGATTGGCGTGTTATTTACATAAATGGATGAGTCATTTCTCCAACTCGTTCGATCGATTTAAGGCCTCTAAACTATTTTCTTAGTAATCACGTGAAAGCCCTGGTCTGCACCAATAATCTATCAACGTTAGAAGAGCTCAGAACAAATATTCAAGGCGAAATTGATGGAGTTGTAGACACAATTAATTAAATTTTGTTCAGTGATTATATTTCGTTAAACGTTCACGTGATGTTCATTTAAACGCATCGAATTTCATTCATAAATTAATTGATTGTATTTTAAGGGCAAATAGAGAATTCGTTAATATTTCAAACTGTTTTTGTTTATTTAAAAGAAATATTAGGTTGTTCCAAAAATAATGAGGTAGGTTAGCTATCTCGAAAAGTTCACACGCTATCTCAAAAATTTAAACTGGAGCCTTCTTATCGGATATTTTTGCATAGGAACAGACTGTATGGCGCCACTCAGGTTAGTATATAAGGTGAGTAATCGCGTCATTTCTATCATTAATTCTACTCGCCGCTGAAAATGGAGACACCCGACTTTCGCTCCTACTTCTTGATCCGGATCAAGCTCGCCAGGACAGTCAACGAGATCCACGGGGACCTGCTCTCTACCTTTCCTGACTCCTGCCCTGGCCTCTCCACCCTCCAGAGATGGCACACTGAGTTCGATAAGGGTGTTTTTGCCCTGGAGAAGAAGACCCGTCCTGGGCGTCCCGGGAGACGAGGACAGAGGAGAATGTGGCCCTTGTGAAGCGCCTGGTCGAGGATGACCCCCGGATGACCACTCGACAAGTTGCTGCACAGGTGTCCTTACCATCTAAAACTGTTTTCAGGGTTCTGACGGAGGATCTAGAGCTCCGAAACCTCCTCAGCGTGCTCGTCCCTCACCAGCTCTCTGAAGCCAACAAGACGCAGCGAGTGAAGTGCTGTCAGGACCTCCTGAAGCTGTTCCAGGACCACGGGGAGGACTTTCTGAGGTCTCATCTGTTAGTCCAGGACAAGTCCTGGTTCTACTGGGATTCGGCGGAGCGGAGGCAAGTCTGGGCGGAGCCCACGGGAGCCCGGTTCTCGACCCCCCGTGTGAAACAGACAGCGAGGAAGACGATGATTCTGATGGGTTCACCTGCAAGCCGAGGCGGGTACCGATCACTGCACTACCTGCCGGGACCACAGCCGACCGGAACACCATGATAGTGTACCTGAGGACGACTGGGAAGCGCTTTCTCAGCCTGAAAAAGGACAAGATCCGGTTGAAAGATTGTCTCCTCATGTGGGACAATGCACGTCCCTACACTGCCACCGATACCAGGGAGTTCCTGACCGGAGGGATGTGGAACCGGTGAAACAGTCACCCTACTCACCCGACTTGAACCTGTGTGACAGGTTTCTGTTCCGGAAGTTGAAGCACTGCTCCGGAGGACGAGTTTGGGGGCCACGAGGAGGCTACGCTCGCCGTTCAGTGGGCGATGGTGAAGACGAGCTCTACGACCAACTCAGGAAGCTCCAGGGACACTGCCACGACGTCGGTGCAGTCGGAGGGAGGGAGGATGTGTACTGATTGAAAGTTTTTTGTTGATCTGATGAAAATTTTGAGTTTTAATTAGTCGACCTCAATTTATGGAACAACCTAATATTATCTTCTTAATTTTTTTGTGAACAGTTTTGACCGTTCATGGAGTATACACATTTTAAACGATTAGTACTAATATGTGATATTATAAGGATTAAGAATGTTCTTTTGAATAATTTGTGAGACTAATGCAGTATATAATAGATAAATGATTGGTAGAATGATCAAAAAAGGTAACAAATATGGTAAACTAAGCTTTTAGATAGATATAAAAAGTAAAATCGAAATATTTACATTCAAAATAAAAGCCTCCTCCATTATTTATATCACTTTGTTTAAGGGTCATTGCATTATCAATTTTCATAACTTTGCTCTATAAACTTAATTATTACTCACAGTATAAACCAAGACTACATTCAATGGTAAAGAGCCGGACACATAAAAACAAAGAGAATGAATTGCTCTCAGTTAATTGGACATACAAACAAAAGCCGCCATACGAATAATTTTTCAACCAGGCATTCTCTTTAAAATTTGCAGTAATCCTTTAATGACTTTGCTGCTGCCATTGTACATGAGCCCTTTCCACATGATCAAGAGGATGGTTAATCAAATGGGTGTGTCGCGGACCATACCGTCTTTAATAACGTAGTTTAAATATGAAACCGCCTTGCTAAATTATGATCTTTGTCTCGAATAAACACTTCCTTGATTTTGATATACAAATATCAACGAAAAAAATAATATTTGGAATGAAGTGGGATGAACCTTAGTAGTTTAAATTATTAATATTGTTTGTCCACATTTATTTCCATATTGCTTGTAATCGTTCAACTATATTTGAAATACAAGATACATTAAAAAAAACACTTCAAATATTATAAATCAATCAAAGAGACATTATAAACTTATACACACACTTTAATTCAAAAGTTTGTTTATTCCAAAATAAGTACTGTCTTTCGCATATAAAAATATTTTCATTCGAAACATATCTTTTGATGAGTATGATATATAATTGGAAGGAATAATCAGATCTCCAGCTCTTTCTATGAAGATACAGTAATATAATATATATTTCTCAGAGAAAATACTTCCATTGACC
>CP045899.1:16563574-16593136 GCA_013387185.1 Caligus rogercresseyi
TCGGGACAAAAATACCCACTACAAAAAGAAGAACGACAAAATTAACTGACTATAAAGAGCAAGCGAGGTAAACACCCACGACAAAAAAACGGCTTATAAAATGGTCATTGACGAATTTACGCTTGATGAAATTACAGTAAACCAGTTGAACCCTTACTTAACGCATTGAGCATTCGCATTTCCCTCTTATGTTCTTATAAATACTTTATTTATAAAACATATATATGTAGATATTTTGTAACTTTGATTTATGTTTTATAAATTATTAATATTTACTTTTGTGAACTGATATTTATTTGTGTTTTAAATTAAGCACAATTTTCCTTTTAAATGTGTATTTTTATATACGTTATATATAATAAAAACGTTGCTGATGAAAAAAAAAGAGTTGACATCGAATATATATGTTTATTAATAGCGGTATAAAAATATACCCTTGGCTTATGCATACATTAAGATATATAATTTTGAATTTTTAAAGGTATTTTTTTAACCATTAATTAATTATGTAAATCTAAAAAACAAGAGACATGCACAAAATCCAGAGCAAATGTGTAATAAAAACATAAATAAACATTGTAGCTTAAAGTTTTTGCTCTGGAGTAGAACATAAATAATAAATGTGAAAAATAAAGCACAGAACAATGCAAAAAAAATAAAAAAAAATATTTTTAGTTTAGCTTTTCTTTAAAAACAAAGGTATTTTTTAACATACAAAACATAAAATACAATTATAAAAAATAGGCAGAAGTGTATTCAAATACATATATAAAAATATCGTTTAAAATTACACTACCTAAAAAGAGCCAAACTAAACGAAACTAAAAATACAGGGGCTATGAATACTGTGATACTGAATCATTGTCCTCTTCAAGAGGGCTTGTTGACTACTAAAATACCTTAAAGTACACCAAGTCGAAGACAGAGAATCAGACATACACCATTGAGTATTTTGTCATCACTTTCTTCAACAAAAAAAAATATTGTAAAAAAACTTTTAAGTAATTTTTTATCCCTCTTGATTATTTATCTTTTTTAAATCTAATATTTTTATAGGACGTCTTTTAATTAATCATCTTAATTTATTTTTCATCTGTATGAGATTCAAGATTTTATTAAATTCCAGGCCTTTGATTTTTATCTTTTGCACATCTAATAAGTCTATGGACTAATGCACGTTTTTAATAAGTTCTTATAAGAAAAATGACTGACTTTCTCCAAAGCCATACATTCCACAACTGATTTATATTTAAAGTATATAGTATTGAATGGTCCCTTCATTTAAAATAAATACATATAACAAATATTCAATAAATAAAGATATACAAAGAAGTATTATGATAATAAAACAATCAATAATCATCTCAGTTTAAACCTTCTAGAGCAAGATCCATCACATCATCAAAATACATATTTATATTTATGTGGATCCGAGGTACCTGTAAAACAGAAACAAAAACTAGAGGCATATATACACTCAGAGAGTGCAAACCTCCGCCGTCACGGGGGCCTTCACGGATCCTTCTGAGGCTTTAGAGGGAACGGGGGAGGGTTCCCCTAGACGGAAATTCCGAGAGGAGACGCTCCCGGCACACGATTTCACATAACAGCGACATCTATTGGCAGAGTAGGCTAACTTGAAATATTTATTAGTATTTAGCTCGTTTTGCATCTTATTTCTGCACTCAGAGATACTAAAATTTAATCACTTGTTCCTTTTGGCATTTCCAACAACTCCACAAAGTTTCATCCGACTCCGTGCGGTACTGTTTGAGTTATCCTGCTGACAATCCAACAAACAAACCAACAAACCAACGCCAATGAAAACAATACCTCCTTCGGCGGAGGTAATGAAATATGAAAGTGCTCTCTCAATGATATCCTTTGAAGTCCTGTAATAATTACTCCCAAAAGGGAGTCAACATTGCAGGACCATTGTGAAAAAAAAGAATAATGCTATAATGCTTATTTATATCCAGTCGGATGCAATTCTGTCGAAACATATAGGCAAAAAAAATAAGGGAGTGCGATAGCCGTGTGCGTTCAGGTCTGTTCCACTCTCAATGTTGGGAGCGCAGGTTCAAATCCCGAGAGGGGATGGTCATTTTTGGTCTACCTCATTGATAAGATCTAGGTTCAATAAACTCATTTATTGCTAGAATGCTTATTTATATCCTGTCGGATGCAAATCTATCGAACCATATAGGCCCAAAAAGTGTTCAATTCTAAATGTTGGGGGCGCAGGCTCAAATCCCGAGAGGGATGGTCATTTTTGGTCAACCTTATTGATAAGATCCTAAGTTCATAATTTTAATGCTATAATGCTTATTATATCCAGTCGGATACAATTCTATCAAACCATTTAAGTACAAAAAATAATACGATGTCCGATCAACTTACAATGTAATTTTTTAGGACAAAGGTTCCATATTTTGCACAGAGAAATATATATTTTCTCAACTCCTCCTATCGATGGATGTATCGGAGGTTAGACACTCAGCAATCTGCAGGTGCAAAGTGCATTAATTCCATCATCTCTCATTCCATTCTTAATATTTATGTTCCTTAACACTTGAAAGATGGTGAAGTCAATTTGACTGTTTTTTTTCGACTTTAGACGCTAATTTCTTAAATATCAGTGGTATGGTTCAAATTTTATGACTTTTAATTATTTAAGAAAATAAAGGTTTTATGAAATATCAAATATATACTTTAACTCAGTGAAGAGTTATGACAATTTATACCTAGAATGACGGAGAAGTCAAAATGGACACCCAATGTGTCTTTGGTTTACACAATACATGGCAAACAGCCCGATAAATTCGGAATAAAGTTTTGGTTAGCTGTAGATGCTGAGTCCCACTACTTAGACAATGGATTCCCCTACTTAGGAAAAAATGACCATCGGCCAAAAATCAGTCGTTCTCAGAGTAGGTTGTAATGAAACTTGCGGAGCCATATCTCAACGCAAGACGAAACATCACCAGTGAAAATTTCTTCACTTCACTGAAATTGGCTAAATCACTGGAAAAAAAGAATACGAGTATTGTGAGAACTATGAAAAGAATGAGGAGGGGTGCCCAAAGCAATCAAGAACATGAAACAGCCTCTGCATTCTGCAATAGTATTGAAGCATGAAGACTTCACTTTTACGGTCTATCAAGGCAAGCCTTAAAAACGTTATAGTCCTAAGTTCTGTACACAATTCGGTTGGTATTTCTGATACTCCAAAAAAAACTTCCAGAAAGTGTTACTTATTACAACCAGACCAAATCTGGAGTTGATAATATAGATCAGATGGCTCGTTTATATACCACCAAGGTGGCATCAAGACGATGGCCCCTACAGGTTTTCTATAATATTTTAGATATGGCGGCCATCAATACTAAAATAATATACAATAAGATCAATGGAACAAAAATAAGTCGAAGGATGTTCATCTTGCAACTCATGCAAGAACTACAATCCATGAACAAAGCCAAGTATGGTGGAAACGATGAAGATGTTAGTAGTGTAGAAAAGGATAATAAAGAAGAGACCCCAATGAAGAGAAAAGCTTGCCAAGTGCGAAAATGCAAGAATAATAAATCTAGCATCAAATGCATTAGATGTAAGAGAATCATTTGTGGAAATGTACCGCAAAATGGAAAATCGAAAATTATGTAAAATTTGTCACTCTTAAAATGTAAACCAATTACTATAAATAATAATAATAATAAATCTAATTTATATATTTTATTTGACCATTTTTATTGACCAAATTTTTTAGTCTCAATATATTTATTATTATTCATTCCAATATCAAGTATAGTTTGAGAACAAAATGAAAATTAAAAGAGAAGTCAAAATGACTGTTCATTCATTCTAGGTAGAAATACTTTGCCGTCTTTCTAGTGTTAAATTAATAGTAAATGAATTTATTTGCAATGCATATCATATATCTCCTTGTTCCTGGACTTATGTAATGGGTCTTCCTGACAAGTCATGAACATTATCATTCTTTTTTATGCGTTACAGTCTGCATCCATCATACATGAGAGGGTAGGTACAAAGTTGCATTTGCCAATAGAGAACGCTACAAACAAATTGGGTGTGTCTTTGCGGCACATGGGGCCAAGGCCTGTAATGCCATGATGGGCTCTCAACAAAGATGAGGCCAAACAAAAATATAGCAAAAGATCCTTAGAGGCTTAGAATCATCCAATGCATGCAATATTAAAATAAGTTAAGGCCCATTGAGGATAAAGAAGAATATTTTAGTAGCAATGACGTAATGCAACCCACAAAGAGACTCTTAATCCTCATAGACTTCAAATCATTTCTTATTCAAAAACAAACACGACGTCACATGAATGACCATTTTAAAGTGTTGTAAAGTTTTATGAGCTTCCTGATTTTATATATTCTGGGGGATATGCTATCTATTGTATAATACCAGGCCTTCACCAGTTTCTATCGATGTCTTAAGACCCCCTACCTTAATTTTTATCTCTTTTACATACTATAGCTATGTAATGAAAAAATATAAATAACTATAACAAAATAGTTTTATAAAACATATGCATCGGAACAGAAGCAATGAATTACAGGACGACAATTCAATGCATATTATTAAACGGCAAATAGAATATTCACTGCAAATTGATATTTGTTTGTTTAGCTCCTAGATTTGAGCCACCTCACCGGAACTTAAAAGCCGTATGAGCCGGTAGTGATACTCTCTAGGAGCTATCTTTATTATTGAATATTAGTTCATAAATAACACTATGTAACAGGATTTTGCCCCTTGGCTGAAATTTCTAAATGAGTCCCATTTTTTTACGTAGATTCCAAAAATGCCACTCAAATATCGTCTGAAAAAAGGTTTGGACTTTATGGCCTTTTTTTGAAAATCAGATTTTCATCATTTCTAATGGTTCAGCCCAGTTATATTCGTGCAAAGTAAGAATAACCCAAATGTCAGTAGTATTATTTTTCTACTATATCTCTGCATTTCCAATCAGTTTTTTATAATTTTATATATCTTTCGTACAATTTGAAATAATCGGCTTTATATTTCAAAAAGTGACCATATTTAGTGTTCTATTCAAGCGGCTATATTTTTTTTGTTTCGCGTCTATTGACTATAATCAATATGTAATATATTTTTGGTATATGTCCATACATTTCAGAACCGTTTTTATAATTTCGATATCTGCTGAAAGTAAAGAAAAGATCAATTTAGTAGGACGAACTACACTACGTAACAAAATTAAGGTCTTTGTTTGCTTCGTCCTACTAATTGATCTTTTCTTTACTTTGCCTATATCGAATTATAAAAACTGTTCTGAAATGTATGGACATATACCAAAAATATATTACATATTGATATTTTATATCATTCAATCAAATTGTCTTCATTAAGATATAAAAATGGATCAAGAAGATCCTTGACGGCATCAAAAAATTCTTCTCTTGTACTAATGTGTCCAAAAAGTAAGGTAACATTGCATTTTAAATTTCCCGCGTGCACGGATTTGGAGGAATACTTTTTGTAGGTTAGTAGGACTGTCTTTGACATCCAAGTAGTATGTAGCACGTAAAAATATCCGTTATTTTTTGAGAACTCATTCTTTTGTGAGCTTCTAAAAGTGAATTTCGAATTTTTTTGACATGTCTACATTGTTTAGACAATGATTTACATTAAATTTTGTTTTCAGATCTAATTTCTGGAGCAGAATCCTTGCGGAGGCTGCAGAATGCGTTTGGCGATAAGGTTTTCTTAAAAAGTTGAGTTTTTTGAATCTACATAATAATACAATATATTATGTTTTGATATAAAAGTCAACCACCACAGTATATCATTGATTGAAACTACAAATGTACCGTTCATTATGTTTTTGTTTGCTCCATGATGCCTCTCTACCACTGGCACTAACCCCATCATAATTAAAACCTGTATGTAAAAGGTTATATGCTTGCATGTTTGAGACTAAGCAGTCTTTTTTCGTAAGTTCCCCACACAGTGCATCCCAATACTAATAAAGGCCAGCATCAAAATGATCTTCAAAGAAATAACAAATGTAGCTATGCCATCAAATTTACTCTAGCTTTTCTGCTAATAATATTGTTGCTACGCTGTTAATATCCATTTATGTCGACGGACATTATAAAACATGAAATATTATGTTTAAATATATATATATTGTATATATATATATATATATCTATATATTCAGCACCTCTGTATTTCACATTTAATTAATTCATTTATTGCTTTCTGTAACATCAGCCAC
The DNA here is from genome assembly GCA_013387185.1 of Caligus rogercresseyi. NCBI lineage: Eukaryota > Metazoa > Arthropoda > Copepoda > Siphonostomatoida > Caligidae > Caligus > Caligus rogercresseyi. The sequence continues at coordinate 16,569,850 of CP045899.1, forward strand.
TCCAAACGATTAGCATGTTTGGAAAAGTGTTACCTATACTCATGTTATAGAGTAGAGCAGCTTTTGCTTCATCTCAGAGCTTTTGTGCTAACAACCTGCCAACATGTCACGAAGAAAACGTTTCACTGTCGACGAAATTCAACATCTTCTTTTAGCAACGCCATTGGATGAATAAGATGGAGTCGAATAGAACCGAATTAGAAGAAAAAATTCTCCCTAGATCAATTTTTGAAGGCGTCTCTTCATGAAACATCAGTCCTGAAGAATAAGAATTTGACCCTCACTGTAACGAATCCGAACCCAGCAGAAATGTCTTCTTCCTCACTGATATATCAATCTTTACTGGTCCGAAGAAGCTTCTTGAATCAGTAGAATATTAAACCAAACAAAGTATGGAGTTGATTTGTTGATGCAAAGGCGATATTATACAGCACCAAGGTATCTTCTCGTCGTTGATCGCTGCAGGCTGGTGCTTACATTTCAATACGAGATTATCTAATAAACCAATATCTGAACTGGAAACGATACTTCACTTCCACGGAATTTTATAATTGGATTCACATGGGCACCATTTTAACCAATTAAGACTTGGAAAGTTTTTCTCCCTTTTTAGCATCGATTCAGAGGATATTATGGAGATCACAACCTGTTTGTCTATCAGATACAGCAATCGATATTATATCCCAAAACAAGCATAAGACACCCTTTATCAAGAGATTTGGAGAATCATGACTTAGATTAGTCAAATTTTAGTATTGGAAAGTTCCGCTTTCCACTTGAATGTTCTTCTATTGGTTTTAATCCTTCGAAGCCGTGGTTTTTAAAGTTTGCACTTTATAGACAAAATATGATGGAGCGATCTCAATATCTGAAAGATTTCAAAGTGTGTTGGATCTCCCTCTGTTCTGAAAGATAAGATACTGAAATCAACGGGTAGTCCTGTAGATGTCGCAAAATTTTCTGCTCATTTACAAAGTTCTGGACACATCCTCAAATTTCAGATTTGTGTTGTGATTTCAGTTGTGGGTTCTTATAAGCAATATTTCCATGCATTCGTAGATTGTCCAATTCTTAAGATGGTTAAGCATTTCATAAAAATTACATTTGTGAGAATGAAGACATAAAAAGCCTATTTTTTTGGTGTCTTTAATTTTAAGTAGAAATCCCCTCCAGCTCCAAAGTAATTGAATCTGCAATACAAAATATCAAATCTTTAATTGCACAAAAATAAATCTAATAAGTACATTTTAGAAAAATACATAAAAAACTATCCTCATTGGTGCTGCTGCCCGCCCCTCTGCATTTGAGGTTAAAATTCCTGATTTGGGAGCGGTCAACATGAAAATGAATACCTCATTAACCTTTATCTAAACAGTTTTCAAAATTCTATTTTTATTACACATTTGCTCTTGATTTTATGTATTTATATGTTTTATTTACATAAAAACGAACAAAAATTCTATTGAATAGCCATCCAGAAGATTTTAAGTTTGTTATTGGATAAAATTAGTTTTATCAATTGTTTGTTATATATAAATAACAGTATTTTTGAACTAAAAGGTTCATTGATGTTTTTTACGTAACTGTCCAGATTTGATAATTTTTCTTCTATATATTTTTAGTGTGTTTTTTGTGCCTATATTGTTCGTATATATTGCATCCAACTGGATATTACTAAGCATTATAGCTTTAAAATAAGTCTATGGAACCATGATCTTACAAATGAGGTAGACCCAAAATGACAATCCCCTTTCGGGATTCAAACCTTCACCCCCAACATTGAAAGTTGAACACGTATTTTTACGCGTATATTTATTTTAACACTCTTTCATCTTTACAATAACCAAAATAAAATTATTTTTAACTATAAAAAAGAATAAATATATATTTTTTTCATAATAATTTGCTTTTTATTAAATTATTCAATATAAATATTTGTTTTTTCTTGAAATCTAACTTTCTATTATATCATATATTTCTACCATTTGTTGTTTGAATATTGCTTACCTTTTTAGATTTTTTATATGAATTATTATTTGTTAATACAAGCAATAGTTTATAAATGCTTTTTCTCAAAGTCTTCCTAACAAAAAACAGTCAACGTGATATTGGTTTTGCATATCAAAGCCTTTATCTATAAATATCCCATTAAAAGCATTTATAGAGCCATTGAAAACACAACTCCGTATCCTTTTTTGGTGGGTTTTATGGATAAAATATAATCTACCTCTATAAACAATTGTCTTAAGTATGCCATTTAAAATCCTACACCACTTCAAGTGGTCTAGTTCCAGAGAGCCATATGTTTCCTTTTTTACGTGCGTGAACACAGAGGTGTTGTACTTATATCCATGTACAAAGTGTACATGTTGGATGAAACGGCTCAGCACCTACGTAAAATAATATTAATTAAAGTAGGAAGCAGATTCTTTTAGGACGTCCAAAGTTTATATGCACTAGCATAATTGGCGCCTACGGCGCCATATGTTCATATTACATAAGTTTCTTAAAATTTGTATCATGGATTTTGGTGGAGAATAACCCCCCGCCGTTTCATAATGTATAAACTTAGGTTCCGAAATATTTTTTGTGTGACTTCACGTCTGGCAGAAAACATAAACAAATAACTTTTACTATAAATAACATCTCTACTCAAATTATCATTAGTGCATCGTACTCTTATAAAAATGGCTTCAATTAATTAAAAAAAGAAAAAAAGACAGTGTGCAGTTGCTGTTTGTCCTTCATTGGATCCCAATGCTCACAATGTATTGTACCACTCGTTTCCAACCAACATCAAACAGAGAAAAGCTTGGACCATCGCATGCAAAAGAAGAGATCCGACATTTCAGCCTGCATCATCCCTTATGTGTAGTCTGCACTTCACTGAAGAAGACTATGAGAGAGATCTAATGCATGAGCTTCTTAACCTTCCTATTAGAAAGAAACTCAAGAAAGGAGTAGTTCCGACACTTAATTAAATGAAAAAATTGAAACAAACATGTTGGAATATACGTCCATGGAACCATCTCCAAAAGGAATGATAGAATATAATATAGGATATTAGAATAGGATTGATAGGTACGACAACCTTGTAAAAAGAGTTTCTAAATCAATGTCTAAGGTGCCGTCAGTTCCATTGGAAGCTCTTAATAAATTTGCTCAAATTCGTGTATTTCTCCAAATAAAATTTGAAAAAAACGCCTTCAAGAGCAAAAAGCTAGACATAGAAAAAGTTTAAGAGAGAAGCGAAAAATGAAACAGTGGATTAATTAAATGCTCCAATAAATTATTTACTTTTCCTAAATATGTATTTCTAATAATATTTATATAATATATGATTATAAACAGTATTTTGTTTTGTAATAATTTATAAATTATATATTTTTTTCTTAATATGTATTTCTAATAATATTTTATAATATATGATTATAACCATATTTTGTTTTGTATTCATTCATAAATTATATACTTTTTTCTAAATATGTCTTTGTAATAATATATGATTATAATAGTATTTTGTTATAATTTATTTCGTTGTTTTTTATGTGCTTTAACATATAATGATTGAAGAGTTTGCTTTTTCATGTTATATTTGGATAATTTCAGCAACTTTAACTCATCAAAAATTATGATTACTCACAAAATTTAATATTTTTCCATTTTCTAATAGAATTGTGATAATAATTCTTCTATGATCTAATTAAAGGCTAAATTCGATTATATTTAACATATTTTACTTATACAATATACCCTCTTTTGCCATATGTGACGTCATGCTCATGAGGTAGGTTGCGTGGCGGTGTATTTTTATTTATTTTCATTGGTTAAAATGGCTCTACCTTACTTTTAACTACCTTGGTGGAGATAAAATACGTTTTCTAAATGTCAAATGAGTTACAATAATTTTCTGTTTTGTACAAACATTCCTTATAAAAAGTTTGACTTTGTACAATAATATGTTTTAAGTCACATGAGATGCTTTTTATTTTATTTTTTTCCTCTCTTTACCTTCAAAAGTAGGTAGTAAAATCAGACAAAGTCTGAATTTTTCCCATTTCTGGTCACATCACTTTGCAAATAGTTTTATTAGGTCCGTCTGACCCAAGGATTCCATAGGTACCTTCAAAGTTCAAATGTGACCATAAATGTGGGAGGAGATAGCGTGCGGACATACAGACGGACGGACAGAGATTTGTGAATTATTATATAGATGTTAATATATAAATTTACAACGGCCGTATTATCTGAATGCTTTCATACCTTCGGAGCTGATATTAAAAAAAAAAAACATATATTTCGAGGGTTATGACATAGTAACAGTGAAGAGTTGTCCATATTGAAAAATTAAATGAATTGTTGTACTAAGGTACCAAAACTAAAATAAAAATAAAGTTTTTTGGGTTCAATGCTTTTGATAATAAATATACTTATTTTACATAAGCATATTTTACCTCACCGAAAGAAGTAATTGTGTAGCTATGTTTATATGCTATACATTTTTTGAAACACGTAATTTCGGACAACCTAATAGATAGCCGTTGCATGAACTTGGTGTTTGCTTGAGAAGGCATTGTGATTAGGCAAAAAATACAATCCTTTTTCTCAAAAAAATCCTCTGAATATAATTGAGGCTTACACTAAAAAAAAAAACACTGCAATCAAAATTAACGGATAATATGTACGAGAATATCCTTAAACGCAGTCATAATAATTATAATCATTTATAGGGTCAACTTTGAATACCCCCCAAATGGAGTAAGAGGAAGCATATACATTCTTTACTACTAGACCTACTCCACTATTAGTAATTACAGTACTTCATATTTGCATAAAAACTTTCCTTGAAGGACTGAAGCTAACAAAGACAATTATATAGGTACTGGGTACAGTACATAAATAGGTAGGGTGAAAACAAAAATATATATCTTTATTATATATTTATGTCTATAAACAAATTATCTTCTTCGTTCATGGATTACGAATGATATGATAATAATTCCACTTTGAACTTTATAAAAAAATAAAGGGAGCTCGATAGCCGTGCGTGTTAAGGCGTGTTCAACTCTCAATGTTGGGTGCGCAGGTCGAATCCGAGAGGGGATGGTCATTTTGGTCTACCTCATTGATAAGATCCTAGGTTCGATAGACTAATTATAATGCTATAATGCTTATTTATATCCTATCGGATGCAATTCTATCAAACCATATAGGCAAAAAATAAAATAATAATAATAATAACTAATGCGATACATGAAAGTTGGTATAAGTTTTATAGTGCCAAAAAATGAAAAAAAAAATAAAATTGTAACACTTAAAACAACCTACAGCTTATAAACGTGGGAGTGGAATACCAGTAACTAAAATGGGGATGAGTAAAATAGATGTAAAAATAAGAACAGACGATATATATATAAATAAATAAAGATATATAAATATATAATAAATATAAATATATATATATATAAATAAATATATAATTATATATAAAAATATATATATATATATAAAGCATATATATATAATAATAATAATAATAATAGTCAATTATCATCAAATCCGCATCTGTGGGCCCCGTCATTTTCTAGTTTCGTCAGGAAGGAAAGCTTTCGGCTCTCATAGCTTCTACATTTCAATTGGGACTGCAGAGGAGCTTTATTTAACTGCGTAAATAATCCACTCAGTGCAGCTTTCCCATGTTGGAGCGTTGGTATGGTAGTAAAGAGTCATCAGCTCTCGAGAGCGTGACATCTGGTATACCTCAGGAGACCTTATGCAATCTGCTATGTCCAATGTATTCTCGATAGTATTTTCTTAGAAAAGCAAATCTACTTACCTTGATCCTCTTGGGAAATCCTGACAAATAGAGTGAAAAGTTACTCATACATAGAGAACCACAAATTGAGTGAGTTCAAATATATTGGAATAATTTTTGGACTTATATACCTTTTTTATTATACTTCATATAGATTGATATTTTCCCCCCGTGGTACAATGTCTCTTGTAAGTGCGTGTGTTTTAGTTGTTTTGAGTGCTTCTGTTTTATTCATTTGTATGTAATAGACAAAATGGGTTTGAATAACGGTGTCTTTAGGCAGCTGTTAATATTTTCCTTGAATAAATACTGATTTCGACAAAAGGCGAAAAGGCTGTTGTCATTAAAAATTGATTCTACACAGCAGCAACGTATATATTAGAAACGCACTTTGGACTTTCTGAGGAGAAGATGTGGAAATATTTGCTCATTTGGGTTGCTTTGATTTTGAAATTGCATTGATCTATATTTTTTTCTTCTTTACATTTATGTCGTCTTTTAGTAGATAAAAACTTACACTCTCCTCTCAAAATAGTTTTCCCTTTAATGTCTTAACTTCTTGAGTTTACAATGCAATTGGGGAAAAATGGATCGACAAACAAAAATTTTGAACCCCCGTTCTAAGATAGACCACTCTCTTTTGGCTTCCATTGTGTTTAGAACTATATATTCTAGTCAAAATTCTTTCAAATATAGTAACACGACTAAAGTGTAGCCAAATATATCATAACACTATACTACTCGATATATTCAACTATTTATACAGTCATTCGTTGAGTAGGTAAATGAAATGTCCGAAATAACTATATTATTCCCCCAAATATTAACCTAATTATATGTACATAATTCTTATTAGTTTTTGAATTAAAATAAGTGATGTATGTTTGATTGTATTTATGTTATTGAATAAGGGTTCTTAAAAAACAGGAAAACTTTATTTAGTTCAAACCAAATAGTCCATGTGAAGTCAAAGAGGCCACATGATACAATCATTATTGAACTATATCCTTAAAAACATTTATCCCCCCTAACCCTATAGGACTTACTAGTCCACTTCATCATATAAATAGTACTCTTCCATGCACTTGTCTTAATTAGGACGAGTGAAACATGGTGATGCATTGATTCATGTTTATGGTTTGTGGGTGGGATTGCCCTTGTATGTACATAGGTACCTACTCAACAAAATGAATCCAGATAAGTAGTAGCAGTTGACCTCAGGAGCATTCCTGCGCGGATGCAAGATCACTCTCCCTAATACAATCCATCTTATTTCAAATGCATTGACAGCCATGTGTTCATGCATAGACAATGCCATTAATCTGAAGGAATCATTTTTCTTCAATAATGTCAATTTAAATCAATGGCTTAAAACGCTACTATGTATATCGTTTGTTATAACTAAAGTAGCAACACGTTATTCATATACTTTACTTTATTTTATACCTATATTCTATTAATGAAACTAAACACCTGAGGAGATTTCCCTTATTAGTAAGAATTGGATCAGAAATGCAAAAAAAGAGGATCGATTCCAGCTGCTCTAACTCAAGGCCGAATTTCTCTTATTTCGAAAAGAGAGATCGATAGAGTAATACGTTATTGGAGACCATTCTCAACGAGTCATATAGAACCATTGCAGGAGTACATGCATTTAGTGACTGCCCACCTTGATTATTATGAATGTTATTAAAAATAATTGTAGATATATCACTAATTTAAAGCCGAATACTTCAAAGGATACATTCTCTTTGGCATTACCGTGTATGCAAATAAATGTCTAGTGGGAGAACGTGCAAAAAAGTGCAGAATTGAGGAGCTGTAAGGCCTATACTGCTCGAAACCTATCAGATAACACGTTAACTGAATAACATAAGCTGAGAGCTATCTTTGTTGGAGCGGCGGCCAGATATTTGACATTTTCTTTGAAAATTCCCAATGTAAACAGCCAAGAATGGACCCTTGCAGTAATTAAATATGTACCACGCCTCTTACCTATCTATGCCAAATCTCCTGTTTATTGTAAAAAATACAAGAAATTCAAGATTTCATATACATTTATACTTATCTGTTATATTTTGATGTCTGTAAGATAATCCTAGTTTTTTGGTGGGAATATTTTTTTAGATGAATAATATGATTTTGACTACAAGAAATAGAAATTCTGAAGGGAGTTTAAAGTATAAAAAGGCAATTATTTTAACCTATTATGTTTATTTATGCTCTTATGAAATAAAGTTTTCCTTTTATACATTAAATAAAGTGTACTTTTTATTCTATTTCTATGTTGATTTTTTAAAATAAAGACCTTGTCGACGAGAAGAAAGAATACCACCTGAAGGGCAATCGTCATTACTAACTAAAAACAACTATCAATACATTTCTCGCTCATAGGACAATTCTCAGCAGTTCATTATATAAATTACTTGTTAAAATAGCATTTTCCAGCAATGAGCTTCCATTCCCACACATTTGATAGCACTGGACATCAGATTTTTCAAAGTCATTGGCTTCTAAAACCATATTAGCCAAATTATACCCATTTTTGTGCTGATTTCAAATATCACATCGAATTTTTGTGATTATATCTCATTTTTTGAGAGCATTTAATTTAAACAAGCGGATTTTTTTACAAAACGATAATAATAATATTTATACATAAACAGGTTTCCAACAACAAAAGCATAAAAAATATATTTACCAGAACACATTAATATACTTTTACAATTGTACTTATCTACGTTTCTGTGACAAAAAGTTACCTCACCAAAAATGTAGCAGAAGCTGTATGCCTTGTTCACAGAATTGCGAGGCATTTTTCAGAGACTATCTCACTATTCTACACAGCAGTAAAAGGACAACAGAACTGAACACAAACCTGAAACTGGTAGCTTTTGGTAGGATGTATTTTTCTTTGAACCCATTTGCGCTGTAGATATTCGCATATGTTGGACTTACATCATGATTTACAAGCCCCAGATAACAAAGCTGTGGAGATTTATCAGCTTTCATGACACAATGTTATACATACTAAACCAGTTTCATGTCATACCATGGAGAAGCCTACCCCTCAAGGCCATTCTTAGGAGAGTGCATATCTTAAAAATTAGAGTCAACAAACTGTGTTTAAGATCATATTCTTGTTCAGTGGCCTTGATTTGGTACAAATTGGCTCAATCGGACGTTGAAGCGGCTGTTGTCTTGTCTAATTGACGAATGTAAAAATGTTTTTTTAGGTTTCCGTATATTACACCTATAGAATATTGGGTTGTCAATCCAATATCCCATGAGCCCTCGCACAATCTGCAATTTGGGGTTTCCGGCCCATAGCCAAAGGACCCTTGGGTTCCATGATTACATCTATTGGATATTGGGGTTTCAGATTAATCGTCGTCGGTTATGGGCCCTTCGGTTCAATTGATTACATCAATTCGGATTTGAAACTCGCCTCCCAGTGGCGTGGGTTGGAAATCCCTATATTCTAATCGGGTAATCGGTGAAACATGAGGGCCCTCTGACTTTGGATTTTAAGCCCTAATATGCCATTGGTGCGATCAGCTGAACCCGAAGGCCCATAAGTGGTGATTTTGAAATTAAAATTTAAAAATGCCGAAGATTTAATCGGTGGATCCTCTGGTTTTGACACATCAATATGCCATAATTGTGATCGGCGATGCCCGATGGTCCATGTGTTGTGGGCTTAAAACGCTAATATACTATAGTTATAATAGGCGTTACAGTAAAAAATTGTTATCCGTGCTTCAGTTATCTAGTATGGGCGGGGTCAAAACCCAAATGCTGGAAGGTCCTGCAAATAGTTTCACACACATGAATATTTGACGATCAACTCTACTTATTACAAAGGCAGTACATTTAATCAATATTTAATACACTTCAAGTGATTTATTTTTGGCAAACGAATGGATGGTCATTAAATGTGTTTAAAAATTGGAGAAGCTTCAGGCACGCGCAAATACACCAATCTAGTTGTTAAAAGACCATGAACTTTATTTGAAATTAATTTGCTCTTGACCTTAAAATTAACTTGGTTTAGATTGCTGTATTGCTAAAATTGGTAAAAATATATGCCCCTGCACATATATCAAACTGTATGAATATATGCGAATTTAATATAGATTATGACATACTTAATGAACGGGTCAAACGAAATTTCTCATCACATTCATAATTTCTTATAGATATACAAGGTGTCTCGATTGTTTGGACGTACATTTTGTAGAGATACATAATAATGTAATCAATCTATCTATCTTCTCTCTCTCTTTCTAGTTATATATTACATTCTTATATATCTTTACAAAATGTACGTCCAAACAATCGAGACACCTTGTATATCTATAAGAAATTATATATATATATATATATAGGTATATAGTTTAATGCATCACATGTTTTTAGGGAATAATATCCTTTTTGTTTACCAAGGGATTTAGATAATTCTAGTATTCTTTTTAGGCTGAATTACTGGTGAATAAAAAATATCTTTCTCGGGTACAAGGTGTTAAAATATATAACCGAAACTAAAACTACATTTTTCCTTTCTTTTTCTAAAAAAATAATTCTGTATTACTTTCCACTTCTTTCTTTTAATGATGTAACTTGTCTCAAATTGTGTATTAATATTATTATTATCTCCGCCGAAGTAGGTATTGTTTTCACTGGCGTTGGTTGTTTGTTGGTTTGTTTGTCAGCAAGATAACTCAAAAAGTACGGAACAGATTCGAATGAAACTTTGTGGAGTTGTTGGAAATGCCAAAAGGAACAAGTGATTAAATTTTGGCATCTCTGAGTGCAGAATTAAGATGCAAAATGAGCTAAATACTAATAAATATTTCAAGTTAGCCTACTCTGCCAATAGATGTCACTGTGCTGTGAAATCGGGTGCCGGGAGCGTCTTCCTCTCGGAATTTCCGTCGAGGGGAACCCTCCCCCGTCCCTCTACGCCGCCCCAGTCGTGAAAAATCCGCCTCGGAAGGCTCATAAGGACCCCGTGACGGCGGAGGTTTGCACTCTCTGAGTGTATATATGCCTCTAGTTAATATATGATTCTATCAATTTTTGATTATTGTAACATGTTACTTCAATTTCGTGCAATCAGAACAACTTAATTTTGGTTTTGACACATAACATAAAAATAGTAAGATGAATCCACAACGCTATTAAAATGCATATTTTCATGACAGTTGATGTAAAATCAATTCTATTAAAGCTATTTTATGCTCTACAACTTTGGAGTATGTGAACAACTGTTTGTCGTTTCAAAAATTTCATAAATAATAAAGTACCAAATCGTTGCCAGCTGCATTATTAAATCATTGAACAATTTTTTTATAAGCACGATCAAATTTAATGTCTATTTCACTTTAATATGGAATTAGTTTCTGTAAGACGATGATACATATTTTAAAGTCGTTTGTTATTAAATGAATGTTTATAATATAATATCTATTTGAGAAATATGATAAAATGTAAGAATTCAAGATGTTTTAACGTCAAGATCTCTCTGTCTTTATATATATATATATATATATATATATATATATATATATATATATATATATATATATATATATATATATATATATATATATACTAGCGAATGTACCCGCTACTGCCGGGGGTTTTCAACTTGACAATAATATTTCAACTTGAATTATTTTTTTGGTGTGATCGCATGTGATTTTTCAAACTAAAATTAGTTCCTTAAAAAGTTGTCATTGGGTCTTCATTTCCATTTTTTCCATTTAGTATACCCGAAGGCTGGATTTTTAAACATTGTAGCAAGAAGTAATTTTTAAGTCATTTCATAGAGAACATAGAATATACATATGAAAGTGCTGAATATCAGAGTATTTCTTTGATCTCTGTTGATGAGAGAAAACAACAAAAGAAAAAACTTCAGAAAGACTTTATATTTTTATCAAGAAAGGTTGAGAGTGATTTCCATCTCTAGCCATTATTAAAATTCGTCTTGCGCGATGTTGCGTTATAAAAAATGTTATTTTCCACAAAACTTAAATTGGGGGAAAAGACAGGGATAGAAAAAATCTTATTAGGTAATCATGTAGCAAACGATTTTGCCGGTAACACCGAATAAAACAATCATCCACGAAAATTTGGTCAAAATCTGACTTGGCAATTACACAAAAATTGACAAAAAACGTTTTGGCGAATTAAATAAGCATGTCGATGACGAATTTTCCGGGAGTTGACAACCCTACTAAACACTCACTGAGTTTTCAAAACTATTCACTGAAAATTTCGTCAGGATCTAATGAACCGTTTGGGAGATACAGGGAACGAATGAACATTTTTTTTGTATTAGTAAATATATATATAGGGAATGGGACAATTCAGCGCCGCCGACTCAGCGCCGCTGATTCAGCACCGCCGATTCAGCGCCGACCGTTCAGCACCGGCCGATTAAGCGCCAGCCAATTCAGCGCCGGCCGATTCAGCACCGGGCGATTCAGTGCCAGCCAATTCAGCGACGGCCGATTCAGCGCCGACCGATTCAGCACCGGCCGATTAAGCGCCAGCCATTCAGCGCCGGCCGATTCAGCACCGGCCGATTCCGCCAGCCATTCAGCGCCAGCCCATTCAGCGACGGCCGGTTCAGCGCCAGCCTCAATGACTTTGAAATAAATAAATTAAGACCTTTTTTCAAAGAAAATTATGTTTTCTGTAGCAGTACAATTGGTCAAACATAGCACAAGATAATTGTCTTGCAGAAGTATTCAACAACAATAGGGTATTGGGGTTTCAAACCCACCTACATAGGTAAAATACGAGTAAAAAAACCTCAATTCTTGGGTCCTCGGGTCCCACCAGCCACAACAATGGTGTATTGGGGTTTCAAACCTATCGCAAATTGTAAAAATACGAGTAAGGAACCCTCCAAATGCCCTTTTGCGAACCTTAAGTTCTCAGGTCCCGCCAGCCGCAACAATGGGGTATTAGGGTTTCAAACCCTTCGCCAATTGTAAAAATACGAGTAAGGAACCCCTCAAATGCCATTTTATGCACCTTGGGTCCTCGGGTCCTGCCGGCCACAACAATTGTGTATTTGGGTTTCAAACCCATCGCAAATTGTAAAAATACGAGTAAGGAACCCCTCAAATGCCCTTTTGCGCACCTTAAGTTCTCGGGTCCAGCCAGCCGCAACAGTGTGATTTTTGGGTTTTAGTCCCACCGCCATTAGTAAAACTACAAGTTAGGAACCCCTCAAATGCCATTTTGTGCACCTTGGGCCTTTGGGTCCCGCCAGCCGCATTAATGGGGTATTGGGGTTCAAACCTTCCGCCAATTGTAAAAATACGTGTAAGGAACCCCTCAAACTATATTTATATAAAATTATGTAAAAAAGCACGCAACCTTTTTCACAAAAAGTATTTATTAGAGGTGAGCGACCATAATTGGCAAAGGGTTTGAAACCCAATACCCCATTTTTGCGGCTGGCGGAACCCAAAGGCCCAAGGTGCACAAAATGGCATTTGAGGGGTTCCTAACTTGTAGTTTTACTAATGGCAGTGGGACTAAAACCCCAATACCACACTGTTGCGGCTGGCGGGACCCGAGAACTTAAGGTGCGCAAAAGGACATTTGAGGGGTTCCTTACTCATATTTTTACAATTTGCGATGGGTTTGAAACCCCAATACACAATTGTTGTTGCCGGCGGGACCCGAGGACCCAAAGTGCATAAAATGGCATTTGAGGGATTCCTTACTCGTATTTTTACAATTGGCGAAGGGTTTGAAACCCCAATACCCCATTGTTGCGTCTGGCGGGACCTGAGAACTTAAGGTTCGCAAAAGGGCATTTGAGGGGTTCCTTACTTGTATTTTTACAATTTGCGATGGGTTTGAAACCCCAATACACCATTGTTGTGGCTGGTGGGACCCGAGGACCCAAGAATTGAGGGTTTTTTACTCGTATTTTTACCTATGTAGGTGGGTTTGAAACCTCAATACCCTATTGTTGTTGAATACTTCTGCAAGACAATTATCTTGTGCTATGTTTGACCAATTGTACTGCTACAGAAAACATAATTTTCTTTGAAAAAAAGGTCTAAATTTTTTTAAATCAAAGTCATTGAGGCTGGCGCTGAATCGGCCGTCGCTGAATCGGCTGGCGCTGAATCGGCTGGCGCTGAATCGGTCGGCGCTGAATCGGCGGCGCTGAATTGTACCGTACCCATATGTATATCAAAGTCTTTCTCCTCAAAATATTATTTTAATCAAAAACACCGTCAACGCCTTTTAACGTATCTGCCAACAATTGACATGGTAAAATTAGTTTTTCTTAATATTTATCCTCATTATTTTTTCAGCCTGTTTTCAGTTGGAATTTCTTCAGAGTAATTGTTCTATTTAAATGTTATTTTTGGGCTATAAATTCTTTTTATATAATAATGATTATTTATTCACATCTTGAAGGAAATAAAATTTACAGTTTTCTAGTAAAAAACATTAGGGACGGGGGAGAGCAACTGTTAAAGAACATGAAACATATCATTAAAACGCTTAATAAAATATAAATTACATACTTCGTAATAAAAGAAATGTAAAAAACGGAAAGTGGACAAAAATAGCATGTCTAGGGAGAAGGTTGGGCACTAGAATTTACCAGAAATTCTTTCATTAAAGTTTCTTAAAAGCAGGCTATAAATTATTTATTTTTTGTTATCTAAAGGATACAGAAACTGATAAAATAATATAAATAAAACTTATTTTGGACAGTTTTGTTTAAAAAAGAACATAATTAAACACTAAAGATCTAATTAGCATTATTACTATTACATCCCTATATAATATGTAAAAAATCATTTCTTGCGTAAAAAGCGACGATTACTTTTTAAAATTCTCTTTTAAACATTTTAGTGTTATGCTGCCCTTCATAGTACATAACGAATTTGATATCTAGCCCACTCTCACGAATAATAAGTCTGCGTAGGGAACTCTTAGAGAAAGAGCCGAGTAACCTGCCGCTTTCCCATAGGTTGTCGTCCTCTATGTAAGAGTTACCACAGTTTGTTTTTCGCAATTAACGATATAATATTACTTACAACAAAATTTATTGCTTTTGATAATGGGGAGCATTTTTCAAAAATTTGAAAGCACCAAAAAGTATAAAAGCACTTAAAATACCAAGGGGGGGGGGGGAGTAATCTTTGGGCCTTCACACACATTTATTTCTACAAACTATTCAACAACAAGGCATTCTTAAAAAGCATGAAAAAGTCATTATATAAACGCCCCCAACTATTGCTAGGTCTAGTTTTTTTATTAATTGTCCTGCAATTCGGAATTGAGCTGTGAACTTTAATCCATCAATTATGCCCTGAGTGAAATAGAGAATTATGTCCTTTCCATGGAGGAGGCACACACATCGAATATTGATAAAACTATCTGATATTGACTTATCAAATTTATTTTAAGGAGTATTCAATGAAAAAAGTCAAGGCTTCGCTGGACAATAACTATAAATAAAACAAGGAAGAGGGAATATAACTTATCTACATTTAAAACTGAGTCGGCGTTCAAATGGTAATAAACTTATGATTGAGGGGAAATCTCTCTAGAATACTAGGACATCAAAAGCTATCCTTTTTTGGGTCTCAATATTTTTTAGCAGAATTGGTGATAGCTTTTAAAAACAACTTTAATAATCATGAGCTGAGAAGCATATTATATCTGCGGCGGCAAGATATGCAGCATGATCGTTAAAAATCCCCTCACCAGACGAAGGAGGAAGTGGACGTCCGCCGGAAGGATAATAGGATGAATGAGGGTATTTTGGGCGTGTGAAAGGGTAGAATGTCTGAAGGGGTGCAATTGAGTTCAAGCTCATTGTTATCACTTCTCTCTCCTCTCTTGAGGAATATTATTTTCATTTATAAGCAGGCCAAGTCAGCCGGAACGGAAGGATTTATTTATATTTGAATCTCTGTTTTTGCTTCTGTTATGAGGAAAGAGACATAGTGATAACAAGGGGGGGGAGCTGAACTCCATTGACCCTTCAGACATTCTTCCTTTCACACGCCCAAATAGCTCGACTTTCCATTCTAAGGATAATTAAGTATTGTCCAACACCAAAGACTTCATAAAAATACTTTCAACAGATTGTAATTATTAGCACTTAGCATATTTTATTATGGTTTTAATTACATTTATATGTTCATCTTTTAAAATTCGTATAGTTGCTTCGAAAAGGTATTGTGTTAATTGTGATAGCTTAACCTGTATACGTATGTGTTATTTCATTTTATGCTTCTACCCCCACAAGCAAAACAATTTAACACTAAAAGTTTACTTATGTTTTTATTACACATTTGCTTTGAATTTAGTATTAGTTTATTGACATAATAAACGACACTTATATAAAATAAAAAACAACTTACAATATGGCCATTGTGGACGTTATCCAAATTGTGGGGTTGAGGAAAAACACATTAATTATTTTGAATGGAAAGTAGCACGGTATGATGCAGACCATGCCCCCCAAAATATGGTGGACGAAGATATCACAAAATATATTGGGTCTCCTTAGCACAAATCAAGGACTAATTGTTATAAAGAATCATTTGAAAACTTGAAAACATTGTATATCCGGGATAAGGCACCTTTTGTGCCCACTAACCTTGAGTTTGCATATGAGATTCCCTAGGGATACAATACATCAGGCTCAGACTTTTGTTAGCACAGCCATCTTCTCTAGACGGACACTTTTGACGGACCATTCTTAGACACGGACACTTCTTAAGACAGCCATACGTAGATCGGACACTTCTAGACACGGACACTTCTTAGACAGGGACATTTCTTAGGACACCCAGTAAAAGGTATCACAAATTAAAATAGGCCCTCGGGTTCTGCCGGAAACAATCATGTGTTTCGGAATTACAAAATCCTCAACCAATGGGCCCCTCGGGTCTGCAAACACAATCGGGGGGTTTTTGGGGTTAAAAATCCCCCGCAAAGGGCCTTGCCGTTCCACCAAACAGTAATCGGGGGTTTTGGGTTAAAAAACACACCGCAATGGGCCCTCGGGTTATGCGGAATACAATTGGAGTGTTTTGGGTTACAAATCCACGCCAATGGGCCCTCATGTTCTGGAAGAACGCAATCGGGGGTTTTGGGATTTACAAATCCCCCGCCAATGGGCCCTTGGGGTTCTGCCAAGCCCAATCAGGGTGTTTTGGGGTTACAAATTCCACCGCCACTGGGCCTCATGTTCCGCCGAACACAATCGGGGTATTTGGGGTACAAAACCCCCCGCCAATGGCCCTCGGGTCTGCCGAACATATGCGGGGTGTTTTGGGGTAAAAAATTCTCTGCAATGGGCCCTCAGGATCCGCCGAAAACAATCGGGGTGTTTTGGAGTTACAAATCCCCCGCCAATGGGCCACGGGTTCCGCCGAACACAATTGGGCTGTTTTGGGGTTACAAATCCCCGCCAAGGGCCCTCGGGTTCTGCCGAAACAATCATAGTGTTCGGGGTTACAAATCCTCCGCCAATGGGCCCTCAGGTTCCGCCAAACACAATCGGGCTGTTTTCGAGTTACAAATCCTATAAGAAATGTTCTCAAACATACCGCCAATGAACCCTTAGATTTTATCTTGCGACTATGAGTGTTTTAAACAAGCTCCAAACAAAATATCGAGATATTCCAAGTGTATATACAACCATATTGAGTTTTAAAACCTAATTCCACGTCAATTTCCCTAATTATACCTAATTCAAACCCACCGCTTAAAGAATCTGTCAACATAACGAGGTTGCGCAACGAGGTCAAAGTTTTAAAAATTTAGTAAAAATATAGTTTTCCGCAAATTTCTTCAAAATGGTGGACGTTACAGACTTCAATAATAATTATTAATTTAAAGGAAATCTAATTTACTACCAGACGTATGTTTGATGTTTTTTAATAAAACAAAGTTTTCAGTAAAAACAAAGAAAAAAATGGAGTGTGTATTGTTAGCTTATTTCATAGCTTTTTTGTATCAATTAACTTCACTCGCCTGTAGAAGATGACTTGTTCGCTTCAGAGTAAAATAGTACTTTTAAGTTTAGTAAAACTTTAGATGATAAATCCAAAAATGACCTTGGTTGCATTCTATCAATTCAGAATTCAGTACAATCTGAGTTTACATCATATGATTCAGAGCCTGTATTGACCTATAAGAAATCGATTATGAAAAAAATAAATAATAATTTGTTTCTTAGATTTGCGTCAAGGTATCCTCTCAAAATTTTACTTTGTCTCTGACGCATACATAATCCATTATATGCGTCATTTTGTACGCGAGATAGGCTTTTTTTAGTGTACATATAACTCTCTACTTATTAAATTGACATGATTTAGTATACCAAAATATTAAAGCTGGTGTACCAAGCTTTCATTTGATATGTTTGGTGTTCTAAAAATCGCTATACTTTAAGAGATATAAGCAAATACGTACTCTCCCCCAAAAATTGATCTTTTGATATGAGAATATACGATTACCATTTGGTAATTGTTAGTGTTACCTGGATAGAAAGAAAAAAAGAAGGGAGAGAAGTGAGCAAAATACTCTCTCCCTTCTCTTTCTATCCAGGTAACACTAACAGCATTAGTAATATGTAAGCAATTGGGCTTTGTTTTGGTTTATAAATTGAAGTTTATTTTTCTTAATTCTTATGTTCAAATTAAATTATTTGGGACTGAAGGAATATATAAGTATATATATAGATTTGTGGTGTGGTGTTATATATACATATATGTTTATTTACATATATAGGTATATATATATACAGAGTTGTGCAGGCGAATCTAGACTAACTTTGAGTACTTGTATCTCAGAAACCAGTTAGGGCAGAAGCTTAAAAATGTATGAACTAGTTAGTATATCCTATGAGCTTTGTTTAATAACAAAAATATTGAAAATGTTCTCGGAACTTGAGCACAGGACGCCATTATTGTGGCGCTCCGTTGCGGCCGGGCGACCAAGGAGATCATCGACTTCTTCAAATTCCCCAAAGCTACTGTTTACAGCATTGCCGAGTCCTTCAAGAATCGGAGGACATCGAGGAAGGATTCCTAATACCGGAAAGAAAGACTCCAGACCGATCCCAAGTCAGGAAGAGGAGTCATGTCCAGCGAGGGAGACATCATGCCTCCTCACTTCTTTGCCAAGGGCCAAAATGTCAACAAGGAGGTCTACCTGGACGTCATGCAGACTGTGGTGAAGCCCTCGATGACCCATATTGCTGCTGGTAGACCTTATCTCTACCAGCAAGATGGAGCTCCCGCCCACACGTCCAATTTGGTGCAAACTGGTGCTTAGAGAATCTCGACATGTTCTGGTCAAAGGAGTTCTGGCCCCCAGCAGCCCTGACCTCACCCCTGCGACTACTACTTGTGGGGCGTCCTTGAGGGACACTAACAAGCGTGCTCACAACACTGTGGACTCCTTGAAAGCTGCCATCATCCAGGCAGTGGCCAACTTGTCCAGGGAACAGGTGGCTCATGCCGTTGGGAGGTTCAGGCACCGTGTGGAGGCTGTTATTGTGAAAGGAGGAAGTTGGATTGAATGAACATTAAGAGAAAAGTCATTTGAATTTGTGTGATATGAAAAAAGTCAATTAAAGATCTTGTTCTTGGATATGAGTATCTTGTTTCCATGCTAAAAAAAAGTCTAGATTCGCCTGCACACCCCTGTATATATAGGTCGGCTGATAAGTCCCGAGACTAACTAAGAAAAAAACATTTCTTGACAAAATTCGATTTTATTATTCAACATAGTTGCCTTCGAGGGCGATTCAGCGATTATAGCGATCTTTCAATTTCAGAATCAAATTTCCGATTCTGCTCAGAATCATCAATTCATTGTTTTTTTGGTCGATTGTGAGCTCTCGCGGCACCCACTTTGCAAAGAGCTTTTGCATGTCCAAATTTTCATGCACAATATGTCCAACGCGCTCTTTCGATATCTTCAGAATCTCAGCTATCTGGATCAACTTCACTAACGGTCATTTAAAATCATTTTGTGGATTATTTTTATGTTTTTGGTGTAACCACCTCTTTGGGCGTACACTGCGTTTATCATCATTCGTGCTCACACGACCACGTTTGAATTCAGCAAACCATCGACATATGGTTGCTTTCGATGGAGCAGAGTCCGGATAACATTCTTCAAGCCAAGTTGTAGTTTCGACGGTATTTTTTCTCATCAAAAATAATGTTTTATTAACACACGAAATTGTCTTTTTCCATTTTTTCACAATAACAAAAGTAGCTTCACTTAAAACGCAATATCTCACAAACTAGTTGTCAGACAGCTGTTATATTTATGCATGTATGTTTTGAAGGTTGGTACTAGCTGACAGCCATATAAAAACAAATCCCCTGGTGCCATCTATGTGGTAGTATCGGCACTTATCAGCCGACCTTGTATATATATACAGAGTGTACCAGCAAAATTTAGAATTTAGTTTGATTGTCTCTGGCTACCTTTGGACGAGCTTTAGTGATTTTTTACATTAAAACTTCCTGTTGTACCAGTCATTTAAAACACTTGTCAGTAAGATTGTTTTTAAATCACTCCTCACCATGAGTCATGAGGAGAAGAATTGTGAGAGAATCGCTGAGCTCCTTAAGGCCAAAGTCGACAAAAAAAAGAGATCATGGAAATTATTGGCTGCTTTCTGGATACAGTTTACAATGTTTCAAAGGCTCTAAAGGATTGCAAAGATACTGGTAGGAATCCAGGCAGTGGAGGAGCAAATAAGAAGATGACAAAATACTTCTGGGAAAGGTTAAGGAGGCGGTTTAGGATAATCACTCAAAGGCAATTCGGAGACTGGCTCGGACCATGGATGTGGGTACTTCTACCATGTCAAGGGCTTTGAAAGATGACCTGAGCCTAAAATCTTATGTCAGGAGGCCCAGGCATCTTTTGACAGAAGCAATGAAGGACTAGAGGCTCGAAAGGTGCACCAAAATTCGCTCACTTTCACAAGAAGAAGTCCACTATGATAATTTTCTCAGACAAGAAGATTTTTATAGTGAACCAGGTCTACAATCGAAGAAACGATCGATACCTTTTTGAGTCAGTTTATGAGGTCAAGGGAGTCTACAGAACCAAACACCCAGCCCAAGTGATGGTTCTAGGAGTCGTGGCATATTACGGGAAGACCATGCATCCGTACTATTTTCGGGTCGGAGAGAAAATTGACCGTCATGTCTAAGTGAAAGTCCTGAGATACCATATTTTGCCCTGATTGAAGGCAAATTACCCTAGTGGCCACTATGAGTGGACTCAGGATGGAGCTTCCTCCCACGCATCAAAGTTGGCCCAGGACTTCTGCTCAAGGAATTTTGCCGATTTCTGGCCAGCAAACTACTGGCCACCCTCAAGCCCAGATATCAATCCCCTGGACTTTGCTGTGTGGGGCTTTTGGAGAAGGAAACCAACAGCACTCTCCATCCCAATATGGATTCTCTCAAGGCCTCCATCACTGCTGCATGGGCCAACATGTCTACCGACTTCATCAAGAAGAGCTGTGCTACTTTCCGCAACCGTGTTGATGCAGTCATTGAATCTAAAGAAAACTACATTGAAAAAAAAAATTGCCAAGATCTTTCTTTCCAAGATTTGTTTAAGATGCTTCTTGATAAAAGTCAAATAAAGTTTCTAAAGTCTAGCAAAAATTGATTTACAATTTTCTAAATTTAGCTGGTACATATCTATATATCTATATATATATATATTATAGTTATATATATATATATTAAATGATTGAAAATTGACGATATAAGTATAAAGACAATAAATATATTTAGTACAGCGTATTAAATTACTCTGCCACTTCTCCAATAACTTGATGCAACATGCAAAGCATAATCCCATTCCCATCTTTAAAATGTATGTAAATGGTAGAAGTGGGTAAAGTATGCAAGCGGCAATTAACCTTTAGCTTTCTTTCTCTCTGAATCACATGTTGAATTATGCTATTGGTAAATCTACATACAAAACGGATTTGGGATATTGGAAAATATATTTAGGTAATTTATGTAACGGCAATTGCTATTATTACTTGGTTAGAAGTGTGCGTATATATAGTCGACCATTAATTGCCTCGTTAATTCAAAAATAAAATTCTTTGTTCGCTAACCCCTTCAATGAAGTCTTAACTGTCCTGAACCCAACATAGCCCGTGTTCACTGCAATATTTTATTTTCTTTGTTTGCAATGGAACAACTGATTTTTAACAAAATTAAAATGACTAAAGTAGATTAATATCTTCGTCAAGTATTGTATCATGTATTAGGGAACACATTTTTCGATCTGCCTTAAATATTTTGAGCATGATATATTTTATGAACTTTTATATATTACCTAGCAGAAACGTACTTTTATACATGATTGACTAATTTAAACAAACAAGGAGTTTATACAAACTATAATGAATATAACTTTATACATTTAGACGGTATTTGACGTATATACTCATTGTTTATTAGAGAAAGTTTTCCAATAGGGAGGATTTTTTAATTACTTATGTGGACTGGTGCTCTAGTGCTTTCCTTATTCTATAGTCCTTATTTATACAAATGATGTATCAAGGGAGCATAGTACTCAGTGGAAGTGTGTTAGATTCAAAATCTTGAGGGCAGGAAGGGAGGTCGATATTCCAACAGGGCTTATGACTCTCAATACTATAAGACACCAGAAATAATTGTTTTATTTGAACTAAGATTCACTTTAAGAGATCGGAGATTGAAACGTTCTTAATTTATCATAATTATATATTTTACATACGAATGGTTTGATAGAGTTATAACTCTTAATACGGACATAATTATACCAAATTAAAGTTCATAAAGCAAAAGAGTTTCGAGTTTTAGATGGTTATATAAAAAGTAAATATAAATAAAATAAACATTATAGTTTATAAAAAATATCTAAATAAAAGGCGTTACAATAAAATATTACATTGATTAATTAAAATATTTCATTATTCTTTTCAAAAATTTAAAATATCTCTTTGACTTTGAAGGGTAAAACTTGATAATGTTCCGCCACTTATCCATGACTCATTGGTGTCGGATGGAATCTTGAGGGGAAGGCGGTATATCGGGTGGCAGCAGAAATCATCGCGGAACAAAGGATTTTGGGGTTTAAGCTTTCCCTTTTTGACCAACAGCTTGCAATGTAATTTTTGAAACTTTTATCTTTAAAATTAGTATAAAACAAGCAAACCACTTGCTCCATTAAAGATAGATTTATCTATATTACAACATACCCTTCCTAAATTAAAATATTCTTGCTTCTAATTAGTTATAACATGTAAAAATCCAGTAATCAAAATAAAACCGTAGACATGCTATATCTTCTGCATACATGCCAAAGGAAATAATTTATTGCAGAGTTCTTACTGCACAAGGCAGTGAGATAGAGATCCTCTCA
>CP045899.1:16593236-16633877 GCA_013387185.1 Caligus rogercresseyi
AGAAACGCGGCTCCGTGATTGTTATCCGATTTTCTTCACATTTGAAAATATAATCATCCCTTTAACCTTATTTGAATGTACCCCAAACGAAATTTCTGACTAAATTCTAAGTCATGTTTTTGGTATGTTCCCCTTTTGGGAACGTTGGCGCTTCAAGTACTACAATTTTTGTACATTTTAATATTGTTCTTATTTCCTTTATATATGTATTTTTCAACATTTTTCATCGACAATGGAACTTTAATTGTTAATAATAGGACTACATACCTTGTACAATCTCTTAATACACTTTGTACATTGAATTATAGTATTTTCTGATATAAGACACACCTTTCTTGAGTACATGATTACAAAAAATATTTATTCTGGCAAGTCTATAACTCTGGTGGACTTAGAAGTACGTTCCTCCAAGAGGCACTCGATTACTTTGACGATGTATCAGAGTCAATATCCCTCCTAAATTGTCGATGGCTCATTTTAATCGTTTGGTTGGCCAAATAATAACACTTAAATACTCCCACAACCGACAAATTGATGGAAGAATAAAAAGATTCCACAACACCGTTTTTGAGCATGCTAACTAGTCACAATATTTAACCGCACCCCTTTCAGAAATATACACTCTAATTGTCTTCCTGGTTTGTTGTTTTCCGGATTAAAATCGAATTCTATGTAATCCATCGGAGCACACATCATCCCATTTTATAGCCAAATCTTACTGACTTGTTCCTGATATAATTTTTTGCACCTATAATCAACGATATAGGATCATGGATTATCCACGCTAGTTTTGTCGTAAAATCCACCACACTGGAACCAATTTTCTTTACCATGTCAGGGTAAGATTTCAAAACTTCATATTTTTCTAATTGGGAGTTGACATATAATTGTCAATGTTCCTTACTTCAACAAGAATGGAGTCTTGATACTGATATTCGTCGTCATTTTCTTCGCCTAGGTATATACCGCTCACTATTCGTTGAAAACCTAGAACCATTACAGATCTCGATTCCTTACTTTTGATGCTTTAGATCTCCTCTTAGCAAACTGAGGAAGTCAGGGGGGATATTTTAAATCGATTCTCTAATCATTTGAATCAGGAATTAATCGAAATAAATTATAAATATTACGAACTTACTATTCAACTCTGTCATCCATTATAAAAATAATTATCATACACATTTGTCTTTTAGTTTTATGTACTATTATGTACTAACGTACGTAAACTAAAGCGAAACAAAGATTATACGCAAACACGTAGAGCATGAAAATGAGTACCAATAGGCGCCAACGTTCCCCTTTTGGGAACATCATTTTATAAAGTCGATTTTAGTCTACTAAAATATTAATATTATTTAAAAAATTGTTCAATGCAATCTTTAGTATATTTGCTATCAAAATAGTTATAAATAGTAATACTACCAGTTTTTAACCTATTTTTCTTATTATCAAAAGATAAGTCCAAAACTTGATAAACTCGGTTTTTTCAAAGCACTCAAATTGTATTAAATTAGTTTTCTCGTTTATTTACAAATAAAATATTTGTTTCTAGCCTTAATTTAACTCTAATGCTCATCGCCTATGGGCTAGTAAGCATACTGACACAAGGGAGAAAACTAGAGAAAATCATAGATGAAATAACCTTTTTGTTATTAACGAAGGAAATGACCAACATTTCTCACCCAACGAGCAAGTTCAACCATAGACATTACTATGTTAAATCATCATGCCTTTAAAAAATTTGAAGTCTCAGGATGGCATGTAGACCTTAGACCATCTATGTCAGACCATAGATATATAGTTTTCAACTTTGGTAGATATAAACCTATCACCGAAAAATCAAGAAACTTGAGGAAAACTAACTGGGACATGTTTAGGAACCACACAGATGCGGCAACTCTACCTAAAATACTTCCCTCCCCTAGTATCATTGACCATGTGCAGAATCATTATATGAGGTCATAATAAGGCGATACAAATTGCTTGTCCTTTAAGAAGCACGATATCAATCTAAGTCAGTACCTTGGTGGACAAAGCATCTTGCTACTTTGAGGCACAAACTCAGAAAATTGGAACCCAAACGGATGCAAGCTTCCCATAGAGAAAAATATTTACTTGCTAAAAGTGAATATCGGACGGCTCTTAGAAATGAACAAAAAGATTCTTGGAGAAAATTCTGTAGTAATGCTGAAGTCCCAAAGACATTGCAAGATTAATCAGGGTTCAAAAACCAATAGACAACCCAATTGGTCTCTTAAAAACGGATCGTGGTTATGCACAGTCACCTGCTGAATCTCTAAAAATTCTCATGGAAACTCACTTCCCTGACTGCAAAATCGGCGTAACTTTTGAAAGACCATCACAAACTAATAATTTCGGGATTGATTATTTGAACTATGACAAAGTGAGGGAAGCTTTGAACTCCTTCGGAGCACATAAAAGTCCAGGACCCGACGGACTTAAACCAATTATATTACAACACCTAGGAGAAAATATGACATGCTACATTACTGATCTTTATAAAGTTATTCTTAGCACTGGATATACACCGAAGAGAGGCGTGAAATGAAGGTTGTATTTTTGCCTAAACCAGGCAAAGATGATTACAGCTCCGCTAAATCTTTTAGACCTATCAGCCTTTCCAATTACATCCTCAAAGGCTTAGAAAGAATAGTACAATGGAAAGTAGAAAAGTAATTCCATCTTTTCATTCTCAACATGCCTACACAAAAGGCTTTTCTACAGAGACGGCACTATCACAAGTAACTGATATTATCGAAAAATCGATATATCAGCATCAGTGTACACTTGCTGTCAGTTTTGATTGTACCGGTGCATTTGATAATATTCAATTTCATTCTGCCAACAAAGCAATGTCGAAACTTGGAATTCCAGTGAGCATCACATCCTGGTATAAAGACCTCATCAAAACTAGGATGGTGAAGGCAGAAATAAAAGGAGAAGGGTCTGCATCACCCCAACGCGTGGAAGTCCTCAAGGAGGAGTACTTTCGCCTGTGATCTGGAATGCCGTGATGGACACTCTACTTACAAAGTTCCACAAAGGTGCAATCAAAGCAATTGGCTATGCAGATGACATTATCTTATTAATAAGTGGAAAACACCCACAAACACTTGTCAGTAAATGCAAGATGCAATAAATATTGTACTGGACTGGGGAAGATCAAATGGCTTGACCTTTAATCCAACAAAATCTAGTGCTATAGTATTCTCAAAGGCATATAAACTGAGGTCAAAATATTTTCCACGGTTACAAATGGATGGACAGGAGATTGAGTATTCAACACGCTTGAAATACTTAGGTTTGGTATTTGATCAAGGACTCACCTGGACAGAACATCTGAAGGAAAAAGCTGCCAAGTGCTCTCGCTTATGGAACATGGCAAAAGCAATCATAGGTCAAAAGTGGGACTGACGTCTGATAAAGTTATCTGGCTCTACGAATCAATGATTAAACCAATCATATGTTATGGTTGTCTTGTATGGGGCCATACTATTGCATCCAAAAAAAGTGGAATCAAAATACTAACCAGTGTACAAAGGAAAGCACTTTTATCAATCACTCAAACACTAAGGTCAACACCTACCGCAGGCATGGAGTCAGCTTTAGGTATTATTCCACTCGACCTATACGTACAAGCACAGGCAACAAAGTCCAGATGGAGAACAAAGCATTTTACACAAGATACTTGGGATGGCATTGGCAACCTCCCACGACGGCGTGGACACCGCTTTTCTAGTGATAAACTGCTTTGTGAAGCAAATATAAATGGGCCTAGTGATTACATAAAAGGTGACCTAGTCTGGATAATAATAATCGTATAGAATGTCCGGATACAATAATCTATACTGACGGTTCTAAAGACCAAGACGGAAATACGGGCGCAGGATGGGCTATCACTAGGGGTGACATGACTCTACATCATTCACTGGCGTCATTAAAAATCGAGGCATCAGTATTTCAGGCTGAGGTCCTCGCCATTTCAAGATCTGTGGAAGACCTTCTGAAACTGGAAAAACCTACTAGGAATATTGTTGTACGATCCGACTCTCAATCGGCAATTGCGGCTCTCCTCAATCCACTCACGAAGAGCTGCATAGTCAAAGAATGTAAAGAAACTTTGATAAGAGCAAAAAAGGAGAAAAACATATACCTTGAATGGTGTAAAGGTCACAGTGACATAACTGGAAATGAATTTGCCGATTATCTTGCAAAAAGTGGCTGTGAGAGTCAAAATCAAATATGCACTGGAGTACCGCCGAGCTACGTAAAGAAGGCAGTAGATGGTTTGTTTTATCAAAGGTGGAGCTGCCGTCACAAAACAGCGTAAATATGAAACACACTCGTCTAATGTTGAAAACTCCTCAACAAAATACGATCAAATTTCGACGAGAGAATATGAAACTGCTTGTTCAAGCAGTCACTGGCCATGGACCTTTTCTCTCGCACTTGAGTAAATGGAAGAACATCAGTCCAATTTGCGATCTCTGCACGGAAGAACCGCAGACTGCAGATCACCTCATAAACAGATGTCCCGCTCTGTCCTATGAGAGGCATGAAGTTTCTCAAGAGGAGACGAAAACATTAGAATAATCAAATTTATGCAATGTAAATAATGAAAAATATTATTGAAATAATTTTAGTATTTAAGTAGGAATAAGTATATGTACATAGGTATTATTATCATTATTATTATTGTTGTAACACAGATACCCCGTAGTGTGGTTGTGTTCTCTACTTTAGTGTTATATGTGCGTTTTCGTGTGTATGTCTATCGTGGATGATAGTAATAAATATCAACAACAAACACCTTAATTTATAATATAAACTCATTCATTTAGTTTTTATTGAATATGACGCGATACAGAACACTTCAAAAGTATGTTCCAAAATGGGAACGTTGGCGTGTAAAGGGTTAAACTTATGTCCATTTATAATTCATGTGTATTATTTCATCAATTTGAATTATTTATCTCCCTGGCTTGAATGAGTCTCCAAAAAAGTCTTGAAACCATACTTTGAAGAATTTGTCCAAATTAATATAAAATTGAATATTTATTTTAAAAATTTCAAAAAATACTTTAGAAGGGACCCAAATATTACAAGAAAAGTCATGTTATCCCGAAATATTCTTCATGATTTATATGAGTTAACGAGGTTGCGTTGAATTTATGTCAATCCTGCCTCTAATTAAGTAATTCTAAAGATAAATATGTTTTGCATTAAAATAAAATCCTATTAATTTTCTACGACCTATGTTTTATATTAGTGTTTTTCAAAATAAATACAAAGTAAAAATATGATGTTTATTTTGTAATTCTTATCAAAGTTTATAACATAAGAGTATATCTGTGACGTCAAAATCACCATTCTGGTCCTAGCAGCTGAACTCCTTCGGTCTGATATACCTTATCTCTATGTATCTTGATACAGACCTTGGCTTATTGCTGGTTGATGAAGCAGAGACATGACGTCACTAAATAATTAACCGGATGATCCTATGTCCATTCTTTATTTTCTACGTATAATTTTCTCTTGAAACACATTTGGTTAAGTCTAAAAAATCCCAGCTTCAATACTTGCTCACCATTTTGAATGAAAATGGAATATAATTAGAAATAATATAGAGTAAATATATATTTCTTTTTTCATTAAATAACGTAATCAACACTATTTCAAATATCAGTGATCGAAGTTTCGTGTTAATAAATAATTGCATACCTTTGAAAACCCTGGTAAACAACCTTCCAGTGATGTCACATTTTTGTTTATGTTGAGAGTGACCTACCTGTATTCTATATACCTTGGATCAGACATATCAAAAGGAAAAGAAAAATCAAATATAAAGATGTCAAAAAAAGACAGAAGGAGAAAATAAGAAATAAAGAAATTAAACTTCTTAAGACGAAAGAAGGAGAGAACTCTCTTAAACACCCCAGGAGCCCCAAGAGATCCTGGCTTCCAGTCCACTCCCGAAGCTAGAAAGACGATCTTCGGAGCTGGCATGAAGTCCGAGTCCGTTAAGGAGCAATAAATAACGAAATAAGATCACAGATGAGTCAAATCACTATAAAAGTGCACAAACGCACACAGCAAAGTCACACGTCCCACGCTTTAAGATACATAAGAAGATATGTTTGACCCGACGATGGCAAATTTATAGTCGGATTTTGAAAAATGAAAAATATCCTAGTTGATTCAACATTTATTGCAAGTCATTTATCTCCTCTGTCAATTCAATTACCAAACCTGGGATCGAAGATGGACTCAAAATCTTTACTGAGGCTGAGGAAAGGATCCGTAAGATTCCAGTGACGTCGTAGAGGTTTTAAAACTAAGTTGGACTACGTTGTAAAGAAAAACCCTGCCCTGCCAGCATTGAGATAGACACAAGATGTGCTGCTAGGCAAATCTGGAGCTTTTTCTTCCAGATGGGATGAGCCCATGGATAGAGCTATTCTTACTTACTGTCCCATTACCTCGGTAGATGTGGAAGATCATTGAAAAAAAAATCCGGCCGTCGGCAAAACCTTACCGAGAACAAATTTGGCATAACACTGTTAATCAAATTTGGAGTCTACATAATAACATTTTTTTGCTCATTTGCATTTAAAAATTAGGAAAAATTATCACATATTTTCCGCTTTCTAGTGATCAGTAAGGGATAATCACGTTTCCTTCATCAAGCAAATATAATTATTAAACTTATTTGTCAAAGCCGCAGTAGCATTTTCTTAATAGAGCACACTTAATAAAATGTATATTAAAATACTTTATTCTCATCATGAACATGTATAATTTTAACAAAAAGCATGCAAGGATTATAGTGATTTATGTACGACTAGTACTTCATAAATTTCTCCACATGAGACGCTGTTTGTATTTTTTTATTGAGCAGCCATACAGAACAAAATACCCTTCATACACAGAGTATTAAACTGTAGTTGTTGTTTTTTAGTGTCTTAAATAATGAATTCATTGTGGGATGTGTTGTTTTCTGCCTTCCCACACACAGCACCCTTTTTACAAAGATATATACAATATCAATTGTACATATTTGTAGTCTTAAGGAAATGCATTGAGTGTTCACATGTTTTCTCTTTAGTTCACCATGAATAAGATGGGGGTCCGGATTTTTTTATACTTGTAAGCAATATGGATATACAATAATATATAATAATGTGATTTCTTGTCAAGCAGCCAAGCGTGGAATCATGAAGGAATCTGGATATAACTTTCCCATGAGGCGTCCCAATACAACATAAGGTATTTTTATTTGACAAATAAAGAGTGTACTATATCCATACGATTTGTAAAGAACTCGTGAGGGCCTTATTTTTTTTTTCAAGTAGCTCAAACCTGCGTGATTAATATTAAGGCAAAATAAATGACAAATCTCTTCTGCAGTTGCACATTTTTCAATAGAATGCCATCATTGTGAATGCTAATCGTGCTCATAATGAAAACCATGAATGAACCTGCTCAAGCTGATATATTTATGCAGTTGATTAAATGTGCAGGGTATCATTACATGTTAAGGCAACAGAATTGTAGAAAGGGCCTATAATATTTATTTGAAGTAGCTTCACTTATAAAAAAGAAAAATCTTACGAGCACATTTTGCTTCTTATATATTTTTTTCATTAAATAATATGATTATTTGTGAATGTACATTTATGATTTTGTCAACAATATACTATGTCAAAAGCAAGCTGAATTCCTTTTTTAAATAGATTTTAGCAAATATACTGTAATTATATTTAAATTTTGTAAATATTGGCGATAGCTTAAAGTCATATCAAAATTTCAGTTTAAAGTACAACTGAAATCATAAAACTAATTTAACTAATACAATGTCACAATATAGACCAATCATAGCGTATATAGAGCAACAGAATACTGATACAAAGAGCAAGGGTATTTTAATAATATCTATATAATAATTCACCAATCTCTGTCCGTCTGTATGTCCGCACACTATCTCCTCCCACATTTATGGTCAAATAAATTGAACTTTGAAGGTCCTATGGAATCCTTGGTCAAGGCGGACCTAATAAAACTATTTGCAAAGTGATGGGACCAGAAATGAACCAGAAAATCACCGTTTCTGATTTACTACCTAATTATTTTCTCTCTCCTCTCTTATATTCTTTAAGGTATGTTTCACTCACAAACTAACTCCAAAACATACCCATACCCGAAGGGTGAACATATAGGAGCCGTAGGCGCCAAAATATGCGATTAATCCTAATTTAAAACTAGAAGAAAAACATTTAATTATAAAAGTTTAGGAAATATGATATCATTGGTCA
Organism: Caligus rogercresseyi; assembly: GCA_013387185.1. Classification (NCBI taxonomy): domain Eukaryota; kingdom Metazoa; phylum Arthropoda; class Copepoda; order Siphonostomatoida; family Caligidae; genus Caligus; species Caligus rogercresseyi. The sequence continues at coordinate 16,601,570 of CP045899.1, forward strand.
ATTAAGCTTTCAATACTGTGAAGAAGACGCAGAAGAAGGTACGAGTATTGCACATAAAGGGCAGTACCGGATATACCTCAGGGTACCTTCAAGTTTTTGGAATATTGACATAAAAGGGCAAACGTCTTGAATGCAAAGGAAAATAAAATTGCTCAATATCCTTTAAAATACAAAGATTTTCTTACAATTTTTCTTGAATCACATTGCACAGTAAGCATATTTTCTCTAGGCATCAACATATGTGTATAGGTTTCATTTAACCTACGCAACATAAAACCAAGGTCTGTATAATAGGTCTGGGCATACAAAAAAAACAGGTAATCCTAGCATGTAGCTACTCAATGATGTCACTGGAGAACGAAATATATATATATATATATATATTATTTATTCTATTTTACACACAATATTCGTCTTTTTTCCATTTTTTTCACAATAACAAAAGTAGCTTCACTTAAAACGCAATATCTCACAAACTAGTTGTCGACAGCTGTTATATTTATGCTTGTATGTTTTGAAGGTTAGTACTAGCTGACAGTATATGAAAACAAATCCACTGGCGCCATCTATGTGTTAGTCTCGGGAATTATCAGCCGATCTTGTATTTATATATATATATATATACATCTATACATTATATATATAATAATATATAGTATGATAGAGAGAGAGAGAGAGAGAGAGAGAGAATTCGTTCCCCGGTGACGTCATTGAGTAGCCACACACTGCTACATGTTTGTTTTTGTATTGCCCATACCTTATTATACAGACCTTGCATAAAACAACCGTCTTTTATGATTATTGACGTAGTTTAAGATATAACTTTGTCATAAAGGTACTTGAACTGTTTGTTGATGTTCAAGATAGATAAAGGAGGAAGAGCATAGAATGTGTATATATATATATATGAAGGGAAATTATGTCTGAAAAATAGTGCCCGAAGGCCTACATTTAAAAAAGTAGTAGAATCATCATCAGTAGGGTTCATACTCGCATAAGTTCTCAGACAGGTCTCAGACGCATGATAAGATGATGATGAGTTTTCTACAATTATTATTATTATCGAAATAAGATATTTCAAAGGAGAAAGACCCGCCAATTAGCCTCGTCTTTAAATTGAAGTGAGGGGGGGGGGGGATTATTGTTATTATAATGGATGGTACCTTGCTCAGGCAATGTTTTTGTGTGTGTGTTGAAAATGAGTAAATGGAAAAGATTGTTGTTGAAGTTGTTGAAATAAATATTAATAATAATATAATATGTATTTAAATTTGTTTTGTACTCAACAAAGATGCCTGGGGAAGATACTTTAATTTATCTTTGTTCTCATGAAAACTACCCATTCCATTCGCTGGAGACATCAAATCATTTTTTATTAGAGTGCATATATGTGGCAGAAATTTTAGAATATCAAAAAATTATTTGATTATTTTTTTAATATACAATTGCGGAGTAAGGATTATATTTACTTTTATACTGACCGTACCAAGAAGAGATTAATTTTATTACTACTAAAACTCAATAATTTATTTATAAAATGAGATTTACTCGAGTTCCTTCACGTAAATTTTTACTTCTCTGATTGATTATATTGTTACAAACAAGACGTTTTAATGTATTTTTGTGAATATTATAAGATATGATATCATATGAATAAAGTTATACCTTGGTAAAAAAACAAAAATGATCCCTGGAAAAGGTATTTAATTTATCTTTGTTCTCATGAAAACTACCCATTCCATAAATATATATTTAAAGAATCGTTTACTTGAGTAGAATGTTATTAAATATTACATAAAACATAGTTTTATGCCCCCATCAACGGCAAACAATTAAAACCGGACTTTTAGAAGTTGCAATATCTAAAAAATGTTTTTGAAGGGCATGTAACCATTTATTTTACCATGTGATATTATATTTAACATTTATTATGTGAAACGTACCACTACATACAACTTTAATTTTAAACGTTTATCTAGAGGACTCAGAGAGTGCAAACCTCCGCCGATCCCCACCAAATGAATCGCTTGGTCTTTTTGTCATTTCCAACCCTCTACCTTAAGGGAGCTCGATAGCCGTGCGTGTTAAGGCATGTTCAACTCTCAATGTTGGGGACGCAGGTTCGAATCCCGAGAGGGATGGTCATTTTTGGTCTACCTCATTGATAAGATCCTAGGTTCGATAGACTAATTTTAATGCTATAATGCTTATTTATATCCTATCGGATGCAATTCTGTCGAACCATATAGGCAAAAAAAAAAAAACTCTACGCACTGTCCCTTTAACTCTACATACTGCTCCTTTATTGTTTACACTCTAGAGTTACATGGAAGAAAAGAAACTGACGTCATCAAAGAGGAGAGCACAGCACAGCGACATCTACTGGCAGAGTAGGCTAACTTGAAATATTTATTAGTATTTAGTTCATTTTGTATCTTAAAGAAGCACTCAGAGATGCCAAAATTTAATCACTTGTTCCTTTTGGCATTTCCAACAACTCCACAAAGTTTCATCCGAATCCGTTCCGCACTTTTTGAGTTATCCTGCTGACAAACCAACCAACAAACAACAAACCAACCAACGCCAGTGAAAACAATACCTCCTTCGGAGGAGTAATTAACCTTTTTGCACATTTGCTCCAATTTTCGGATAATTGAATTTTAGTTTTGTATATATAATTTAACAATAATGCAGGTATATACTTCTTTTGCCGATTTGGTACAATTAAATTCATTCTTGAGTATTGCAATGAGTATACATTTTTATATATTTGTTATTATTAACATATCATTTATTTAACATGTTTTTTCTGTTTGTTTTGATTGATTATTTATGTCCGATGGATATCGAATGAATAGAGATAGATTTATAATATCTGGATAGCATTGAGCTTTTATGCAAAAGTTTTTTTCCCCTTCTTGGCTGGTTCGATGCAAATGCCGTACTCATGTATATGTGAATAAGCTCATCTCATCAACCATTAGAAGATATCGCTGTTTTAGTTTTTTTTTTAGTTTGCTTTTAGATTGCATATACTTTTAGGGTTTTTTCTATAACTGTAATTTTAATTTGCAATGTTCATTTTTTGCCTATATGTATGATATAAAAAGTATTACGCGCTAGAATAGTTTACCGAAAATGGTATCTTTTCAGTCTGGTTGATCAAAATTAGCATTCCCCTCTTAAGAGTTAATCCTGTACCCTCAACAATGAGACATAACATATATATATATATATATATATATATATATATATATATACAGAGAGAGAGAGAGAGAATCGAGCATGCTTCAACTGAACTAATGAACCAGGCCTTCTAATTTTTCTCACAAACATTTTGCACAAATCTATAAAAAAAGATTGAACGATAGTGGAACAAATATTTCTATCAGAGTCCCGGCTAGAAAAACAACAACTTTGATTATTTCTTCATTGGACAAATAAAACTACTTTTAGATTCTATTCATTTTGGTCCATATATATTAAATTATATATATATATATATAACTTTGCCTAAAGCTTAAACAAAAGTGTCATTCTTCTTCCTGGCTATTAAGCCCACATCGAATCATATAAATATATTTTACTATCGTTATCTATGGTTTATGGATGAACCGTAAAAGTTAATGGGCAAAGTTGGCGTCAGGTTTAGTGTGTGTGGGTCATTGGTTTTGGTGTAGCTTCGCCCACGTTAAAAATGTTTTAGTTGGGAGGTGTCAGAAGGTATTTGTTGCTAGACCTTTACAAGTACAATTTGCAAGTTACAAGGTGACACATATACATGCACGAGCTAATATAAACGTATATATATATATATATATATATATATATATATATAGCTTTCTAAGTAGCGGCTGTGAGTCATATTGTGTCAAGTCAGCCAAAAAAATGATGTTGTTATTTTTTTATGAGCTCATATAACTCTATCCCTCATGGCTACTCACATATATTTCTTGATAAGCAAACAATAATTTAATAAAAATGAAATATAATATTAAACCAAAAAATAACTAGATGAAACTTTAGGAAATAATAGGAATTTGATGTTTTCATACCAAAAATAGGATTTATATCCTCACAAAAGCAACTCAATTTTTTAAATATTTGAGAACCTTTATTTATTTTGGAATCTTCTTATTGTTATTGCTGCAATGTGTTTGTAATTAGTGTTGTCTTTCTATTGGAATTAATAATTTAAGACTAAAATGTCTACTTATCTTTTGTTCTAACGCCATTACTTTGGAATATTTTATTTCAAAACAAAAAAGTAGAAATGATTGTAATGTAGTAAATGGATTGAATAGGACACACCTATAAGTTACATGGCAATTGAATGGAGTCATTTTTGGAAATATTTTTGTATTTTACACTTGGTAATAAAGATTTGATGAAAAAAAAAAAAGAGTCATATAATAATTTCAAGGGTTTGTCCTCTTCTTCTATGGAAAACAATAATATATATCATTTTTGTTAAAGGCAATGATTATTATATATTTTCCAACTAAAAAGTAAACCAGATTTTTTAAATTGATATTCATTGCAAATGTATGACTGTAGATAGTAACTCATATTTCTACTGTAGTAGTTCAGATACTCTGTTGAGGGGGTCATGTGTTTTTTTCTTTTGTGTGCTTATATCCATTAATTTTAACTAATTTTCAAACAATATAAAACATTATTCAGTTTTGACTTCAACAAAGGGACGATCCAATATTTAAGGCATTTTGAGACTGAATGATTTTTACAAATATTAAAACTAGGATCAAGATGATTTTCTGTCTGTATATTTGATTCTTGCCGAGGGATCACACATGTAAAGGAAGAATAAAGATAATCTCTTCTTGATCCTGATTAATGGAACAGAATACATATATTTATAAGACGCAAAAAATAAATGTTTTAGCATCCCAAACTAGCTCAGTCAACTCAATCTTTTCAATTAAAGGTTGTAAGTTGAATACAGTTATATGAGTGCGGATATCAATACAATTAAACTTGTTTGATTTTATATACATTTGGAGCAATAACTAGTATTTCGAGCTTTCCAAGAAGATGCTTGTTTATTCGTTTATAATCAAATTTGAATGCTAAATTACGTTTAGCTCAAATTAAGCATATATCTATTCGAGAATGGTTTTTTTGGGAGGGTATATAAAAAATAAGGGCTTCTTTATTTCAATGCCTTAATTAAAATGTTTAACTCCTTGGACATTTTCGAAGAAAAAAACTTTCTATTTCTTCAGGGCTATTTTCTCATAACTTACTATTTTGAGGGCACTCATAACTACATATCAAGTCCCTTGGTACTCATGAAGCCACAAAATTGCTATAAAACTTAGGCATATTCTATATATATATATATATATATATATATATATATATATATATATATTATATATAATATATATAATATTATACATATACATAATAGTATACACTAAAATAATGAATAAAAATAAGATAGATTAAAACAAGAAAAGGTAAATATAAAAAAGGATTTAAGTATGATAGAAAAATGAGGTTGTAATAAAAATAACAAATACACTAAGAAGCCGTCCAGGGCAGAATTAAGAGGTGTGAAGCTCCATCAACTCTTCCTTCAAACACAGTACATCGTTGGGAGTGGGGACATCGTTGATGATGTCCGTGCATTTTAATTGGAAGGGTTCGATACCGAGCGCAAGACCTCTATGTTTCTTGAGACCACACGATGAAGACCCAAGGGAATCCCCCACCGTTTACTCTCGAGGCATAAAGGATCCTCTGAACCGTAGAGATCAAATGCTCAATGTCATAGGCTTCCACATAGGATGAGGATGTTGAAATGAGCCAGTCTGAAGGCGATAGCGATACGTTGTTATATTCCGTATATATGATTTAGATTAAAGTTAAATATTTTATTCCCGTGAACCTGTTTTCGACCAACAGGCTTACCAAAAGGGGCATTAACATAATAAATAAATATATATATACGATTGATTAATTGAACCTTTATGTATTCAAATACAGATAATAACTGGTCATAACTTTCATAGATATCACCAGTCATTGTCGAACAAATTTCTCACTCGAAAGTGTCCTTTTTGCCAGCATAGTGATGAGACGTCTTATCACATGTTGGCTGAGTGTGATTGCATTTGTCTTATGAGAATGATGGCTCTAAAATGCTTTAACCAACATCATCCAGAGCTAAAGCAGATACCAGCAATTCTTAGGAAATGTACCATTGGTTACTTCTTTGGCTTTCCGAGGAAGAATGGGTAAACGACATGGTTAAAGTGATTGTGTGTTTCTAGGGAATTGGATAAGATCGTACATTCGATTCCGCTTTGGACTTAAGACTCGACTTCATTCGTACTCTTGGATCCTACCCTCAAACAAAGAAACAAAAAAAAATATATATATATATATCTGCACTCTTTATCCACTAGAAATTTGATATTCATTCAGTCTCACACAGAAACACATTCATACAATAAGTGTTGTGAATATTCATCCAGAGTAGTGCCAATATATAGTTCCAATAGGTTAGGTATATAATTACTTATATAAAATAAATTTTAAAGAGAAAAACAATTAGTTACCTCATATTATATATATACAGAATAAGGCAAACAATTATTACTAAAGTTAAATGAACTGCTCTTTTTGTAGCGGTAGATGGATCATATATATTGGTTTTACATTAAAAAGGTTTTAAGTAAATATATTTCAAATATAATTGCAGATTCAAAATACCGTTACAGTTCATAATACATATAATTAACTCCTACACCTCGGTTAGAGACACTTTTTTGAATGAAATCAAAAGAGATAACTAGTAATTTGTTTTGCCGTACAAACAATATTAGAGATTTTTAGTTCATTGAAGACCCCATCTTTTTTACTCAAGGTTCAACGAACAATTTACAATATAATAATACATTCTTAATATATTTGCAAGCACGCTGGGCATGAATGATCAAGACCCGTTAATAATTCTTCTGGGGGAAATGGTATCTAATTTAAAACAGGACCAAAATTGGTTATCTGGTTCTCTCAAGTATGCCAAATAAAATTAGTTCATTTTTCATGTTACGGTTCGCTTTAGACATAACAGACTTTTTTATGAGCACCAAATAAGCTGTTTCAATATTTTGGCTGAGAATAAGATTTATGTTGTATCTCAAAATTAGGCTAAGAGATTGAATTAGGAACGATATTTTTCTATATAATGAAGAAGAACTTGATCTGAGTATGTATGGGTGGGTATTATAGCCTAATAATTCATTTGTTCGTCCTAAAACCGTCATATTGTTAGCTTATACATAATAATTGGTAATCAACTCTGCTTACTGGCTACTAAAATTGAATTAAAATGTTTAAATGTCTTCAATATTTTTTTCCACACATAGGAAACATATATCTATTCATCTATTTTATTTACAACCGTTATATTTAACACAAATGGTTCGCAATCACATAAAGAGTAACGTAAAATAGTAGCCACCCAATCGAAGTATTTAAATGTTGTATTTTATTTTATCCACATATAGAATATATATATACATATATATCTTCATCTATTTATTTACACCGTTTGATAACAAAATTTAACACAATATTCTCATTATTGATCTCGATGCAGTTGATGAATAGGTGAGTAATCTTAAGCTCGCATCCTTGCAGAATATCGAAGCAAAAGAGAAAATTACTACATAAGTTTACAAAATAACTTTTGGGCCCGTTGAGCAGACACTTCCCATTATTCGTTTTCGTTAAACTTTCACAAGATCTCTAGGGGGAGTCCGTCTCTCAAATACGAAAAACGTGAGATAAGAATCACCCTAATATATATATATATATAATAGATATAAAGGAAGTTAAGTAATTGAACCTGAAAGGAATCAATATTTAAATCATCAAAATTACTAGAAAGCATACATATATATTATGGTTACTAAATGTATTTTTATAAAGCCTTAATCTAAGATATTTAAAAATATTAACCTATATCAAACATTGAAAACTTAGTTTTCACGTATATTAAACCAGCAGCGTACAAATAAATTTAACAATATCTATTTAGCTTGAAAATTAACAATACAGTCCGGGATGCTTGAAGATGAAGAAGCTACAAATTTAAACAGATTGAACGAAAGAATGAAGCAGTAGATAGCAAGTAACAATTCAAATAAGGTGTCAAATACCACGTACTTACAAACTAATTTTAGAAATAATAATAACGAGGCGGATTTTTCACGACTGGGGCGGCGTAGAGGGACGGGGGAGGGTTCCCCTCGACGGAAATTCCGAGAGGAAGACGCTCCCGGCACCCGATTTAACAGCACAGCGACATCTATTGGCAGAGTAGGCTAACTGAAATATTTATTAGTATTTAGCTCATTTTGCATCTTAATTCTGCACTCAGAGATACCAAAATTTAATCACTTGTTTCTTTTGGCATTTCCAACCACTCTACAAAGTTTCATCCGAATCTGTTCCGTACTTTTTGAGTTATCCTGCTGACAAACCAACCAACGAACAAACCACAAACCAATCAACAAACCAACAAACAAACCAACGCCATGAAAACAATACCTCCTTCGGCGGAGGTAAAAAACTTATACAATGGAAATCAATTTAATAAAAACTATCCCCTGACTACTTTCACACCAATTTTATACACAGATGTATTTATGTCTGCATTCATAAGGGAGTGATTACTCATGATCCCAATGAAAGCGCCACGTGCATATTATTATAGGTATGTACATACATACACATATAAGCTATATATTAAAGCAAAACAAATGTGAATATGGAAACACCTTTTTCTATGCCATAAATCCTTAATCCGAGTCATAAGAGACGTACATTTATTATTTCTAAATGGTTTTCTGAATGGATGTCAGAGCTCCTGAAGAGATCTATTAATATTAGTATTCACTTATATTAGAAACCTAATGGTAATATATGACTAATAAAATATATCAAATATAATATATATCCCATTATATTGAGAGTACAGATATTTAAAAAAAACTGTCATTACTTATATGAGAAATGTGATAAACAATTTAAAATATATATTCGTGAATCACTGTTATTTTTTAGGAAAAAAATCAAGGACTTTTTTGAGGCTCCCTGATGCATTTTTTATAAGAAACTGTATTTATTTAGAAAAAAGCATGTACAATAATATATACATATATATATTTTGTGTGTATACATTAAATGATGCGTTTCGTTCTTATCCATGGACTTCTAATTTTTGATCCCTGGCTGTTATTAAAAGATAATAATATTACTCAGTAAAACTAAGTATTTCTTTGATGAAATAAATGTAATACAAAACTTTTTACATATATTATATATTGAACTGTTTATTCACGTACAAAAGTGTTTTGGCGATCGAATCAATGCATAAATAATTAATTCTAAATTGAAAGAGTGCTATATTCTTACTTCATGACGGAACATAAATAGCATCGCTTAGTAGGACAGTTAATAGGACAAGGACATATATCAAAATATTTACAGGCAATTATCCCAACTCAGAGATATCGATCATCTGTCATGAATAATATATGAATAGGTTAATGGTGATGACTGCAGGGATATCGAGATAAATAGTTCAATGTTCATGTAAAGTATTGTTTTGGTTTGAAGTATTTCGATCCACCGTTGGGTTGACTAATTTTAGTGCTATAATGCTTAATCATATTCACATGGATAATATTTCAACGAACTATATTCGCAAAAAAGATATTGATTAATCAAATATCAATTAAAAACAGCTAAATTTACATAGTGGCTATATTTGTCTACTGTTCATCAACTTAATTAGAGCTGAAACTAAATTCAATTCAGGCAATTGCAACATATATCCAACATAAACTATTGTGCTTATTTTTTAAATCTTTTACACAGTTATGGTTTAAAGGTATTCAGTTGATTTGGAGAAATCTGATGTAAAATAAAAGTATTAATTTACAATGAATGGACAATATAGTCCGTACATGATTTTAATAATACGTTATTATCATATATCACTCTAATTGCTAAATTTCGCGAAAATGTTATTGTACCATTATCAATCAGCATTCTTAACACTTCTGTTTTTGTTTTCAAATTTCTTATTACATCCCATTGTGCTCAAGGATCACTTTATCGATCCTTTAATACGATTTAATTTAGTCAGATAAAGCATTAATTATGTATTTCCACGATAAATTTGTCTCCCTTGAATAACTGATATTAAATTATACAAAAAATGAGGCAATTTAAAAAACAACATTTCAATTGATGGAATTGAAAAAAGTTTATAAATTATGACTAAAAATATACAAGTATTACACGAAATTTAACAAAATAATGTAACTGTAAAGGTTTTTATCTTTCCATACAGAGAACAAGGCTGCCAATAGAAGATCTCCTTGTAGTCTACAATGACTCACTTATAAATCGAGCAAAAAACTAAATAGCTACTAATAGTTAAGTGCACAGAGACATTGCGATATTTTTATATATATTTTTAGGCTGCAAAATGTTGTCACGCAGAAATCTCCAAAACTCTATTTGGAATTCCTTTGGAATATTTGTAACTACCAAATCATTATGCATCTTTTTTCGATTTTGGCACCCATATTATACAACTATATTTTTTCCAGGTCCTGAAACTACATCAGTCTATGACATTTTTTAGGCATCAACTAGCTGCTGTAGTTTATATTTGCACTTTAAAAACGAATCTAATACCGCCAATAGGGAGGTTATTTAAGTTAATATATATTTTCTTAAATTACACAATACACTGTTTCATAGTACTTAAATGAAAAGCTTCAACAATAGATCTTTTTGAAGTAACTCAAATGAATATATATATATATATATCAGGAAACGACCGGGTACCCGGCCGGGTTTTGGCTGTTTTTTAAGCGTCCCGAAAATATGTATTAAGTCCGGCCCGGCTTGAATTTTTTTTAGTCCCGGTCCCGGCGAAAAAAGGTGTCCCGGTCGTTTCCTGATATATATATATATATATAAGCAGATAAAGCAGTTGTCTATTTATTATACAATTTTGGAGATGATCTTTTTTTGTGAAATTTTACTTTTATCTTTTTTGTTTATATCTACATAAGTTGGTATTCTATTTGTATTCTCAAGCTCAACAGAAAGAGCGTTTAATACCGTTTCACGCAAACCTCACAGTCAATACCCTCCTAGACCTACTGCAATTACCTTCTGTATTGACTCATTAAGGAGAGCAAACGGGCCTATTTTAAAAGCATGTATATATGTCAAGCCCTACTAAATCACCCAAAGGACTGAAGAGGAAAAAAGAGTCGTTTCTGAGTAGTAGCTGAGTATCATCAGGACGTGGGATTTGTTGTACATAATGTCGTTCTATATCTAAATTTGAAGTAGGCGGACTATAAAGTACCCTTACAAAACAACCAAGAACGAATAATAGTCTAGGAGTTCATAAAAAGACTGTGTGATAAATATGGGATCATAAATCAAGTAGAAGAATAAGAATCTTATGGAGTTAATGGTAGGAAAAACTAAGAATGTGGCACTTCCTTGAGTGTCCCTCCTCTGTGATGCAATGATGACATATAGTCAATAAATAAGAGCAATCATTAAGGCTTAAAATACTAAGAATGATGAGGTTGACCAAAAATTACCATCCCCTCTCGTCATTTTTAGTCTACTCATTGATTAGATCCTAGGTTCGGTAGATAATTTTAATGCTATGAAGATGTAGATTTTCTCTGAAAAAATGCAGTTGGAATACTGCATTTTTTCAGAGAAAATTTACATCTTCATAGAGTAAATATTCCTTGCCATCCATTGTGCTTCTTGAAAAGCTCCTGATTGGTCCAATGGATGTCTCGAGGAAGTTTTGTCTCAAACGTATAAGACACAAGTCGACCACTTCTCTATAATCAGCTCTAGGACTGGTCTTGTCAAGGATTTTTTTTCAATTGCAGTTGTATTTGCCTTTAATTCCTTCCATTCTTGCTCCACTTCGTCTAAAGTATTAGGATTGCTTTTATTCAAAATATTCCAATTATCCTTCACGTAGCTAAAAATATTGTTGTTTGACTTTTAATCTTGCCAAAAAGAGTATCACGTACTCCTCCAATTATAATTTTGGAAATGTGATGGCGAAAAGCAAAATAAAACATATTTTTGCCAAGTTTTTTCTCAATTTATTTTGCCGAACCCTCCTTTGTTTCCTTTGTTATATTGTCTAAAAAGTAAGTAATTTTAACTGCGCATATCGGTTGGTATCATATATACCTATATATTATAGCGTATATTTTTATAAAATTAATAATATTTTAGGAAAAAAGGTAAAATTTTAGTTTTAAAAATAATTTTCCTTCCTTTCCAATGTTGAAATATATGTAATACGACGTACTTGCATAGCTCTCTTAAAACATGTGTTTCTATATATGTAGTCGGTTACTAAATAAACTTGAAATTTAAAAAAAACAAATTGCATTTTTAAATAAATATGTTTTGTTTGTCATACCCCTTTTGTAAAATAATTTTTTCTTTAAATCTCATTTGGATTACTATATCATCATAAAACTTAACTTTCATGGCGCCGCCCTAAATGGCCCATGCGGCAGGCATTCCGGCGGCCCAAATTTAAAAATATTTTTCCTCTCGATTATTTAAGCCTTGGAGAACCAGAAAAGCATCTATTTGAATGTTTTTAAAGAAAAGTGTTAATTTGAACAGGTCTAATATATATACAGTGTGCGGAAGCAAAAACGGAAAATTCTGATTGCTAATGAAAATGGTTGACTTCAACTAGAACAACAAGGGGTAGAACATGTAGCTTTATTTATTCTTAAGTAAGACAGTATTAAGTAATTAAATTTCAAAATGATGACCATTGGCAGCCACCTGGCCTCGAGACGAGGTCGGAAGGCCCGGCACACTTACGGATGTGCTCCTTTGACATGGCGGCCCACTCCTTCTCCACGGAGGCCTTCAGGGCGTTTCAGGGTATGTTCCATCCATCCAGGGCTTTACAATGTCCTCATAACCTCCAGGTGCTCCTTAGCCCCCACCCGGAGGCCCTTAGAGAACCAATATGGAAGCATCTTCTTCAATTTCAGCAAAGAGGCCTACCAGGAACTCATCTGTCAGTGTTTTGTTGTGGCCACCGCTACCAAACTTCCTCTCAAAGCTGTCCCCGGCCTCAAGCTTTTCTTGGTGTCGTACACCATGGTTTTGCTGACTCCCACAATCTTAACAATCTCCGCCACACTTACTAGCGCACGGAGTAGATCTGACTCTCGTTGCCTTTTTGCATCCATTTTAAAAACTAAGCAAGCTACATAACTCAGCTGCATGTTGTTAAAAAGATAAGATTCGGAACTTTCTGCACAAATTAAAACAATCTCGAATCTTTCTTAATTAGTGAGATATAAGCATTTAAAGTGATTCCGTTTTTGCTTATATATATATATATTTATTAATATATATATATATATATATATTACCAAAATTCAAAATTCATATAAACTTTCTATAGAACTTATATATTTTTATATTTGTATATATATTTTAAACAATTATAATAAACTGAAAAAAAACCTCTGTAAAATCTCGTTAAAATCATTTGTATGGATTAAATATGTCGATGGAGGAAGCAACGTATTTTTATCCTGCTAAGAACCACGATTTATATTCAATCCTCGGGACTTTGACATAAGGTGACATATCGAACTGATGGAGCCGTTATAATTCCCCTAAACTCTCCTTCCATTCTTTAGTCTCATTGTAGACAATAAGATGTCTTTTTCAAATTTTTAATTATTGTCCCTTTGCATTTAAAAAAAACCAGATAGATATCTTTTTTAAATAGACTTTAAGTGTCAATTTAAATGCAGGGCTTAAAATTACATTTAAGACGTGCACGAATGTTTCTGCTTTGGGACCAGGTCTTCAAACAACTGAATGCACGGCAATAAAAAGCTAAATTAATGAGCATGTTATCATGGTTTGATATTATTGAGTCATTGTGAGAGAGAAGAAACAGGAGTTTAGTTTATGTATTGAAATATTACGTTCAATAATATAACAAAAAGAAGAAGTCATGTTTGAAACGTACTTTCATCAACACAAATAGTAATAAATTTGTAAGGTAAAAATAATATTTTATACTCGAGATTTGTGCTACAATTTCCATTGATATCTTGTACAATATGATTTGAGGATGTTTTTGTACTCCAATTAGTTTGAGCTTTTTAAATATTAAATGCGTAAAAACATGCTTATTTCTTATTTATTAAACAATTTGTTTTGTTATTTTTATAATTTTTCTTCTTCTTTTAAAGATTTTTATTTCATTTTGTACCAAACCAACGTAATATATATATGTCATTATTAATTATTAAATATTATATGTCATTATTAAAAACAAGGTCACAGCTGTCAAGAAATTATACATAAACAATTTTTTTATATATTTGCTTTATGAACTCAAACCCAACAAAACTACATTAAAATACTATATAAATTTTAATATTTAAAAATATTTTTAAACCAAATGAATACAAATCACAAAAGTTATAAAAGTGATGATAAAAAGCTACTAAATCACTAGAACGGTAAAATAACGATTTGAGCTGGTTACAATGTAGTTCCAAAAGTTCGGTTTTACTCTGGTATTATAGCTGTTCGAGCAAACCTATTATTTTAGTTATCTATAAGGAAGTGACAACAAAAGTGAGATCAAAGGTTTCACCTCACGTTTGGATTGGTTTGTTAGGGGGTAGGATCCAAGAGTACGGATCCCAAATTACTTGCTCAATAGATTTCCACTGAATATTGATCAGTTGACTGTAAAACATACATATATTGCTCATCTGTCAATTTGGTATCATATATTCCACGTTAGGTCTTAAGTTTTAAACTTTATTATATTATTTTTAATTTTTTATGAATTTGTTCGCTTAGAGCTAATGTATTTAGATATGTATATATAATTACACATTATAGCTTACAATCAAAACCCTAACTAAAGTCAAAACAAAATGAAATCACATATAAAATATACAATCAATCAAAATCAGCTACAACTATAAACTATTTCTATCACGTAAAATAATGTCTAAGATAAAATATACGAAATTAAAGTACTACAAAAAGAATAATAATGTACTATATATAATTTTTTAAGCTATTGAACATGTTCTTACTATGAAGATGGTATCCTAATTTCTTTTCTGACATTTAACCCTTCCATAATAAAAAAACAATAGATTCCGCTCTCCCAAAAGCAAGGCAATCGAGTTTTCTTTATTAAATTGCAAAGCTTACATTGCGAGTTGCTTATCAAAAAGGGAAAGCTTAAACCCAAAATCCTTCGTTCCGCGATGATTTCTGCTGCCGCCCGATATACCGCCTTCACCTTCAAGATTCCATCCGTCACCGATGATTCATGGATAAGTGCCGGAAACATTATCAAGTTTTACCATTCAAAGACAAAGAGATATCCTAAAATTTTGAAAAGAATAATGAAACATTTAATTAATCAGCTCATGTGATGTTTTTATTGTAATGCTTTTATTTAAATATTTTATTATAAACTATAATGTTTATTTTATATAAATATACTTTTTACATAACCTTCTAAATAATAAAGGAGATTTGAAAAGAAAAAAAATTAGTAATATGAATATATGATATAAAACTATCTTCCTTATCAGACAAATAAAAATTAAATAACTATCATTATTGATATTATTATTACATATATATGTATATAATATTATTGTCTTCATAGAACTTTTTAAATAAGATCGAATTTGAGGGCCTCCATCTGTGCGAATAATGTCTGAAACCCCAAATTCCAGACACCAGTCATAAATAACTATTATGATTATTTACGTAGATGTACGTCGTAAAAGAGTAACTTACGGCTATCCTGTAAATCGATTCACAATTACAATATAGTTTCTTCCGGCGCACTGAATTGATCAACTTAAATTGAAGAAAGTGGACGAGATGTATATGTACATATATTTTAGGGGTTGTAGTGGTTGCAAAGGTTTGTATTCATTACACTTTGAACAAGAATTTACAATGTGTAATATATCGTTATTCATTCCAGGCCAATAAATAACGTCCTCTACATTTGTCTTGCTCTTCGTATGCTTTGATGTGAAGAGTGTAGCTTTGTTAAAATTGTTTGTCTGAAATAAACAGGAACTATTATCCTATTAGCATTTAGAAGAAGGACACCAGACAATTCATCAATGGATAAATTGCTCCATATTTTAAGTGTAATTCTTTGAGGATTGTATACGGGTAAGTTTTTTAACTAATATTATCAATTAGTGTAAATTTAAGAGTTTTATAATCACTGTCCTCTTTAGCTGCTTTTATCATAGACTGTAGAGCTGGATCTATGTGGGTTATTTAGAAATTAGCAACAGGTTATTGAAAAATTGCATTGTTCAAGGTGAGGATCAAATACTGGATTTTACGAGAGAG
Source organism: Caligus rogercresseyi (assembly GCA_013387185.1). Taxonomy (NCBI): domain Eukaryota; kingdom Metazoa; phylum Arthropoda; class Copepoda; order Siphonostomatoida; family Caligidae; genus Caligus; species Caligus rogercresseyi. The sequence continues at coordinate 16,618,073 of CP045899.1, forward strand.
CATCAGAAATAAGGATGGTCTTACCAGATGTCCATTTTTTATCAAACGTGTGACCAGCCAATTTTTCCCTGATACATTGAAGTCTTGCATAATCTACAGTGTCTAGGTTTCTTACATCGAAGACTCCCATTAAAAGTGTGTGGTCAGTGATGACCGTAAAATAAATGCCTATTAAATATATCTTACATTTTTTTAACGCCCACTGAATAGCCAATACATCAAGTTCACAGGTGGCATATCTGGACTCCGTTTCGCTTATTAATCGTGAACTACACTAGACTAGTTTTGGAGTTTCATAAGAATGGAATGGAACAAAGCAAAACCGAGTCCATTCAATCAGAAGGCATCTGTGAGAAGTGTGGTTAGTAACTTTTGATCAAAGTGTGACCAAACTGGTCCATTAGAAAGAGTGAGTATTTTTTTATTTCTTTGAATGCATTTTAGTGCTCATATGACCACACAAATCTTTATTTTGCTTTAATAATTGTCGAAGAGGCTCTGTAATGCGAGCAAGATCAGGAACAAAACAATCTAACTGGGTTGTTAGTCCCATTAATGAACGTAGGTCAGTTTTATTTGTGGGTGTTACGAATTTGCATATAGCTTCTGTTTTGAAAGGATCAGGGGCTGTTTGAGCTCACAATGAACTCAGCAAATTTTACGGAAGTTGCGGTTTTGCTTAAGGACAGGATAGCGTAATATTTTGGGTAGAACATCTTTCTAACAGATAACGAACGCATTGCTTCAATTAATATTTAGTTTGGCAAATAATAAATATCATCTACGATTTTTAAAATTCCTAGGAATTAATGTAAAGCCTCGTCAATTCATCTCCTGAAGCATTTAGGCTGATTGGAGTCCGACTATATGAGTTAGAAAGGAGTTCGGTAAGTAGTTAAATAACTCGACTTTTCATTTAATTTTATTTGCCAATTTATAGCAAATTCATTTACACCTAAAAAGAAAAAACAGCTAGATGCATATATACACTCAGAGAGTGCAAACCTCCGCCGTCACGGGGTCCGTATGACCTTCCGAGGCGGATTTTTCACGACTGGGGCGGCGTAGAGGGACGGGGAGGGTTCCCCTCGACGGAAATTTCGAGAGAAAGACGTTCCCGGCACGATTTCACAGCACAGCGACATCTATTGGCAGAGTAGGCTAACTTGAAATATTTTTTAGTATTTAGCTCATTTGCATCTTAATTCTGCACTCAGAGATGCCAAAATTTAATCACTTGTTCCTTTTGGCACTTCTAACAATTCCACAAAGTTTCATCCGAATCCGTTCGGTACTTTTTGAGTTATCCTGCTGACAAACCAACAATAAACCAACAAACCAACGCCAGTGAAACAATACCTCCTTCGGCGGAGTAATAACGTTATTCCTCAGCCACAAAAGATCATTTTTCGGCCATTTTAAAAAAATGATAATGCCCATAGCCGCATATGATGTCATCACCCTTTAATGATTTATGTATCCACTCCCATGGATTAATGTAATATTAATGCATTGGTTGTTTGTTTGAAACATATGAGAAAAAGTACCGTTTTTGTGTTGTTGGTGTTTTATAACAAAAATTAGTCGTGCTTAGGACTTTTAACTCTTCGTGTCTTACGATTAATCACTTATTTCTTAGAAGAAGAAAAGAAGGATTGTGATCTTCCCTGTAGTTGTTCGATAATTCTTTATTTTCAAATATTGAATGCGTCGTGACGATAACATTATTGGTAATAAATGTCTTTGATTCAAAACTGTAGATACACACACATAGATGTATTTATGTCTATTTGAATACAATGGCTTGTAAGTATTCGTTAAATAGATCCAGGATATATATTACTTATCTAATACCTTGGAATCCAGTGCATTCATTCCTTAACCTCTTGATCTCGAAGCAGAGAGTTTGTTTATTATATTTATAAATATTTGTTTTGAAATAGAATCAGGGCGTAGCCATGAAGGAAAATGGGGAACAAAATATTAATAAAATCATGCTTTAAAGATCCACTTAATATTCAACTCATTCTGAATACTTTTCCATATTTTTAACCGGAAAACAATTCGAAACCTACCATATTATATTCATTGATATGACGTCATTGACTGTACACTTTGACGTCATTGATGGTACCAATATATCGATGTTCTGCAGTTGCCCAAAAACACCTCACAACATATCTCCATCTTCTTAGTTAGATGAAGTCATTGATAGCAACTTTGACGTCATAGGGCTACTCCAATATATAAGTATTTTACAGTTATCCGAAGAGGTACAAGCAATGCAGCTTAGGAATTAATTTATTTTCATGTATACGAAGTTATGATGTCCAAGGATTGTCAGGTAAGTAATTTTGAGAAAATGATGGAATAAAAATCAGTGATAAAACATAAGTGGCCCTTTACATCTTGATTCATTGTTTGTCGTCGGACCATTTGGATCTACTTTCATCTTATGAATTAAATTTGTACATCTCGTTTAGAAGAAATATTTTTCATATGAAGAGAAAAATGTCTGGAGGATCGTTGACATGGTTAACCCTACAAGGAAGCTCTTATCCAACTGTGCATAGAATAACACCAATACACCTTACCAACAGGTGTCCCCAAACGAAGATGGACGAACTGGCCAAGATAATGAGGTGAAGAAAACAATCACAAGAGAAATACGCGCTAAGAGCCTTTTTGTTCTATTTATATTGGATTTATTTCGTAACTAGAGGACTCAGAGAGTGCAAACCTCCTCCAATCCCCACCAAATGCATCACTTGGTCTTTTTTCATTTGCCAATAGATGTTGCTGTGCTGTGCTCTCCTCTTTGAGAGCACAGCACAGCGACATCTATTGGCAGAGTAGGCTAACTTAAAATATTATTAGTATTTAGCTCATTTTGCATCTTAAAGAAGCACTCAGAGATGCCAAAATTTAATCACTTGTTCCTTTTGTCATTTTCCAACAACTCCACAAAGTTTCATCCGAATCCGTTCCACAATTTTTGAGTTATCCTGCTGACAAACAAACCAACAAACCAACCAACCAACGCCAGTGAAAACAATACCTCCTTCGGCGGAGGTAATAAATGTAAGCTTCTACACAGTTTATTATCGACTGATACCAGATTAAGTTCCGATATGGATCTACGAGCTAAACAAACAAATATATTCATGTATATATGGATATTTTGAAATGATGTACTATTATTTTAAACATCATTAATATTCTTCCCATATTTCTCTCATTATGAGGCATTGCCATTCAAATACTTTAAACTCAAGGTCCCCTACGAAATGCATCAACTTCCTAAGAATGGTAGCTTTATCAACAGCCTATAAACTACTGTTACTTTTTGTAAACACCCTTTGAATGAATAATCTTTAATCGAGATATCAATTTTTATAAGAAAAAGACTTGGGTATTTATATCCATATATTAACGGCGGTTGGCATTCAAATTACAATTCAAAATGCTAATTAATGTTGTATTAATTAGTCTTAATACATCCATGCTTATTATTATCTTTCTTCATTGCATCAAAAATATGCAATAGCAAAAATATATAATTCCAGGATTCTTCATCTTAAATTATAGGATAAAACAATGAGGAGAATGAAGAATGTGATATAGCGTTTGCATGATGTTAATATTTAGCAATTAAGCTAAAGATTGTAGTTTGAGTAGATCCTATATATTTTCGGGTCATTATTTAGATACAATCAAGGTAGTTAAAAGTACAAGTTTAAGTTAAAAATGTGTTTACATTTCCTCATAGCCTCTAAAAAATCTTTTTTGCTTTTTTAATTTATTGAAGCCATGTTTTGTAAGAATGAGATGCACTAATGATAATTTGAGTAGGGATTTAATACTTATTATACATAGTAAAAGTGATTTATTTATGTTTTCTGGCAGACGTGACGTCACACGAAAAATATTTCGGAACCTAAGTTTATACATTATGAAACGGCGGGGTGTTGGATACAATAATGTCACACTCAATTAAGGCTCTTTCAACTCTCAATGTTGAGGGTGCAGGTTCCAATTCCGAGAGGGGATTGTCATTTTTGTTCTACCTCATTGATATGATCCTTTGTTCGATAGACTCATTTTAATGCTAGGATGTTTATTTATATCCAGTTGGATACAATTCTATCAAACCAAATCAGTAAAAGAAATATATTCCAATGGTTTATTGCAACATGAGTTTTAATAAAATGGTGTCCCAACGTTTATTGAAGAAATGCAATTCTTTTTGTTTTATGATTAAAAATTATGTGTTTATCAAACTCAAACAGTTTCACAATATAAATATTTTCTTTTTTGTAGACCCATTAGCAATACATTTTTGAATTATGAATGTTAAGTGTCAAATCCTCAAAATATGATTCAATATCTAATATTGACAAAACCTCCGAAACTCGAAGGAAATCTAGTCTCCTTTTTTGTTATTAGAAGCATTGTTGCAAAAAAACGTCGACAGCTCAACCTCTGCATTAAAGTTTCATCAGGTATAAATTGTAATGTACATTTCAGGTCAATATTCATTACATATCCTCAATATTCTAGATTTCATGAGAATGATATAGAACCCATTGATTCGAAAATAAACATTCAGCTTCCTCAATGATTAGTAAGGCTGTAGATATGTATCCAAAGTTCCATAAAATACGAAACTAAATATATTTTTAAAAGTATTTTTAAATATCTAATGAATTATGTATCAGTTTTTTTTTCATTTATTATTTATTTATCTAAAATTTATTTTAAATTAAAATGTTTAATTATGTTTTTACGCATTAACATCATTTATATACATTCTGGTTTTTTTGTGCTTGTATATATTTTTATGAACTGTGGAAAATAATAATAATAAATATATATATATATTTTATGATAGTTTTTTCCGAATGTTAATATCATACTTAAAATTTAGATTTATATGATCGAGTTTATATTTTAACTATAACTTCCGACATTCTTACTATGGTTGAAAGTTATTAGATAATTACATATAAATATTTCTATATGCAACAAATACCATCGAATAATGTCTTTCAAAGGTTTTTCATAAATTTTCTTCGCAAAAAAAATATGCCGCAATGCAACTTAACTGTATTTTCTTTTTAAATTGCCTAAGTAGCTAGTCATCACTTTTTCGAGTCTTTTGAAAAATATATTATATATTTTTCTTTATAACACATTAGTTCCTTTTGAGGTCTTTGGTCCGAAACATTATGAACCATTACATTTATTTCAAAGAGAATATTTGTCAATGGTGTCCGTCTTTTGATATTGACAAAATATGATAATTTGCCATGTTTAAATTCTATTTGTTATATAATATTCACCTCAATTTCAACACTTTGATTGATTTCCCGTTACCTTTTTCGAGCGGCAGACATGTTTTTTTTTTGCTTATTGACATATGTGTAAGTAAATATACAAAATATATTCATAAACATTTTTGCTTAGAATGAGTATCCAAAAAAACATTTCACTCTAGGATCATAAATAAAATCAACAAAGACAATATATTATATAAAAAATGAGTATACAAAACCGTCAAAACATTTTTTTAAACAATTAAAATATTCAAATCATTGTTTTCCTCATATTTTTTTACAGGGCCACAAAACCAGAATAAAGATATTCTCATCTTTTAGAGTTGTGTATAGATAAATCAGGTTGTTATGGTTTTGATTGTACGTGAGCCCCTTTATTGAATCCTTAGGCAGGGATATATTAAGTGTAGCCTGATCATTAAACGGTGAGAAGTGTGTTGAATTAGATGAAATGATGCGTTACTAATTTTGGGATGACTCCATCTTTAAAGTCAAAATGAATGATATATATTATATGTGACTTCTTTATTTAAACTTGGTTGTTTATTGAAATAGGCCGTACCTACATATATATAATACAAATATATTTACATGTAGACTGAATGAAAAGTAAAGGAAGAAGATAAATACATTTCGTTCGTCCTTGATCTTGTGAATGGCACACCCAATTCAAATTACCTTCTGAGGGAGTCCACCACCCTCACTAGGGGTCGTAAGTTACTATAATTAGTTCCCATTTTTTCATCGTTCAATTAGGCGGTGGTGTGACTCTGACATTCCTTACTTCATAAGGGCAATTAATGTGGAGGAATATTCAATAGGCCTTTATAATTCCGTTTCATTTATTTTAAATATTATATATTTTATAATTTTTTTAGAAGATTTTGTTTGAGATTATAATAGAATAAGAAGATTAGAGTTATGTATTTGAAAAACTGACTTCAGATTTGGTTTAAAAATATTAAAATCACGTGAATATAGTATTAAAATCTCAAGAGATTTTTTTGTACGGTTTTTGATCATTAGAGTACTACTGATGTTTATGTTTTAATGAATTGGAATAATAGATATGCCAAATTATAAATAGTTAAAACAACAATTTCAATAGAGGCTCCAATATGCTTGAAGAATCGTATCATTAATGGCATTTAAAGCCCTGGGGGGTCAATATCACAACATAGACAGTTAACTCAGACATATTTTTTAAAAACTCAATGTTCAGTTTTATGATATGCCAACAGAATACATAAAAAGGTAATGTATGAAAAATCATATAAGTATGTTATATTCCAATTTACAATTTTATCTTAGGGGGTTGAATTAAAAAGCACAATTTTCGATCAATAAAGTACCATTTAAAAAATCTCGATTGACATACATATATAACATAAATTTTGAAATTTAAACTTACGACTCTTAAAAAATAATTATTGGAGATAATGTCGTCCGGTGGATGGAGGTAACAAAAGGGAAGTATATGATTTCCTTCGAAGCCAAGGTCCATGTGTCTATCGAAAGGGAAGGGATATTAAGGTTCAAGGAAGCATACCTTGCTGATATATATTCTAAGAGCTATCAAGTTGTTATTCACAAAATATACTATATTTAGGAATATAAATTAGTTTTTATAGCCTCTTTAATGGATTGAATTCCTTTTGATGTGCGTCTGGAATATCTTTATTTCATAATATTATTAACATTAACAACAGACACGAATGCTTTTCCGATAATATAAAGTGATTTCAGTTTGGGACCTAAAGTTTTAAAAATAATATATAATTTATAACCTTAGCATTATTACCTCCGCCGAAGGAGGTATTGTTTTCACTGGCGTTGGTTTGTTTGTTAGTTTGTTGGTTTGTGTGTCAGCAGGATAACTCAAAAGGTACGAAACGATTCGGATGAAACTTTGTAGAGTTGTTGGAAATGCCAAAAGGAACAAGTGATTATATTTTGGCATCTCTGAGTGCAGAATTAAGATGCAAAATGAGCTAAATACTAATAAATATTTCAAGTTAGCCTACTCTTCCAATAGATGTCGCTGTGCTGTGATATCGGGTGCCGGGAGCGTCTTCCTCTCGGAATTTCCGTCGAGGGGAACCCTCCCCGTCCCTCTACGCGCCCAGTCGTGAAAAATCCGCATCGGAAGGCTCATAAGGACCCCGTGACGGCGGAGGTTTGCACTCTCTGAGTGTGTATTTTTACTTTCAATTTAATTAATCCCAAATGAATATATATAGATGTATATATCCCTCAAAACATTTATACTTTTCCTTGTTATTGTTCTAATTAAGAATATCAAATTAGGAACTTATAAATAGCATCGTTTATTAAAAAATTAACTACATTTATAATAAATAAAAATCTTGAATAAACAAGCATATATTTTAGTTCCATAATATAAACTAAGGGGTGTTCCTTTCCATGAAAGAGTTTATATATATATATATATATATATATATATTATATATATATTATATCTATATATATATATATATATATATATATATATATATATATATATATATATATATATATATATATATATGCGTGAATATTATTCAAGTAAGGGTCCTCTATTTTTGTACTGCGCTATGTCTTTTAAAGAAAAGAGCAGAAAAGTAAGTGCAATAAGCATTACACGAAATAAAAATCAAGTGGATAACTTGAAGGGATTATTTTTTATGTGAATTGAGGAAAAAGGTATCACAATACGTAGACAATAACAAAACTTCTTAAGACTTTTTAACCCCCCTCTTGCTCTGACAATACCACAACAGGAACTGTTATCAGGTAATGCAGTGAGCCTCCTTGCATTGTTGCTGTGCTGGTAGAAATGCTTGAGTATTTAAGGAATTATTCATTCAAAGATACTTGAAAAAGGAGAAACAAATACAGCAAGGATTTTATTTGTCTTAGGTGGAGGGTATTCTTATGTATAATTAAACATTACATATACTTTTAAATTAAGTTCATCGAATCTAGATGAATCTGCAAACAGACTGGACATAAATGATTTCTTTTTAATGGTGCTATTAGTTATAAAACTGTTATTGTAAAATAAATATTAGTATGTAATTGCTAAGCAATTTTGATCCTTCTATGTAGGACAATATTTCAAATAATTGCCATAAACTGTTTTTTCATTATTAAAAAACGATCAAAGGATTCCTTATACTATTTTGATACTTTAATGTCCTAATATAACTCATTGATGTTTTTTAACTTAAAAAAACACTTAGGAAGCCTCACACTATTGAGGGCACAGGTTAGATTCCTGAGAGAGGAATGTCATTTTGTCGACCTTAGTAAAAATATCCAAAGTTTCCATATTCTAATTTTTTAATTTTTTTTAATGGTTAAGATGTTTATTTATTAGCGAAAATCCATACAGTGTAAAAATATAAGAATACACTAGAAAATAAGAGATAAAAAACACAATCTTAAGACAGTTACGTAAAAAAAACACATAAATAACATTATAATTCAAAATTACTGTCTAAAGATTACTAATTTGACGGCTTTGAACTCGTTTAAACCCTATAATGTTTATCCATGACCATACGGAATCAATTTTATCGACCAAGAAGGTAAATAAAAGAATAATCATATACATTTATAAAATGCTGGTATTTATAGTTGAAGGTAAATAAAAGAATAATAATATAAATACACAATGCTTATATTAATAGTTGATCTAAATTTGCTATTATATAGGAAACTATATAAAAATATTTTTCTTTTGTCGTCAGGAAGAGATGATAGAACAAAAATGAACTCCAATGGAAGCACTTAGGGATGATATATATTGTACATTTATACCTATGAGATAAGAAGACATATTATATTACGTATAACCTGTATATATATATATATATATATAATACATATATATGAGATTATAATATTATATCTATTACGAATAACCTGTTAGAATTATTAGTATCATAATTTTAATGCAACTCATTAATATGAAATCGACTCACTTAAGATAAAAGTAATTTGCAATCACATCTCAATCTTTCATTTTCGCATTTTATTTCTGTATTGAAATATTTTCAATTTTGATCTTCTTTGAACTGGCAGTTCAGAAAATATATAGATTTAAAAAAATGATATACAATAATGATAATGTATTGTAAAAACTATATAATAAGCACTTAGCTTAAATTTTTAACATTGATGCTGAACACACATATATTAAAATAGTTAAGAACCACATATAAAATCAGTTAAAGGCGTTCTTATTATTATCAATTTTCACTCTTAGTCCAACCTGTCTATATTGGCCAATCAAGGGAATCCAAAAAGTTGGCGTTATTCATTTATGACCACAATACACAAATGTTGATAATGCTTATTTATGTTTCTGTGACTGCCAGTAGAGGTTTTTCCGTACATCCGTTTTTGCAACAAGAATATGGACGAATGGAAAATATAATTACGGTGATCTTATAAATATCTGTATGTACTTGAACCTAGTTTTTAAAGAATTAATGAAGCAAAAGTCACTATCTTATATGCAGATTCACTCCTTCTCTCTGCTCATCTGTGCCCCTCTCTGTCTCTCTGATCCTATCTGTCCCTCTCTCCTTTTCTTTAAAAATACGTCACCAGATGGGGCGACAGACGTTTCTTTCCTTTTTCAAAAGAGACTATTTATATACATGTTTGTATGTAATATTTCCCGCTTTTGAAATACATTTTTGGTTGAGATCAGTTAGATGAAAGTGTAAGTTATATATCCCTTTGTCTACGTATGTAGGCCTCTATGCATGCATTTTGATAAAAATAAAATGGCACTTATTTTATAGGACCCAGCATAACTTTTATGTATACAAAAGGGGCAGCTTGGCTTGAATGATACTTTGTAATGTGCCAATTACTTTCATTGAAGAGCTATATTGAAAATTAGAGATTACGGACAACAGCGAAATGCATGTTAAAAAAGTATAAATATACTTAGTTTCATCGTCCTTGTTTCACTCTTCCATAAACAAAATGAGATCTTGGCCTGTCTGATTCTAAACAACAAAGGATTTTGACGTTAAGAAACTGATAATCAGCTTTTCAAAAGTGTCATATTTTATATTTCAAATCTTTAATATAACATTTGGACAGCGGATGAGGATTACATTAACACTATAATAAAATGTAATTGACTTTAACTGAGTTATCTTTTGTTTTTTTTCATGGCAAAGGTCTTTATTCTATATATACAATACAATAATATAAAATAAAAATAGATATAAAAAAGGGGGAGATTTGTGTTTGGTAAAACATAAATAAACATTATAGTTTAAAATTAATATACCTCGTTATACCTTAAATTCTATTGACATTTAAATCTTAAAACATAGTAAAAGAAGAACCCAATACATAATTTCTTATGGTAAAAACTAAGATTTTTTTTAAATTTCTTATAATTTTATATTTATTCTAATTTTTTATAGAGACTTTATTCTTTTAGGGTAGTAACTATACTATTATATATAATACACCTTATAGTTTAACATTAAGACCCTAAACTAAGGCCAAATCTACTAACAAATCTATCTAAAATAATACCAAACATCTCACAACGATTTTAGGCACCTACTAAAAAAGTTTATCAAGATTTAAAATATCTAAAACCAGCAAAAACAAGTACAAAAGCATTTGGCTCCTTCCAACTCAGATCCTTTGAAACTTTCATATCTTCCTCATGGTGTCGTTGATGTCAAAGGTGATGATTGCCACCCAGTTTCGGTTTCCCTCGAACCCAAAGATCGAAGAGATCTCCACTAGGTAACTGCAGGATATCCACGGCGGCAAGATTGAAGATTGGGAAAACATGAGAAGGCATTATGTTTATTACACAGGGAATCTCAAGAAAAATCCAAACAATGAAGGGGATATGGCCTACTATCTTTTGTAATTTTTAAACCTCTGGTTAACCTTAATTTAATGTTTTAAAAATCGTAAATGGTTCTGAAAGCAAGAAGGATACAACCGCACTAAATCTCCTTCAAAATTCCATAACGACGAGCCCACTTTGGTATCTTTATAGATAAACTCGAGTATCGAGCTGCTGTTGCAATAAAAGTCCTCGGAGCAAACATGTTCATAGAGTTTAACCTCTGTGCAATATAACTTCTGCAACTTGATAGAGAAATCTCCAAAGCACGGGTTTTTGAGGCACTTCTGGGATTTGAGTTTATCCCAAATAGAAGTAGAGCAGGCACGATTTTATTTGTAATCCCTTTGACGTTTAGAGTGACCAACTCCCTCAAGATGTCAAGAACTGGGCACTTGGCAAAAGCATGGACAGTAATATAATAAAATAGTCCACAGTTTTTGCATGGTGTATTATAGAATATACAACCAGAAGAAACTCTGAACTGCGCTGTAAATGTATTTCCATCCCAAACCTTTGACACAGAGCACATTATGCGTGTTATTCAAGTTCTCGGAAGGTCTAATTCTTCCAAGTACTTGTTGCATATTTGGTCAGCTTCTTCTCCTGTATCATATCCAAAGGACATCCTTAAATGCCAGGGTACCGGTATTTGATGCCTTATAGCAGCTCTCTTCAAGGAAAAAGAGAATTTACCGTTGTTAAATGGTGGTTCGTGGGCTAAATCAGGGAATGTAAATATTCTTTTGGACAGTGCAATGAGTTCTAGTTTCTTTGGACAAGAAGATTTTTTAAATAAATTTTTATTGCAATTTTGCCGCACAATATCTACTGTAAAACTTGACGTAAAAATAATGGAGCCTTTCCAAATAATTCTTTTTATGAGGGTTAAAAAGGTGGACTTTTCTGCTAGTTTTTCATTATAAAATCAGTACCTCACATTAGCCAAGTGAAAGCGTCGCTTGACGTAAAATTGAGCGCCACTCAGAGTGGGGATGAGCAGACATATCTATTAAAAGCTTTTGATAAATTTTCGGTAAAATTCTGGAGAGTGAATTTAATCCTCCCCCTAACTGTTGTCTTGGTCTCTTTAAGGCGCTCAGATAACTTCGATGAAATAGTTGGTTTAGCCATGTTTGTTCTTCGGCAATGGCTCTCTTAGCCAACCAAAGCAGAGATGAAGCTTTATATACAACAGATGGGACAATCGAGAAGTTGTAAAAGTCTCCTCTTTCGGAGATTGAATTTTCTTCACAGTGGAATCGAATGGCTAATATGTTTTTCATATTAAACCAATTTGATTCAGAGGTGCCCATTGTATCCCAAGAAATTCCTAAAATCTCCAAGCTTCCCCTTATTGAGCAACCTGAAACTTTAAGGTCATTAGCAGGGTTCCATTTTCCAATAGGAAGAATTGAAGTTTTTTATGTTTATCATCAGCCCAGATCTTTTTTCAAATACTCTGAAGTGATTCAGAACTATTTCAATCCGTCTCAATAGTTGCCCTTGGGAATTGGCTTCGAGCATTAGCGTGACATCATCAGCATACATATTATTCTGGTGGCTTTGGCGTAGTGCTGAGAAGTTGACGGGAAGTATTTGACGCGTACGGACGCGTTATCCCAAGATCCTCCGCCGAGAGTCGGAATCTTTAGAGCAAAAGCTGTGTACCGAGCTGCCGCTGATATTTGGATTGCTCGGACCTTGCTGCTTTCGATTATCTCTTCTCCAGTTAGCTTCAGGGTATATAAGCTTTGCAATTACTTATTGCAGCCCTGATTGCTCTTTCTTCGTTGGTCAAGTTCGGCCTAAGCGGAAAACCGAATAAGATGTACGCTCCCAAAAATTCCACCTAGAAGTCCACAATGTTCGATGCACTTATAAGTACGAATTCTTTTAGGATTTTCAAAGCAGGAAAGTCGTAAAACGCGTGCTTATATCGTTGTATAATCGTCCACAATCTTTGCAATGGTTTCTGAAACTGATTAAGTTTGCAGATATTTGCAGTTGAGAAGTAAACTTCTAGCCATCATTTATCCCCCTCAAGGAATGTAGGATCCTCTTTTCTCACACTTTAGGGAGATCAAAAAAATTCATTGATTTTTGGATGGCATTCAAGGCTTCGTTTGAGACTTGGTCCCTTTGAGAAATTTTACACACCAAGGAGCCAGGGGAACATGGCTTTTTGCTCCCCTCTGAAATGGAAAATAAAATCGTCCGGATAAAAAATACTGACTGTTTTGTTATATCAGAATATATCAGCGAGTTTTCTTCGAAGGTAATCTTCTCCAACTTTCAGGCTGATAAGGAAGGTTTTTGAAGAAATATTTTTTCTCCAAGTTTCGATGGATTATATCGATAGTTGAATAATATCGAAATGGGGTGTTTTCCATATTATCCTTTGGACAGCTGCCCAATCCATTGAATGTTTGGCAATATATTGTTGGATAGTTCGCTACCAAACATTAATCGAGCGAATATAATAGAATCTGCACATAACCCCGCCATTCTTTTGGTGGCTTTGAATATGCATCTCTTAGAACTTTTGTATAAATTTTTGATAATATTTCCGAAGCAAACCCAGTCCTCCTCCTAGCTCAGATCTTTTCCTTTGTAAAGTGGGCAAATATTTATGATCAAAAAGAACTTTTTGCCATTGGCTTTCCTCTTCCAGGAGCCGCTCACCAGCAGTTGGCAGGGCACTTGCAACACTATAAAATTTGTGATATTAGTTTGCAATTATTAAATCCACTCTTTTTGTAAGTTGAAGCCTCTCCATGCTTGAGCCCACTTTGAATGCTTGCGCATTGAGCCTCAGATTTTTTTTGTTAGATTATTCAACCAAACCCTGCAGTGTCAGGACAAGTACCCATCCCCTGATTTTACGCAAATGGCTCACATGTATGGAAGTTCTACTTGGTGACCTACATTGATTTTAAACTTTATGTTAATTAGAGCCTACAATTGCAAAACGATAAATAAATGCTATTTTACACATTAGAAATACCCATACTACTTAAATGTAGGCAAAATGCATGAATGAAACCAATTAATTACATATGAATTTAAGACATATTTTTTAGAAAGCTTGGGTTATTATGTTATACTCAAGAATTAACCATTTCACGAATCGTTAAATAACCTCATTATAGACTAATGCAATGTTGCAAATTATTGCATGAATATTTGCATACTTTAGGGATAGATATTTTCAATTTTTTATACTTTATTATTTCTAAGGAAATATATGTTAACTAACGAACATTTTATTATTTCATATTATGATCATATTGAGTCAATCCTTTTGTGTTAGTACTTTAACGATTTTATCATTTATTAGTATCAAGATCGTTCCAGCTACCGTTCTTCTGCAAATGTCCTTTGGTTTTTTGTCATATCTCCTGATCTAGAAACCAATTTCGTCAAAATCTCCCCCCCCCCCCTTAATCAATATTGGCAATATTATGCATTATAAATACAAAAAATATTGCGCTTCTATTTAAGTTTTAAAAATGCTTAACTCACTGAATGACAGGTTATATGATAACAACTAATTGACTTTTCAAGTTCTCAAAGTTGTTTAATTAATAAAGCTTAATCTTTTCGATCTGTAAGTCTTTATGTTATGATATGAATTAACGTTAATAAAATAAACAATTTTTAGGAATATATTATTTATGAATAAAAGAATAGATAACATAAACAATAATAAGAGGAGATCTTTTCGAATTAGGTTATAATCAATTTCCGATTTAATAGTCTATCTGGTTTACTAAATAAGTTCCAAATATGTTGCTTAAAAATGACATACTACATAGATGACATTTTTTATGGTTTTATTATTTTTACTGGCCAATGGACATTCTTAATTTCAATTTAATGCATATTTTATAAACAAGACTTACAATAATAGATTTGTCTAAAATATATATAAAAGGCCTTGACAAGGAATCGGCTGGCAAACTCTCCAAAGCATTTATTTTATTTGGTATGGACGTCAAATCTTCATGTAGCAAAGCCATAAGCTTGCTATTGAACTCCAAGGCCTTAATTGCGAGAAACTTACATCGTGGAAACCTTCTTTATCCGTACTTGCGTAGGGAGTGTGCTTTTCTCTGATGCGACAAGATATGACGGTTGCGTCAAATATTTACGCATCCTATTCTTCAACCACCGCCGTACAGTATTACAACTTTAAATATTTCAATAGATGCTAAAGAATGCTTTTTAAATTATTTTTGTTCGATGATTTATATAATCAAATATATATACTCTGGATTTTAAAATTATTTTGCTCATCTTCAAAGAGAAAATTTGGCACTATATTGTATTGTATTATTTGTATTAATAATTGTGAATGAACATAATAATAACAATATAAATAAATGACTTCAAACAATAAAAAATTAAGAGTATTGTGAATAATTATAGAGTAAAGCCTTCATTTAAATATATATAAAATATTAAATAAATCGATTTGTTTTTATGATTCAAAGGTTATACAAAGTGTGAAAATAAACAGCTCTAAAAATATGCTTTTGCTTTTTAAGAAAGTATAGATTTTTTCTATTTA
>CP045899.1:16633977-16648027 GCA_013387185.1 Caligus rogercresseyi
TTTATTATTTTATAATGCCGACTCTAAGAATGGTATTGTGTTTTTCCTCTATCGTTGATTTTCTGTAAACTATCTATTTTACAGAAAAATCAACGTATTTTATAAAAAACTCTTTGATTCATTTTTTTAAATAACATTTGTATATACCTACTACTATTAAATAACAAACACGTCAGATTAGCATTTACATAAAAATGTTTTTTACAGATTTACTCTCATGAAGTATACTGTTGTTTTTTACTGGCAAAAGCACTTTTATTATATAAACAATTTTGTCTATGTGGATAATTGAAGTTTGATTTAATAATAATATATAATATATCATTGGAACTTGAACAAACCAAATATCCCAAGCTATATTTCTTCATATCGCTAAAAAAATGTTTCAGTGTTGAGGTTAACTTCATTTTTCTTTGCGTAAAGAACAAGGCTACCAAGAACAAACTTCTTTATAATATTCTTTCTTTGCGATTGTTTTTTGTTTTAATCTCCGTTTTAAAGTTGATAATCCTATAAAGACGATAAGCTTAGTTTACAGCCCTTCTCTGTTCTTATACGGCTCCATAATTTTGATGGGGCAAATCCTTTTGTAGGAAGAAAGGAAGGGGTTTGAATAAATAAATAACATAATTTGTTAAGGCATATATATCCCTCTATTACTGAGCTGGAATAGCTTTATATATATATGAAC
Source organism: Caligus rogercresseyi (assembly GCA_013387185.1). Taxonomy (NCBI): domain Eukaryota; kingdom Metazoa; phylum Arthropoda; class Copepoda; order Siphonostomatoida; family Caligidae; genus Caligus; species Caligus rogercresseyi. The sequence continues at coordinate 16,634,669 of CP045899.1, forward strand.
CCCGACAATGGAGTAATATTCTCAGAAGATATATATTTATACACACCATAATCTTTATATTATAAAAACATAGAAAATAATTAGTAGACTTTAACTGGGTGTGCAAACACATTTTCTTAAGCTATAACATTACCTCAATTTTAATTTCGAATGTATATTCTATAGTTCTGCTGAATTTTTTATTACAAACTTTTTTTTCAGTTCTTAATAACCTGTTCTGAAATTAATCAGATCTAACTCAACTTGGAAAGTTTCTCTATCTATCTGTAGACAACAAGCGTTAAAATCTCCAATTAGTGGATTTTACTCTTTGCATTGCATCAGCAGGGAAAGTGTGTTTTCAAGACCCCCGGGATGCTCCGATTGTTGAAGAAAAAGAAAAAACATTGAAAACGACGAAAACGAACTTGATGATAATAAGAAAATAAATCAGCGTTCTGACACAATGATAGAAACACTACAGAAGATGGAAACAGAAAAAATTGAAGGCACTGGAAATCATGACAAGAACAACAGAAAAAACAATGGAAAAGAAGCGGAATATCCTATAACTGGATCTGTCGGATTATCAGGAAGTGTTCCCAAAGACAATAAAAAACAGTCGAAAATTAATTGTGTTTTTCAAGGAATTGAAATGATGTTAAAAAAAAATATTTGATCATGTTGTCATGTAATCTTATTCTGTACTATTAAAATGTAACTCCATATTACTGTTGTAGCACATATACCCCGTTGCGTGGTCGTGCTCATTTCGTTAGTTTGTAATATGTGTTATATATATATGTGTGTATATATATACCTTATATATATTGTGATGCAGTAATAAACTTCTAATTAACAAAAAAAAAACTGTCTTAAAATGTTTTTTCAACAAGGGCTGCGCCCAATGTATTTTATTCTTCTGGACAAATTTGTGCCATGTTGTTATGCTAATTTGAATGTTAATCATATTTGATACTTGCTTTAACAATTTAGTTTTTTTTGAGAAATCATTACTAAAATTATTTTTTTATCGCAGCATCTATCAATATACGTCCAGGCTATGCATATGATTGTTCTCTGTTTGCTCATAATGTGTCTATTCAAGCAACTTTTTGTAGAAATTTTATGTAAGGTATTAGACAAACTAAAATCGCCGTATACAGAACCATATGAGACTTCAACAATAATTGTTTTAGAGACTAGTATCTATTACAAATTCCTAGCATTATAATATGAAAAGTAAAGCCATTGAGATCACAGTACAAGTGTATGTGGTGAATTTTTAGTTATTTTTTTTTCGGGATGGGACTCAGAACTTCCCTTTTTGGATTCGATTTAGTGAATAAATTCAATAAAAATATGATCTAAACTATTTTAATATTAGACCAATGTTTCTATATATTTTAAAATATTTCTATATTATTTGCGTGTATTAAATGAGTTATAAAATATATACTTTAAAAATGCAACCGCCTATATTATTTATAGGAATGCAATCAACCTCAAACGTAGGATTTAGAGCATACATTAACAAATGCATCGCTTTTTTTGTTAACATACATAAATATGTCGGGTTAAATATTGTATTTCCAAGTTCACGTCATGCACTTCTTATATCTCATAAATAAGCATACCTTTGATAGGATGATGCTATGGAATAACGTTGTTTTTTATCAAAAAGGGATTTCGAGAATGAGATTCATTCACTTGGAGAATGAATCACACACTAAATCCAATTTAACTAGAGGCATATATACACTCAGAGAGTGCAAACCTCCGCCGTCACGGGGTCCTTATGAGCCTTCCGAGCGGATTTTCACGACTGGGACGGCGTAGAGGGACGGGGGAGGTTTCCCTCGACGGAAATTCCGAGAGGAAGACGCTCCCGGCACCCGATTTACAGCACAGCGCCATCTATTGGCAGAGTAGGCTAACTTGAAATATTTATTAGTATTTAGCTCATTCGGCATCTTAATTCTGCACTCAGAGATGCCAAAATTTAATCACTGTTTCCTTTTGGCATTCCAACAACTCCACAAAGTTTAATCCGAATCGTTCCGTACTTTTTGAGTTATCCTGCTGACAAACAACAAACCACGAGTGAAAACAATACCTCCTTCGGCGGAGGTAATTACATCTATATTGCAAAATATTTTTCTATACTCGTATTAATTATATATATTTACCTCCGCCGAAGAGGTATTGTTTTGACTGGCGTTGGTTTGTTGTGGGTTGTTTGTTTGTTGGTTTGTTTGTCAGCAGGATAACTAAAAAAGTACGGAACGGATTTGGATGAAACTTGGTGGAGTTGTTTGAAATGCTAAAAGGAACAAGTGATTATTTTTGGCATCTCTGAGTGCAGAATTAAGATGCAAAATGAGCTAAATACTAATAAATATTTCAAGTTTAGCCTACTCTGCCAATAGATGTCGCTGTGCTGTGAAATAGGGTGCCGGGAGCGTCTTCCTCTCGGAATTTTTGTCGAGGGTAACCCTCCCCGTCCCTCTACGCCGCCCCAGTCGTGAAAAATCCGCCTCGGAAGGCTCATAAGGACCCTGTGACGGCGGAGGTTTGCACTCTCTGAGTGTATATATGCCTCTAGTTATGACTTAGAATGAGTATATATATTATATATACCATATATATATATATATGTATATATATATATATATATATATATATATATGTATATATATATATATATATACTAGCGGATGTTACCCGGCGCTGCCCGAGATTTTCCACTTGACAATAGTCTTTGGAACAGAAAAAATATCATACGAATAATTTTAGTGATGTCATCACTGTGATTTTTCATATTAAAATCAGTTCCTTAAAAAGTTGTCATGGGTCTTCATTGCCATTTTTTTCCGTTTTTTGTTTCCTGAAGGCGAAGATATAAACATCGTAAAATATGTTATCTTTAAGTCATTTCATAATGTGCCTTTGTTATTTCTTATGAAAAGTAGTTCCTTAAAAAGTCGTCATTGCAATTTTTTCCGTTTTCTAACCCTTAAGGCTGGGTATTTAAACTTCATAAAGATAAATTATTTTTGAAGCATTTCATAGAGAACATAGAGTGCCGAAGATATGTATGGTAGTGATGAATATTAGAGTATTAATTTGATCTCCGTTGATGGAGGAAAACAGCCAAAGAAAAAACTTATGAGGGACTGCAACTTCAGATCTTTATCAAGAAAAGTTAAGAGTGATTGACATCACTCTACATCTCTTGACATTATCAAAATTTGAATAGCGCCATGTTGCATTATAAAAAGTTGTTATTTTCCACAAAACCTAAATTTGGGGGAAAGACAGGGACTGAAAAAAACTTCTTTCTAGAAATCATATAGAAAACGAATTTTCCAGTAAACACTAAAAAAACACGTCTTACTACCTCATAATCATCCACAGAAAATTTGGTGAAGATCTAATTTGGCAATTTTAAAAAATCGGCTAAAAACCTTTTGGCGAATAAAATAAGCATGGCAATGACGAATTTTCCAGGAGTTTACGACCCCACTAAAACACTCCCTGAGCTCTCAAAACTATTCCTGACAATTTCGTCAGGATCTAATTAGTCGTTCGTATATATGTTATATATATATATAATGCTTATTAAAAATCCCATCTTAACAGCTTTTTGTTACAATTTTGCACTTCAGTTTATCAATTTTATACCCCGACCGACATATGATTTTAAAAAGATATTATGATACCTTTGCCAACCTATATCCAATAAATATCTTAATCTATATTCTTTGAGACAGTTCAATTTTTGGGTATTTATTATTACTTTGAAAAATCAGATACATATTAAGTTAATATTTTTTCATTTTTTAATACGTTATTTATAAGATAAAGTTTATATTTACATTACACACATAGAGTTTTTATAGTAATAAGTAATATTACAAATAGATAATATTTTATACTATTAAAATGTTTAATTGGTTTAGGAAAAAAAATCTTAAGGTAACATTTTTATTTATTGTTCTTAAAATATACATACATACAACTATTATTAATGAATATTGAAATTGATGCTAATTCACGTATTTAAATAAGCATTATCTTAAATTTTTAGCATCGATGCTGAAGAAATATTATATATTAAAACTGTTAAAGAATCAATGTCTACATAAAAGAAAACTGTTTTTATTTCATTGTATGTCTACTTTGTTTTTAGTGTATATTTTTACGCTTGTATTGTAAAAAAATAAAAACTTATAGCCAAAAAAAAAAAAAAAAAACAGTTAAATACGTTTCTTAAGATATTTTATTAATCTTCTGTAGATTACTTAAAGAGGAGAATATAAGATTCCAGGATTTAATACTTTTTAAAACAACACTTGCTACTAAGGTCCATGAAGTAACACAAGCAGAGGGAATTTAGAGGTCTAAATACGACTCTTTGTACTCAATGTCTGAGCAATTAACTCGGCTTTCTAAGACCAAGTAGAATTGTTTCTTTGCAGTATTTAGAAGCCTTGGAGGCCCTCCTACTTCTTACAATAAGAGCAATAAACTTTTTTAATTACACGTCATAGTGTAAGTGTCCATAAAGGCATGCAATATCGAGTTGTATAGAACTCTACAATCTTTGCATGAACGATAAAATTTTAGGAGACCTGCAGAACAATTTGGAACAGGAGATCGATATGTTAGATACCGAATCTAGAATCCTTCTTTCCCAGTAACTTCAGGTGGACCCAAAGGGTTATGACCCTTACGAAAACAATATGCAAATTTAGAGCCGACTTTGTGTGCCAAGCAAATAGTGTTTGCTGACCGATTTGGAGAGAGAAAACCTTAACTTCCCGTCATCAAAAAAGACCATTCCTGCTCAGGTCATGTTCTGTGAAAACGGTCTCCTTCAAAAATAATTTATTTGGATCTGATCGAGTCGATGGCGGAATCTTTTTCGAATAGTTGAATATTTTTCCAAACTATAACACCAAGGACATGGCAGTTGTTATTTAGATGGTCAAAATCTGTCCCAGCATAACCAAGAGTATGTAGACTCCACTACGAGTCACTGTTCGACTCCATTCCAAAAACGGACTCTCGGCAATATTCATCATGACCTTTATGTAAATCCTGGGTAAGACATGAGAAAGAAGAATCAGCTCATCCCCAAAATGACGATTTTTCCTTTTCAATGATGAAAGAGTGTGCACAACCATTAATTTCCGTTTCAAATTGCCCTCTCTGCGAAGAGTGGTGAGGATGCACTAAGGGAATTCTTTATAATTAAAAAGATATATGTGATGGATATATAATTAGTTAAATTTAGAAGTAGTGATCACTGTATAGTTTTTAGCCACTTAAAATATATTGGCGCAGCAATACATAAACAATCATAATTCGTGACATACGTCACACAATAACATAACATATATCATAACCTTAAGTTACTATTGGAAACTCAAATTTTCTCTATTTGCAAAAAAAATTGTAACACCAGCGAGTTAAAGGAAGACCAGTTTAAATAATCAAAAATCGTCACTGCACCAAGAATCTAATATTTGATTAATTTCACAAGAACAAAGAACCCAAAGTCCACTAACAAGGATCCAAACCCCAAATAGAAGAATAGAAGTCTAAGATTTATTCACTGCGTGGCCTGATACTTAGGAAATCTTCCATAGAAAAATAATCTACATAAATAATTACAGTTATGAGATATGGATAAAAACCGTTCAAAAGTAGAGTTGAAGTGTATCACACTTAAATACTGCACTACTTATTTTAAATTCAAGAAGTTTAGTTTCTTACATTACTCAATTAAGATGAGAAATATTGTTTGGACACAATGAAGCTATAGGTAAGATAGGTTTTTTTTATTTCCCAAATATACAATCTTGATATAAAAGCATTATTTAAAGGTAATATATAGGTAAATGCCACTCAAAGACTTGCACACAATATATTTTGACCGGGTTTTCCTATTTCATGATTTTCCTTATAGTATTTTTCCCGAATATGTTTTTCCTTTACAGATTTTTCTGTTTTTCGAAATAACTTTTTCATATCAACATTATTGTACATAATATGAAATGTACTGCCTTGTAGCTTGAGTTAATTAATATTCATGCACGCGAGACGGTTGATGGTTTAGGTGTGAGCATGAGCCATTAAGGAAGGACTCTTCGTGTAAAAGATATTAATTGCAATGCCGGATATTATGCACACTTGAGATAAATGCTGTTATCAAAATATCAATGACCTCTTTGGTGCATCTAATTTGTCATAAAATAATATGGACGAATGATAATACATAAGTATACGTAGTTAGTAACAGAGATGAATAAGGCTATTCAGGCCTGTATTTGAGTGCGTTATTCAAAATGATCATAGCCTTTTTCCACAGAGTCTTTATTATAAGCGGTATAACTAATTTCAAATATTAAATTTCTCGAATTACTCTAAATCTTGGCGTAATTCTTGGGCTATTTTTGTATCTTTACAAAATAATACTAAACTTACATGTTTGTAATCTTTATCTAATGTTCTGTTTATATGTAATTTGAAAATATTCCATGATATTATTAGCTATTTTCTTAGATTTCTATCAATACGTCCTTCATTCAAAGGAATTGCAAAAAAATGCTAATATAACTGAATATATAATTTTTTTTGACATAGATAGCGGTAGCCGATTTATCTATTTTTAAAACGAAGATCTGTTAATTCTTAATAAAAAAGTTTTTTATTGGTCAAAAGAACTCTTTAGTATCATAAAAATGTGACTTGAATTTATAACAACAAACACAAGTAAAAATATTCTCATTTTTTTAAGATGACTAACAACGTAATTCTTTGGATGTTTTTGTATTTACAAAGTAATACCAAAATTACGTGTTATTTATCTAATATTCCGTATTTACTTTTGAAAATATTACAAGATATTATAAAAATATTTCAAGAAGATAGCTATATAAACGTGTTTGGTTTTGTTTTTTGTTTTTGTACATTCGTACAAAGATTTTTTATTATCATCATCAACAAACAGTGTACATAAAATACACATAAGAGATAATAAATAAATAAAAACATAAAACTAGGTAGTTGCGTAAAAACAATACATAAATGAACATTATAGTTCATAATTACTGCCTAGAAATAAATAACCTTTTATAAAGGGACAATAAGACGAAAAAGCCAAAAATAATCACAATAAGGCCGTTCTTGACATAAAACGTTTATATCTTCTAGCAATTGATTTAATCAGGCTTAGATATTGTGCTGAAGTTGATGGTATGAATTTGATTATTTCGCCAGCCAAATCCAGGAAGAAGATGCCACTTGAGGGATTTGATTCGAGTGCCTAGTAACGCGCTGCTGCTCCTATCATGATGGATCTTAACTCCTCTTCGTGTATGGGACTGTTTATTGTTAGTTTCTTCCCGATCATGATTTAATATTCAATAAAGCACACTCAATCGCCTTGTGATGCGGTAAAGAATTATGACTCCTCTTGTGTGCTCCAAAAGAATAATGGCCTTGATTTGTCCTGGCAGTCCATTCCCATCCACGCCAACATTTAGTTGGACAAATGTCTTGACAATTTTTAAAAGTGGACAATTCACAAAAGCGTGAACGTGGTATTAAAAATAAAACTGCAGTCTTGCATGGATGGTAAAACCTTATAATGTCCGAGGAAATTTGAAACTGGGCTGTGAATTTATTACCGTCCGCAATTCTACATATTGATCCCATAATTCTCCTGTCCCACGAAAGAAGGCAAATTAAGTATTTTTTTATATTTAGAGACTATGGAGTTAGGATCCGTTGTCCGCCCCAAAGGATATAAAAGTTTTGAATGCCATGGTCGGGTTGGGCTAAAATTGACGAGAGATCTCTCAAGTGGAAACCGGAATCTTCCATTTAAAAAGTGATTCGGATACCAAGTCATGCAGAGTAAACATTTCATTCTGAAGAGCAAACTTTTCTAAAGAACAAGGATCTCCAAATTTATCGGTGAAAGCTTTTTATTTTTGTTACAACAATTATTCTTGAGTGTTACCAAACATTAAAAAATTATTAACTACACGTACAAACATAAATTTAACACGACCAATATTAAACAAAACAAAATCAAACATCAACAACAATTATATTTGCATATTCAAGAACATTTTTCGATAGGGGGGATTTTGTGCTTCTTAATTTATAAAGTAAAATCTGCATTTAGTTACAATAAAATTTATAACGTATTGGTAGTAATATATGTAATATTTCGTTTCTTAAGAAATTTATGCAGGACCTCACAACAAATACTAAATCAGCAACCTTCATTCATTACAAAAAATGCATTTCGTACTACCACAGATCAAAAATATATTTGAAACCCAGGAGATTTAGTCATATGCACTCGTAAATAGATACAACTATAATTAAAAGTATATGCTGGAGGGCAAAACAAAGACTTGCGGCAAAAACTGCTAAATCATGGAGGTGCAGTTAATGAAAACCCTACTTAATAATATTTTCATTTCTATGCAAGAACATTGGATGGAAAAATAATTACGCATTGTATTTGCGGAAAAAATATCGAAAAGAAGACGTAACAAATCAGTAGAGTTCAATATATTATTATTATAGTATTATGAAATATACGACAGGTAATGAAATATAAAACTTTTGGTAATATAGTCTTTTTTATTCATCCAATTTCATAATCACTCATAATTATGGTAAACGTTGTGGCACAAGGTACAGATTTAATTAGTGTAAAATAATTATCAGACCGAATCACAATCAAAACTACTACTTTTTGAAGAGATATTTAGTTGTTCAAACTATAGTCTGGTATTTTGTTATATTATATATATATCTGTACCTTGTGTCACAAGGTACAGATTTAATCTATATATATATATATAAATAATACATACAGATTATAGAATAGTACTCACAATAATACAGAATAATATAAAATTATGTAATTCAAACATAGTCTGGTATATATTTATATATTATATAGATATATATAATTAGATATATAATATAATATATACAGATATATATAATATATATATATATGATAAAACGCGTCGGAAATCTTGTATTTAAACTGGAATGGGTATAATATTGTTATTTTGTAAAATATGCTAACTTAATATTTTTTGTAATGGAAGTTATCAATATATGATAAAAATATATAACAAGTTTGGATAACTCTATTTTTCTCTATAAAACAACAAGCAAGGAATCAAACATATTGTCTGCTCTGTTGAGTATTCCACTAGTTCAAGGGTCGATAAAATAACAGTATCACCAATCTTTTATTCAAACACTAATACTTTGGTGTTTCAACGAGCAAAAGCAAATACTGCGATATTATAGTAATGATAGGTATTAATATATCATAAAATTGATCCCTCAATTTTTTCTTAATAATACAACAAGTTACGTCCGATCGGTTGAGTATTTAACTAATACAAAGATTGGTAGTATAAATAAGTTTTTTTTAACAGTTATTGAATCATTACAAAGGTAAGTGATCAGTAGATAGCGGGAAAAAATGTGAGTCACATAAAAAATATTTTTTCCATATTGTAAATTTTTAAAAATAAATATTTTTTTTGGAAATTTAATAAAAACACATTTTTATAATATCCCTGAAATAAACACATTTTTCTTCTTTTGGAAAAATTGTTGATTATTTTCATCACTTCTTGCATAATTTTATTATGTTATTGTGCTGGACTCCATCACTAAGTCTGACCCATATTAGACACAAGGTAAGGAAAACTTATAAACATAGCTTTGCTGGTTACTGTAATCCCAGGCTGCTAAGGTACTTCAATTCAATAAAAAACAAAATACACCCCTTCCGTTTAACAGCAAATTTGCATGTATATTTCGTCGTCTTTTCTCCTTTTCTTTGACTAGGATTATTACAAATCCTTCCTTTCTTTTGCAACATATAGTTATATGCATTTTTGTTCCAAGACCTCGACAAATCCTCATTCAATGGCCCTTTTATTGATCTACAATTTGAACTCAATTGTTTTAAGCTAAATATATGAATATCTTGTTCCTTGACATTAAATATATTTGATGAACTCACTCTTTCCATTATCTACAAAAATATGGCAGTTTCATTTTCTACCCGTCTAAGCTGACTCAAGGAATAAATGAGAGGACTGATTATCCCTTCAAAATTATGGACTTCCAAACTGTTTATTTTAAGGTTTGTTAGAAGACCTTTCTTACTAGCCAAAAGTCTCAGCTTGTCCAGCATTCTACCAGAGTGAGACACGTGAAAACTACAAGTTCAAGAGGACAAGATCCAAGCCCGGCTAGAGGACATGAATCGGCTACTTAAGAAGTTAAAATGACAAATTCTATTAATGAGTTGTGCAAGGTCTTTTTATCCAGCAACATTACTTGGAAAAAGCTGAGCTATCCGATCCTCAAGAGTTTTTTGGAAAATAATATGGCTATATTAATACCTGACAAGTCGTCCCTGAAAAAGATATATTTGTCTGAATGTTTCTCAGAAAAATATGAAAAAGATCCGGTCTGAGCTGTACAGTCAGCCTTTGTGGATTAGCCTTGATGTAGCATTGGTGGAGTAGGGCGCGAAGTCGTCAACGTCCTAATTGGGCTTTAGATGAGAACTCCTTTCATGTTCCATATGTGGTGAAATGCTCATTCGTCCCCACTTCTGACTCAAACACCATGGCTAAGATCGTCAATGATACTCTCAGAATGATTGATCCTCAGCTTGGTATTTTTTTGTGACTGACGCGCTGAGTATATGGGGAAGTTCGGATGAGACCTTAGTGTCTTTTATCCATCTCTAATGCATGTGACATGTATTTGTAATTTGCTTCATCGTGTGGCGAATAAGATCAAAGACCATTTTGCTGACGTGAATAGTCTCATTTCTTCGGTAAATAAAGTATTCCTCAAAGCCCCATCTCGACAAGCTGAATTTATAAATGTTACCCTGGCCTAGAGCTCCCCCCTGATCCAATTATGACCAGATAGGAACCTGGATTAGGGCAGCTGTTTGGTATGATCATAATTTGAGTAAGTCAAAACAGTCGTGGATATGTTTTTTTTGTTTTTAAGGTCTTTATTTAAAATGTAATACAGAATATATACAAAATAGTTGGTAGAATTGCGTAAAAAATACATAATACATATTTTAGTTTAAATTAATCTACCTAAAAGACCCCAACTCAATTAAACAGAACTAATACGCAATATAAAAACAAAAACAAAACTATAAAACAAAACAAATCATAAGGGGTTATAAAAACGGTGATATTGAAGGATTATCTTCTTCTGCAAGGTGAGGTGACGGCTCGAAAAGGTACCATGTACGAAACCAAGTCGATTGCATATTTCCATGATCCGCCTAACTCCGGGGATCTTAATTCCAGTGCGGTATATCGAGTTGCGGCAAATAATAAAATTGGACGCAGTCTTGCCTTGTCGTGGTTTCTTTCTCGACAGTTTTGATCCAATAGGGCCTTCGCACTCGATAGCGCGAAGTGAACAGCCTGTATATAGAGTTAGTCCGTGCTTTCTTGGAATCCAAATAAAATAGTACCTGTCACTTCGAAAGAAGAACAAACAATTTTTAATTTTATGGATTCGCTAAAATAGTTATTAAAGGGCTTTTACAAAGCATTTATAATATTATAAAAACGGTTCCCCAATTAATGCAAGGGGTATTAAATAATAGACCCTGGTTGAAATTTTGAATTGAGCAGTGAATTAAAACAGTCATGAATTTCCGAAAGAGAGTCTTTAATACGTCTAACCAATTAGATGGCAGATTTAATTCCTTAACCATTTGATGCAGGCATCAAGGGCCTCTTCCTTATAGGAGGGAGCCTCAAGCTTAGATGCCATGGACGAGGGGTAGTATATATGGAGCAAGCCTTTTTAAAGGAAAACGAAATTTACCACAGCTCAATGCCGAGTTCTTCATGAATAACTAGATCGTGAAAAGTTAAACAATCCTTTCTCCAAGCTTCACGTTCCAATTTTTTTTTGGATCCTCAGTTGATTTGAAGGAAGCCTTCTTACTCGCATTTTGAGTAATTATATCGACAGCTGAAGAGGAGTCACAAACCGGACCAAAATTCCAAATTACTTGCTGAACTGCCGCCAACTAGGCGATATAGTTTAAGAGTAGGTCGTTTGAAGATACGGAACTCATCGTAAGAAGAATGTACAATGGAGAATTGGAAACAACAGACCTCCATTCGAGGGCCATAGGCTTTTTTATCCTCTATATACTTAGTTAAAGACTCAAGGAGAACAGGGAAGAGAAGGATTGTGGCGAAGTTTATGGGGAAAATTTGGGTCGAGAGTCTTTAACAGTGGCCTGAAAGTCCTCACAAAAACAAGAAAAATCTCATGGATATAGTGATGCACCTACCTTTATAAAAACTCTACTCCATTTGGCATTTAGTCCTTGTCGATGATTATTTATACTTTTAAAGCGATGGAGCGGTGGATTTTCTTCTACTCCTCTCAAATTCTTCCTCTATAATATCAGATAGCCGATACGAATTTACATCGTCTGCAATATATTCTTTCAGAATAAAGAATTTTTTAATATTTCAAATATATTCGGCTGAAATTCGGAGCTCTCCTTATATGACGCCTAACGAACTTCTTTGTTGATTGACGTACACAAAATAAGTAGGAGCGAGAGCTGTTTTTTTGCACTAAAAGCATTTAGTTATAAAAAAGCCTAGATTGTAATTCACGAGCGAGAAAACTCAGGTTCATGTAAATCCACTTAGGTAAATAAAACTTATGTGGCGAGGAGCATGAATGAAAATAAAAGCTCAATGATTCGGCAGTCCGAAGATAGTTCTGGACGCTTTAACACACTTTTAACTTTGAGAATAAGAAGAGAGAGAGGAAGAGGGTAGTATAGATCGTGATGAACGATTCCCACTGCACTAAGAAATATTGCCCTCCATTATTCAAGACGTTCAGTGTGTCAACCAAGTTCAAACTGGGATAAGATATGAAGTATAAACTATTTGCATATCTTTTTTGAAAAATCTAGGTCGAAATTTAAGCCTCTAAAATCATAATAGGGTAACTACGAGCTTTATTCTCATTCATTATAGATTGTAAAAACGAAATTACTTTTGATTAGGCCCATAGGCGTTATTTAAAGAAAAATTAAAACCCTCACAAGTTATTAGAATTTGATGCCAAGCACTGACACGGATATTATCTTATGCAGGATGAATATTACATTTTTGGAGAAAAGTCAGTACACCTCTGGAATTTTCCGAACCAGTAAAAAATTATAATAACTCTTGTGGAAGACAAAAAGGACATGCATTTATACAAGAAGAAGATACTTTGGATTGACATCTTGCAAAC
>CP045899.1:16648127-16660835 GCA_013387185.1 Caligus rogercresseyi
AAAAAACAAAACTTTAAAACAGTAAAATCTACTACAAAAACATAATATTCTAAGTTTTAAGCTGTGTTCCAAATATTAGCCCAAATTTTTGTTGCTCTTATTTGACTATTCAATCTTTTGTTCGATGACATTTTTCTAGTATTGCAACAACAGTATTTTTTTTCTTACATTATACTAAATAAGTACAATTTTTATTTATGAAGCATCATTTCATTGTTTCCTTTAAATTCGTTTAAAAAAAGAAAATATAAAATAAAAATATTGATATGAATACAAATACTCAAAAAACTTTACCTATCTTGATTATATATATATATATATATATTGTTTGTGCAATTGTTCCTAGCTTAGACCCAACTGTATTTGATTCGCTGGGTATAGAATTGTCTAAGAACTTTAAACTGTTTTTTTTTTTTTAAAGGCAATAAGGATTGAATTGCTGATATATTATCTTAGAGTAAGAATCTTGCTTTGCCGATATCTTTATCGAGTTGTCTGGTTTATATAATGACAGTATCTAATAAATAGTATGTTTTATATTAATTTTTGAAAATTGAATATCAAATTTAGTAATTTGATGTACAAAAAAATAGGTATTTATAACATGTACATTAGGGGGTATTATAGAAACCTAATATTAAGATATCAAAATTTAACTCCCCGCGAAAGTTGCGTCATAAGAAACTAAACAATCTAAGAAAAATTTGGATTTTGGTTTGACCCCCCTTACCCCCCCCCCCACTTGCGTTCAAAGGTTTCGTTATGATGCAAAACTTTTTTGATAGTCCTTATTTTGGAAAATTTAGTTTTACTAAATTTAGCTATGATCAATTTACGATTTTGTTACTTTGCAAATTTTCATCAAATAATATTTAATGCCAAAGAATGAACATAAGTGCTGAACCATTTTTAAATAACAGCTCCTACTAGGGTTCCTTTATAGTTTCAGGAAGGAAAAAGAAAAAGAGGTACTCATGTTGATGGTTTTTATGTTATTTTTTAGATACGTTTGCTTTTCACATCTTAATTTTCATACAGTAAATTTGACACATAAAATTTAATTGAATATTCTATCTTTGTTCTAAATGTAAGGTTTTTTTTACTCCATGGTTGATAATATAAGTTGATTATATCCATAAACTTTAGCAGATAACTCCGTTACTAGTTTTACAGCTCTTTCCACTTGATAGTGAATGGCAAGGATAATTATTAATTTTTAAAGGATGTTCTTTTGCTTTTATAAGATATTCCTCAGGCACAATTGGAGGAACAGACAAATTTATATTTGACCAGTCGATAAGATTAAAAAAATGCTTAGAATCAAAGTTTTTCCGGAGGAAATATTCTTGTTGTCATTTATTTATCGGTTAGGCCTGCTAGCATATATTTTCAGGGTCAGCAAAAAGCGTTTCTCTGAGTACTTTTTTCTATTGAAGGGGCTCAATTACACAGGTCTGCGAATTATTATTTTTGGCTACTGCATGAGGTATTTTTACTGATGAGTAAAACATGAGTACCCTCTTTTTCTTTTTCCTTCTTGAAACTATAAAGGAACCCTAGTAGGAGCTGTTATTTAAAAAATGGTTGGTGCGTCAGCAGTTATGTTCATTTTTTGGCACAAAATATTATTTGATGAAAATTTGCAAAAAATAACAAGCCATAAGTTTATCATTGCTAAATTTATTAAAACTAAATTTTCCACAATAAGTAATAACAAAAACTTTTGCTTCATAACGAAACCTTTGAACGCAATTTGGGGGGGGGGGGTAAGGGGGGTCAAACCAAAATCTACGATCGTTTAGTTTCTTATGACGCAACTTTCGCGGGGAGTTAAATTTTGATATCTTAATATTAGGTTTCTATAATACCCCCTAATGTACATAGACCGTTGTGTGGTTGTGTTCTTTACCTTAGTGTCTATTGTTTGTATGTACTATTGTAATCGGCAATAAATTTATAACTAACTAACACGTTAATAGACATACACATAAGGCTGGTTTATTTTGAATTTTATAGGGCTTAGGGAACTATAAAGTACGACTCCATGAAAAATGATTATAAAACAACATCTCACTATCTGCACGTCAAAAAAATGTGCAAAGCAAGAAACGAGAGAGAGAAGGCCACTCAAATGAAACCCCCCACCCAAAAGGCCTCAAAATTCAAAGCAAGAATCTCCTGAAAAGCAAAAATCTACTTTACCAAAGCGTAAATTTCTATACGCTGAAATTGCCAAAGAGGCAACAGAAATCACTGTTGTGAGAAAAAATGGTGATCACATATCCATTGTTGAATGGAATAAGGTGATTAAATTATTAGACACAGACTATGTACGTCTTTTAAATACCTTAAAAAGCTCTTCACCCCTTACCAAACTATGAAGGACGTCGTTACACAAATAAAAGGGCAGTGATCTTTGTTTGTGACAACGCTTCGGGACAATATGTCCGGAAGCTCATATTGAATAATACACCTCTTCTTCCGGCATCGTGGGAAGAGGTAGAGAAAATAAGAGCGGAAAAAGATGCTCAGACAAGACTCACTGGCTTCATCAGGGGAGTCACGGGGAATATCGGCGATGAAGTACTTGGTCAGATTATCGCCTACCAATGTAAGACCCTACAGGTAAAAGGCAAGGTGGAGATTGTAAAATCCGAAATTACTCAGTTGGGTAAAGTCGTTCACCTTCGTGTAGATCAAACAGCATTTAAGGATCTGCAAGCAAATGACTTTACATTAAAAGTGGCGTCTGCAGGGAAGGTTCGCTTCCAGGACCCTCGGGCTGCGCCTATAATCCAAGAATGCGAAGAAACCTCAGAGAAAGAGGACAAGGGAGATAATTTAAACCCAGTAACAATAGCCCTAGTCAACAGACATCAAGTGTCATTGTTGATGATGGCGCAAACAATTGTACGAAGGAGAATGTTGTCAACGAGGATGTGCGATCAAAAAAGGTTCCTGAAGAGCGAGCGCCTGATTCTGATATAACTCCTTCACTGGAAACAAATGAAATTGGAAATAAAAACTTAGGGAAAACTAAACCTCCTCGAAGTAAAAAACAGTCGACAATAGGTCAATTCTTCGAGGAGGTAGCCAAAATGGTTGATCCACCAACAAATAAACCAAAATGATTAGTTGTTCGTATATTAATACACAACATTCAAAAGCAGCCAACTCTGAACTCAAACTACGAGCATCTCAGATAACTCTAGTAACTGAGCCGTACCTCTTCAAAGGTACAACCAAATGTCTTACTTATAGTTCAAGCTTACACCGGCCATGGACCTTTCCTCGCCACTTAAGCAAATGGAAAAAGTCAACTGATGGAATGTGTAACGTCTGCATGGAAGAGACTCAGAGTGAAGATCATCTTATCAACAGATGTCCAGCACTATCATATGAAAGGCATGATTCATCGCAAGAAGAAGATGAAGTACTTTGTATTTAGAATTAATGAAATGTTAAAAAATGAATTTTTTTTTTGAAGAAAACTATACTATAAACTAGAACTAACATTTACTGTTGTAGCGCATATACCCTTTGTGTGGTCGTGCTCTTTATTTTATGCATGTATTGTACTATTATATTACGTCTTTGTAATATTGTATGTATATATGTATGTATACGGTATACAGTAATAAACCTTTAAACTAGGGAACTATAAATAAAACAAAAGTATACATTTTGATTGGGCAAACAAGTCACCTTCATATTTCTTCCTCCTATAATATGATGCAAGTTATTTTGAAGGACAAAGGAAGTGATGTCACAAATGCTAGAGCCGCCTGTCGTCGAAAAGGAGAAACCAAGCACCTCCCGCAACATAATTATTTTTAAAGTTACGACATAACTTGATAGATATGAAAAGAGCTGTTTTGTGTGTGAGTTCTCTTGTAATTGTTCGAGGAGAAGAAGCTTGTTTCAATATATATTTTGACACAAAAAAGGTAATATCAATGTCGGAGTCAGCAGCTGATGAGACAAAGAAGAAAGGAATTATTATGATCCCTTGAGCAGTACAAATCTAAAGTCTTGACGAATAGAAAAAGGGAGAATAACACAACAAATACCCAGTGATGTTATTATTTTAAAAGACTTTTTTTAATGAAACATAACATGACATCAGTGTTTATTTATTGCTGCATTTTCCACTGATCAGTAATCGTTAAATCATCCTCTGTTATTAAAAATTACATATTAAAGTACCAATGCACAAAAAACAAATAATCAATGGGCACTTCTCTCTCTCTCTCGTCCCTGAGTAACATATCCCTTAATTGATTCCACGGATAAGCAGTTTGTCTGATAATCCCTTCAATAATACATTTAGCCTTGAGTCAAGGATTATGGACTAATTAAATATATTTTTAAATAAGATTGAAGCTCTCAAGGGTTCTTTTGAGTAGGATATTTGATTATTATATTGAATAAAAACTTTATATTTGTCTACGGCTTAAGAACTTTTCAATGAAATTATATTCGCCTCATTTAATCACAATATATATATATATATGTTTACTTTGCTAACTTTTTTTCATCATCGATACGAAAATGCAAAGCTTTTTCCGTCTAGTTAGCAATTTCAAGTGATCAAAATTAATAAAACTTTGATTACTCAGGTAGACATTATCGAATTTTTGAGCAGGTTATATGCATTCCTGGGCATATAAAGTTGTCTTGTTTTTGTTTGAGTGCTTTCTAGAGTTTAAAAATATATTTGTTTGTGAAGATTATTTTGCTTCAACGTCCCATGGGCTTCTATTAAGTCTTCAGGGAGTCCAATTAATATAGAGTATGAGCCATAGCAAAGTATTTTTGAATAGAAAAAAATAAATTGTTAGGAAAATGATTAATAACAGGATTTTTTTTGCATTTTATAATAATTGTCTCGAAATATTTATCATGGAATCAGATTTTTTTGATAAAGTATATACAAATGTGCTTTTGTCGGCCTCTTTTCCCTTGTAGAATGATATGAAGTATCTTCTGGGAGGTTGTAGTCCTCCAAGAAGATTTATATTGTTGCTGATACGTCAAAAGATGTTTCCACACCAAGACTCAAAGAAGATATTTTTAAACACCTAATGTTCGGCACTACTCTATCAAATGACTCAGTAGACCGAGTATCAAAGAAATGGGGGGCAGCTCAGAGAATTGTCTGGTCTTTAACACCTTGTTTTGATTCGACATTATTCGTCAAAACTTCCAAAAGGCGCCCTTTTTTACAAACCTACCATGTCCGGATAGACTTGAAAAGGCTGCAATTAGTGAAAGTGTGTTTACACTGCATGACCTACAGAGAGACTCCATCTTCCATACTGGAAAGTTTGTTTTTCCTTTGAATAGATCTGCAGCCCATCATCTTCCTTTAACTCCTTGGTGTTTCAAATTAGTAACCATAACAGATGAATGTCTTGATGCTCGGGCGATCCTAAATAACTTTAAAAAAGTCCTTCTTCTTCCTTCCTCATGGGATAAAGTGATTATGCGATCTCTGGTGGGTTTAATTGACAGTAGAACATTCACTTCTCAGTTCCAGATCTCTGCTGGGCTGCTTCGATTTTTTCGCGCCTGCAAGGACTGCGGGAAAACTTATAATGACAGTGTTCACGCTTTTAGTGACTGTCCAGTTTTAGCTTTATTAAAATCGTTTATCATATTGAATCAGGATTTTTTCAAAAAAATTAGGCCCAGCTTCCTTAATGGATTCTTACTTTTTGGTTTGCAACCATACACTAAGCCCATCTCAGTCGAAGGCAAAGCTATAAATGCTTAATTTCTAACTGTAAGGCCTATATTGCCAAACATTTGACAAGTTACACGCCAGTAAATGTTGACCATCTGAGGGCAATTTTTATTTTCGCTGCTGCAAGGTATTGTGCTCTTCGCTTACGAATCCCCAAAACCCAGGACACTTCATGGAATTATGCTTTTGAAGTTACTAAGTTCTACCCTTCTCAGTCTGCACGACATCTCCATACTTTGAAAAAGGTGCTTCGATTTTACAAAAAAAATCTACTCCAAAGACAATGAAAACCGCAAGGAAAAAATTGAAAAAATAATTTGACCTTTTTGATAATATTTTTTTCGCGTAATTTTATTCTTTGTTTTTTAGATATACTGTTTGTTATTTAGCTTTGTATGTATTTGTTAAGATATTTCGGCCTTTTAGTAGATTTTTTTTATAAACTACAATGTTTATTGTTGTTGTAAAACTTAAAATTTTCTATCACTTTTTTAGTTGCTTTAATATGTTTTTTTATGTGACTAATAAAGGCCTTGCTGCGGAAAAAAAATATCTCAACAGAAGGAGTATTTCCTTGCCTCTCCACTCCCAAAGAGATCAAAGTTATTATCTACGAAATGAAACCAAATCTCACTATTTAAAAATATTTGCATATTCTCTTCATATGCTCATAAACTCAGGAATAACTACACAGAGTTGAAAGGAGCAAAAATGATGGAAGAAGCCTTTTGAAAAATCATTGAAGCTTCCTTTCCATATATTATTCCAAATAGTTAAATGTGTTAATGAAATTAATTATATGAAGTTTATGATTATGGATGTACTTTTTTTCATTATATTATTAACAATCAGTAGAAAAGGAAAAAAAGCACAAAACATTGCTCCAAAATGATTGAACGTATGTTCTTCTATATTTTAATTGATTTGTTTAAATGGTACTTATTATAAGAAAAAGAAAAGTCATGCAACCGTTGAAAAATAAGTCATGTTCTATTCTGCAGTGTTGTCCATTATAAGTATGGATCACACCCATGCTATTGCATTTCCGTATTGTTTTTAGAAATACTTGAAATATGTTCCTTATAGATATTCAAACCGAGTTTTTTCTTATTTACTCTGAAATACTTTAATGATATACAAACTGTTTGCTAATTTCTAATATTAGCAATAAAGTAACAGCTAGCTAGCGCCGACTTTATATCCAAGTATGACATCAAAACTATTTTGATATACACTGCATCTAGGTACTCAGCCTGATCTATTAAGATACCTGATGTAAATGTTCCTCTTGGGTGTATACAGGCAATTTGGTCAGATTTTATCCGTCCTGCTCAAAGCAATATCTCAATTTCTTAAAAACTTAAATTAAGTTAACAAAAAGGTCAACAAAAAAAAAAAAAAAATATTATTTACACCTTCTGCGGAAGTGATTTATTCTGGGATTGTCAAATCTTATTTTACCATATATATTATATTATGTTTTGCCACTTTTATTAGAATTGAACTAACTTTTTCTAATTATTGTTTTTGTCTGATGTATTGTGTTATGTTTTAATATTGATGAATTACCTTTATATTTAGGGAACTTATTTTAAACTACAATGTTTATTTTTACATTATATTATGTGTAATTTCTCTGAATGAATCAAGTTATATTAATAAAAAATACAAACATATTTTAAATACAAAAAGAAAAAATGATTGCTTATTTAGCTTTCATTTAATCTTAAATTAGGTTTTAAAATACGTAAAAAATCACTTACATTCAAGGGAACATCCAATATCAGAGTGGAGAGAGAGGATAATTTCCTTAATGTCTAGAAAGGGTGATGGTACCCACTTTCATCATTGGTGACAAATCACCATTCTCAACATATCCTACATTGATACTGTCGGGAATCCTTGTCAATTAAATAGAACCTTATCTTAACCTTGAGGATCAGAGTCTCTCAAAAGAGGTATTCAAGGAATTCTGAAATATTTGTCATGTCAAGAAATATTCAAACAGCCATTGGCACACCACATAAAAGGAAATAGAGCTTAGCTATTGGCCGAAAATGATAAAGATGTTCCCAAAAATCTCAAATACTAACATCTGATATCCAAAGTCAAAATATATTAAGGTTGTTCTTCCAAGAATAAGAACGTGGATTTTGGTTCAAATCGTCGCCAGTTTCCTCAATACATCAAAGTTATAAATGTATCATTTTCCTTTATCTCGATTACCAGTACTCGTTGTTCAAAATTCACAGAGACAAAGGAGAACTGCACTAGAAAATAAAGTACCTGATTAAAATGGTTCGTAATTAATCATTAACTTTTTAAACTCTTAATAAAACCATTTTAATGTATTTAAAGATGCATGGAGTCAGATAATATTAGTTGATTATTTTTTATTTCTGCTTATATATAAATTATTTTCTATATTATTTTGAATTTATTAGTGTTTAATATATTAAAATGATTATTTTATGTATTTTACAAAATTGAAAAATCAGATTAAGGATATTTTTTGGGACTATTCCATATGAATTTGTAAAATTTCTTAATTTTTTAAGTAAAGTTTTTTTTACTATGACGATTAATTTTAATATACTATTATATGTAATCACTCTTAAAGTTTGTAATTAAGCCATACGACAAATTTGTGCTCATTTGAATTTTTCCCATAAAGGCTATAATTGCGGAGTCATACGGCCTAAGAACCAAATTTAAAAAATACAATTTTAGGCCCATAATGTGACAGTTTTTTCAATATGATTATCTTTGACTGAAGAGCGTTTAGCTTTACAGGGCGAGGCGCTGAAACTACTGCTGCAGTCTACGTCGAATTGGTGGGCAGTGCAGGGAACCTGCTCGTTGATGATGATCTCGTGAGAGGTGTTGCAGTGGGAGAGTGTAACGTCGGAGCACTTCTGAGCGTGAGGTAGACCCAGAGATGACCACGTGTTGAGCGTTCTGTAGCTTTTCATCGTGCTGTAAGAGCTCTTCTTAGAGAAGTCCTTCCTCGGCCAAAATGCATAGCTTTATTGACAGCGTTAACAATAAATCAATACAATGCATAATATAATAAAGTTAATTATACAAGCAAACAAGGGTGGCATTTTGTAAATTTTACAATAACTAACGAAACACGAAATAGAACATTATTTGAATTGTACTTAGGAAATCTGATTAAAGTTGGTCTTTCTCACATAATCCATTCGTCTCAAAAAGGCTTTGTTGCAGGCAGAACAATGGAGGATGTTGGGCGAGGCCTAAAAGACTCCATGGCGTACGCAAAAAAAAAAAAATATGAAGTGCTGTGCTTTTAAGATTATGGTGTCAATTTTATCGTTAGAGGACGTAGTAAGGAAGCCTTGTTTTCCAATATGTTTATTGAAATCGATTTTGATAGTTTCTTTGTAGATTCCGGTTAATTCTGACATTCCTACAAAATGTGATCCGTCGTTTCCTTTAGTGATGACAGAATACGCACATTTCGCGAGCATCCTGAAAATATTTTGGTGCAGCCTCCAGAGTTAAAATTCGATACTTATACCATCGCTCATTAGATATTAAGAACTTGTTTCTAATACTATTTATGAGAAGCACATTCATATTTCGTTGATTTAACTTTAATTATAAAATTGTGAAGCATAAAAAACAACAGCATTTAAAAAATGGGTAAAATAGAATAAAACAAAAAACGTATACAAGATGGGAGTTTCATTTTTAATCTTCTTGCAAGCTCTCTGAGCTCTGCTGAGATACTCCATACTCTAGCTGCCACGGATGCAAATGTCAGAAACGTGGCCAGCAGCTTTTTTCTGGTGATGATGACATTTTTTGGCTTGACATCCCTCGTACTTCAGAATGCGACGATCCCTGCCAGATTCAACAAATTTCCTTAGAAATAAATGATTTGGAGAGTGTGTTTTGTTCGCAGATTGATAGTATTAAATACTATGGAAAGGAATCATTTATGATAACAAAAAAAGGAAGTCAATTAAGTAGAACCTTATCCATTGATAGATCTATCATAGCCTTTAAACGATTATTTGGCATCAGCCAAAATATAGCGCACTCAATTGGCTACATTTTCTATAAAAAAAGTTTGTCTTCCATGATGATCCCGTCACTCCTGTTTTTTGCCAAGTAACGAATTAAAAGGCTTACTCTTTGTTACAGTTTTGATACACTATTTTTTATAATAACAAAAATTTATTAGAGTATATTAATTTTCATTGTAAAATAGCATATATTTTTTCCATTAATTATTATGTCATTATTATTCATAAGTACTCTACAGTTTTTATATTTTTTTAAAAAGAAGCATTTATTATGTACCGCTGTTGTGTTTTTCAATAATCGGTATTAGTTATTGTAAAAGTTTAATATTGATAGGACTTTAATAGATTTAACCACAGGATAAGCTGATAGTTAAGGCAAATAATACACCATATCTGATTCAAGCACCGTGTCCTTTTGTAGCAAAACAAACTAGAATTAAAAAAAGAAACGTATCTTAATTACAGGATATGTTTATGATTTTATTATTATTCCAAGTTCTAAAAATGCATACAAAAAATGATAAGCATAATATATAATAAGCATTATACTTGTTGTTATTTCTAATGTGGAGTCCATAAATCTACGAATCCTGACAACAGCGAAAAATGATATCAATGACATCAAACAACAACACAAAATAACATAAGCGAGGAATCAAACGAAACAGTGCAATTCCCTAAAGAAGTTGAAGAAGGAAAAATATGTTTATATGAGCAATCTTCAAAGATTTATAAAAGTTTTTATGCATTTCAGGTTTAACAATGTCTAACATCAACTCCCTAATCTGAGCAACTTATTAATCAAATTTAAATATTTCAGTAGGCCACGATTATGAACAGAAGAGAAAACATACTGTCTTACAAGGGTCCTCGCCAGACTCATCTTCCAGTGCAAAAAAACCTTAAGAACTCCAAGAATGACTGACTTCAGCCCTTTGTAGTTATTCTTTTAGGTTAATAATAACAATACTTTTTGCTACTTCTACTATCCTTTTTCGTTTATAAGATCTATTGTTATTTTTATAACGTTAAGCGTTTAGATGTCTTACAAGGGAAAATGTTTTAAGCCCCTTAAGTGCAATGGCAATGCTTATTGATGAGTTATATCCAAATATATCGCTACAATAAGTCTAATTACAACTATAACTTCTATTGTTTTACTTGATTATATAAACAATTGTTTGCTCATAAAGCTTCACGAATTTTAGCATATATATATATATATGTATATTGAGCTTTATTATATTAATATATATTAAATATATATATTTTTGCTTTAGAATAAAAGTTTATAGATAATAAAAAGTGCCTACAATTTAATATGTTTTCTTACCGCCTGGTATTAATTATTTATTAAGTACTTATGTTTTGTTTAAAGACGGGCTATGGCAGACGACATCTCATATTGTATATATATTAAGGACCTGAATGGAGATAGCTGCAAGGAAAAATACTAAAGTCATTCCTTATGCATCAAATCAATTAATTTTTTCGTTATTTTCCACAAACCAAACTTGTTCGTTCCTTTTAATAATTCTTTTAATGTTTCCCTAATGAGAGGGGAAAGGGCTGTAATAGGAAAAAGGAGACGAAACCATTGAATGGAGTATATAAATATAAAAGAAGTTATTAACCATTTTATGAAAAGACGTATAGCGTACATATAAGAGATATGTAGTGGTTTAGGGGGCGATAAAGACTTTGTTAAGTGTGTCATAAAGTAATACGACCGTCCTCATTCTTTAATATTCTCATTCGTAATATATTTCCATAACTCACTAGTATTGTTTCTCTATCTCATATAGAAATGATGAAAATAAAACTTGGCAAATTGTACACATATACTTTTTTATGGTGCCCAAACTATGAACTTTTAATCAACAAATTCATGGCCTTCTTTTGTATCAAATAAGAAAGCTAAGAGACTATGCCTTATATTAAAGTTGAAAGGCACAAACCTTTTTGCTTATATATTTTCACAGAATTGCATCCGACTGGATATACATAAGTATTATAGCATTAAAATTTGTCACTCAAACCTAGGAGTTTATCATTGAGGTAGACCAAAATAACATCCCCTCTCGGAGAATTCGAATCTGCCCCCCCCCCCCCTCAACAATAAGAGTAAATACGCCTTAACGCACATGACTATCGCATTCCTTTAAAAACAAAATATTTTACCATAATATATATAAGGATCTTTGGTTATAGTTAACTTATGTATCCAGTATATATATATATATATATTATATAATATATATATATATATCTATATATATATATATTATATATATATATATATAATATATTATATATATATATACTAGCGTTACCAGGCGCTGCCCGGGATTTCCAACTTGACAATAGTCTGGATGGAAAAAAATCATACCAATAATTTTAGTGATGTCATCGCGGTGTGATTTTCGTATTAAAATAAATTCTTTAAAGGGTCGTCATCGGGTCTTCATTGCCATTTTTTCCGTTTTGTATTCTTAAGGCTGGGTATTTAAACATCATAAAAAGAAGAAACACACGAATAATTTCAGTGATGTCATCGCATGTGACATTTCATATTAAAATCAGTTCCTTCAACAGTTGTCATTGGGTCTTCATTGCCATTTTTTCCGTTTTGTATTCCATACGGCTGGGTATGAAACATCGCACAAAGAAGAAATCACACGAATAGTTTCAGTGATGTCATCGTTTCTTTCATATAAAAAAGTTCCTGTAACAGTTGTCATTGTGTCTTCATTGCCATTTTTTCGTTTTGTATTCCTACGGTGAGTATTTAAATATCACACAAAGAAGGAATCACACGAATAGTTCAGTTAACAATTGCATGTGACTTTTCATATTCAAAACCAGTTCCTTCAAAAGCTGTCATAACTCTTCATTGCCATTTTTTCGTTT
>CP045899.1:16660935-16692346 GCA_013387185.1 Caligus rogercresseyi
ATAGAGAGAGCAAAATCGATGTAATTGTTTGTTCATCCACTTTTTCGTTTCTTTAATATCTATACTATTCGTCCCGTAATGAAAAGCTTAAGATAATCAAAAGGATTCTTTAGCTCATCTAAGTCTACGGGAATATTTTCAAGATTCGAATGAAGGATGAATCGAATTTAATTTCGAACCAATCTGATTTTTGTTCTGTTGATGGTATTCTATCTGAGTTTTAAGTAATTTAAGTAATTGGTCCTTCAAAGATTTTGGAGGATCTTTATGTCTTTCTTTCTTCTATTTATAGTTCAGAACAAATTAAATGGTTTGTCATCAATCTGATTCTTCGTGGATCATCTTAAATTAACTTTGCAGTTCTGCTGGCTGACAAAGAATTTTCTTAGCAACCGAATTTACATCGACGACTCCACCAATTCTTCCACTCATCGTCCTCATCACTTAAATCGTTTGTCTCAAGAGGAAGGAAAATCACAATAACCGTTGATTGTTTGGAGGGTAATCTTCAAGTAGATCCAAAATTTCAATTGTGCTAAGTCCAGAAGTTCCGAATGTCTCAAAAAAATGTATAACGATATAATATTTATAAAAAACAAAAACACAAATTTTCAGGTCATCTTCCATAGCGTTACTTTAAAGTACGTTCAAAATCTACAATATAATTTTGAACACAAAAAGACAATTACGAAAATTTTTTCATTGAGAAAAAAAGTTTGGAACACATATATCTTAAGTAATTAAAGAAAAAATATAAAAAATGTGACAATACTTACGTTTTTTAATGGTTGAACTTAATGGGAGCACAGATTTTTTCATTTTGAAATATTGACTTATTCCTTTGACTATTTATAACAAACTGAATCCATTTTTCGGTACAATGAAATAAAAATAAGAATGTTATTAACACGTAAATCTATATATTTTATTAATAAAGCACGTGTTTCCGTGGCTTCTCAAAGCTAAATGCTTTCTCACTTATTTTTTTTTTTTTGGGGGGTGGGGGGTATTCAATGTGCGATTAATAGTTTTAAAGATGTAGTTAGAACACGTAAAGAAGGATAATGTGTAATAGGCATCAGTGGTATTCGGTTGAAATCAATAGATGGTTTCATTTGTTGTGACACATGGAACGCAATATAACATGGTTATCGCTTATTCTCGTGACTTATGGAATCGGATGCATAAAATGATTACGCATTCTTACTGCACCATATATCTACCAATTACTTAAGTAAGTTGTTTGTTGTGCAATTAAATTCGTCAAAGTAGGTCACAGATAGCCCAAAAAAATAATTATTAAGAAGACAGACGTATAGGATTCGTATTTTCCTATTAAGAGATATAGGAAATGGACAAGGTGTGTGCGGGGAAAATGTGCATTTCAATAACAAATATGTGGATATTTATGTTATACCTGCATTACACTTTAAACACCTAATTACCTAGACTGCGCCTTTTATTTCCTATCAAGTGCATTTAAACATTATTATCATGATTGAAGGTGAACGAAAATTATTATCTGTAATTTCTTTGCACCTATGTTGAGCTCTGTCTTACGAGTCTCTTTTATGACATGGTATTGCAAAAAGTAATACTTTCTTTGTGGAATTTAGAGAGATCTTACATTTTATTTGTTTCGTATATTTTGCTACATTATGTATTCGTGCATATATAAAATAATAATAGCAAAAAATATATTTATGTGTGGGCATGGTGAATACCGTTTATCACACAACTATATCTTCCCATGTTAATGGGCAATCATTTGTCCCGGATTATAGTCAAAGGTGACAGAGCTAGGACTGTTTTTAGTTTATTTATTATTGAAGAACGCTAAGTCATTGTCCAGAAAAGATCAAAGAAATGAAGAGCGCGACACATACAGTGTCCTTGATAGAAAGTTTGAATAAAGCATGGAATTAAATTAGTTCATTAATTATGCTTAAAAATAAGGTAGGTTACATATTAAAAGTATATTTTCTGTGATGTTAGAAGTAATTCCAAGAAATAATAAAGTATTTTCTGTTGTTTTGATATATTTTTTGTATATTTTGGGGGTTTGAAAAGTGAATTTGAAAAAATTGCTTGTGTAAAAATTTAAAGAAATTCCAAAATATTAATTTTAATTAATATAAATATTTCGTTGTTATAAAATGAGTAAATGTAAAAATCACTCTTGGAAGATTAGTTTTATAAGAAGGTTGAAAAATATGTATATAGAATTCATGTTCCCACAACTTTTGATTTGAAGCTTAATGTTCCCACAACAACCAAAAAGAATGGTAATGCACTAACTCGACCTGGGCTCTTTAATATTTGAAAGGGATGATCTTTATTCTTAATGTGGACACGTAGATGGCCATCAAGGTACACATAATATAAGTATATCAAGATTTTAATGTACATATACTTTTTGAGAATCCAGTATTTGTAGGATACTCATATTGATTTTGAGGCTTGCTTTTACGGTGTATTTAGCTATTTATCTTGTTTTTCTATGTGACGTCGGTTATTGTAAAGGGTTTTTTTTTTTTTCTTCGAACTTTATAAAATAAAAGTAGTAATTTTTATAATTTAAAAAAATTAACTATTAGAAAGGATTTTTTTCGAGATTTTAATTTTCGAACGTGTTTAATGGAAGGACTGTGCAATTTTACTCAGCTGACTAAAAATAAAATTTATGATGTAATTCATGACCTCTCTCTGCTAGAGTAATTTATCTCTGAAATACGGTCTTTATTAATATATCATGACCAAAATTACCTCAGAACAACTGTCAAATGGATTTTTCTTTATAAAAAATGGATAACAAAATATTACTCGATTATAATAATAAATGATACGGGAATACATAAGTATACAGCCTTCTCAAAATATAAATATCAAGCCTAATCTGTGCAAGGAAGTATGCAATACTCGGGATTGGTCAAATTATATAGTTATACATTTGTAGGCTAACCCATTATTAAATGAGTACTCTTTTGGGCATTTACGAATGGTTATATAAATGATTTAATTGCTTGCAAAAATATATATAACTCCTGGGAAGGTTGTTGTCATTATGGTTCGCGTGCCAACATCTTACAAAAAACAATTAGTGTGAGTGCCTATCCTCGAATACTGAAGTATAGGCTTCGAATAAATGAACTTGTAGAAGTTGTATCGGACTAAACTTTTTAATGTGGAAGTCCTCAATGGATTCATATTTGGTATGAATACTGTAAATATCATATACACATTAATAAAGTTACGGCCATTAGTTGTGCTAGATTAATACAAAATCGACACTTGGAAGAATATATTTTCTAGTCTATAAACTTGAAAACATTTTTGTTTTACTAAAACCGAGTGCTACAATGCTTATTTATTCACACGGATGCAATTATATCGAACCTAATAGGCAAAAATAGAACCATGAATCGGTTTATAGTTATGTTTTGTGAGTACAAAACATAGTTAAGTCATATCACCGGTTTTCATAGCTCCTGTAATTAGTTTTTTAATATTTCGTTTTATCACCGTTTAGTCCAGTTGTGGTATTATGTGCAGAGTAATTGTAAACTATAATGTGTGTTTATGAATATTACACAATTCTTTATTGTATATTAAGAATTGTATATTTGTGATGCAAATTTTTATTAAAGACCTTTAAAAATCCTTACAAGGATGAAAATAATGTTCGAGCTCACCCATTCAAAACAAAAACGCAACTTATAGGTATACTTTAAATATATTTTTCGTTCTAAATGATACATTTTCTGGCTCGTGCTACTTAAGATTCATAGATACGTATAATCCAAAAATATGTAATCAAAGAAGGTCAAGTTCAAAATAGCTAGTTAGCTATAATTATCTATTTTTTATTTACATATTCGTCTTGTATGCTTGGTTTAACAATAAAAGTTATGCTCATATTTTTGTGCAACTAAATATTAACTTTGATGAGCTTTAATGCTTACAGAGTTAAGGAGGATTTTTAATATTATCTGACCCCAGTTGAAAATACAAATGCCAAAATAGAGCCAAAAGATCCTGAAAGTTATGTCAAAAAATATTTTATTGTACTAGTTTGACTCGTTCCTGATTACACCTTATTTCTGCAAGTTAATATAATAAGGGAGATCACTATCAATGGGGGAAATATATTTTCTTTGTCCATTCAACTTTCTGGACCTTTTTATCATAACCCAAAACACAACAGAACAATGTGAAGTTATTTATGTTCATAAATACCCTCTTTCTAATGAAAATAAATCTATAAATAAAATGATTTTTTCTCTTTAAAAGCACCGTTCTTTATAAAATATAACAAAAACATAAGAAATTTATTTTTAAAGCTGCTGCTGCTAATGTGTAAAAATACCTAGGGAGCTCGATAGCCGTGCGTGTTAAGGCGTGTCCAACTCTCAATGTTGGGGCGCAAGTTCGAATCCCGAGAGGGGATGGTCATTTTGGTCTACCTCATTGATAAGATCCTAGGTTCGATAGACTAATTATAATGCTATAATGATTATTTATATCCAATCGGATGCAATTCTATCGAACCATAAAAAACCAAATCAAAAAAAAAAAAACGCATTGTAATTTTTATCATCAAATAAGAATATAGAAAAAAAAATTATAGAACATTTTAATGACTTGAAAAATATTTTTGTAACAATGATATTCATGACCAATAATAAACTAAATCAGAATATATGAAGAACAATTGGCGCCATTTTGTTCTTAATTAAATGTAATAATTTTAGTGTATATAGCTTTTAGACCCCCAAGCTTTAAAAAATAAAAATGAACCGTTAACTGAAATTCAACCCGGTAGGGTTTGAACAAAACAAAAGAATCTAATCAATTCAATTCCAGGAGTTCGGTAGCTGTGGGCGCTAAGGCGTGTTCAACTCTCAATGTTGGGGGCGTAGGTTCGAATCCTGAGAGGGGATGGTCATTTTTGGTCTACCTACTTGATAAGATCCTAGGTTCGAGAATTTAATGCTATAATGCTTATTTGTATTCAGTCGGATGCAATTCTATCGAACCAAAAAAAATATTTGAAGCATTTCAAACAATATACTGTTCTTTCGAAAAAACTTTAAAAGTTGTATTGATAATATTAGTATAGAATATTGAGAATAACGGATAGTAATTTACTTCTTTGCTGACAGATTCAAATGACTATGAAATCAATTACAGGGAATATTATTATGTTCATCACTTGATATTTTTTAATTTTTCTTACAAGTTGTTTGTAAAAAACATTTTTTTGTGTTTCTTTTGACACCTAATGCTTAAGCTTCTTGAAGTTTGGCAGTTCCCATATTGTCATACGAATAAAACTTAATACCATGAATAACTAAATTTCTATTACATTATTTCTAGGTGGACTGTTTGATATGACAGATACCATACACGAGATAGCATTCCGCTATGCCGTGGATCGAATCAACAAGGATCGGGAAATCCTGCCGCGCACTCAACTAACCGCTCAGATTGAAAGAATCCCTCCTCAGGATTCCTTCTATGCTTCCAAGAGAGGTAAGAGATCGGAGTCAAAATGGTTCCAAAAAGTGCATTTAATTTTCAATAACTTTGAGTCTTACAATAGATTTAGTTTAAGATAACAAAAAATGGGTATCTAAACTATTAACATATATGAGTGAGTACGTTTCTCCTTGATGGATGTTGATTACCTATAACGCCAGTATATAATTAGATATTAATGAAAGTGAATCACTAGACATATCCTAGCAAAAGTGGAGCAAGGGTCGCTAAGGAATCACAGAGTCCCCTCTGAAGAGTAGCAGCAGTCGGTGCGAAGGCACTGAGTTCTTTTTAAAGGTCATTAAGGAAAAGCATTAATATTTTGATGAACACATTTTGAAGGAAATCATCTGTGCTAGCAGTGACCTGTATATAGCGGCCAAACACAAATCCCTTGACGACAAAATATTTATAAAACATTAGGTGTACATATATCGGCCTCTGGTCTCTGTCGGTCACTTTTTGGACTATCTAAAGTGGCCACTATTGAGAGAGTTGCCTGTATAAAGATTAGCCTGAAAAAAGGGGAACTAAAATCTACGTTAGATCAAACGTCACATATAATGGATTCAAGAAGAGGAAGGTTACTATATTAAGCCTGAGTTGGAGGGGAGGGGAGGTTGTTTCTCAAAAACATATTAGCGAAATTGAGACGGACTTTAAGCCTCAAAAAGTATTCCTCCGTTAAAAGAGGTCTTCAATGTGCGGAATCTCGTCCTGAAGGAAGACATGAGGAGAACTCATCCACCGTTTGACCTTACCCACAAGATGAAGACGCCGGAGTCGATTTACAAAATAAACATCAATATATAATGACGTCAATCTTCGATCCTCTACTAACCTCGAAACAAGCGTATCTAAAATACAGGATCTCCTTTGGACTCTATTATGTGGGCGAGGAGAAATATGCGAGATATGTAGTGGAGAAGAAGAAGAAACATTATCCCATATCTTCAGAGACTGCTCTCGGCTTAACAGGATTTGGGATTCGATGGACGAGGTTTTTGAGGAGGTCCTGAAAAGAAAAAGTTTCGCGGAGGAAAAATTATATTGGATGTTCCCCGAATCTAATATCCATAGAATTGCCTCCAAGTGCATTGCAAAACTCAGACTATGATCGCCATAACAAGATTCAAGAAGATCGAGCCCCATCAATCTATGGCAATGACTGCACTTAATGAATTTAATTCTTAGACATTATTTAAAATTGTTTTTTGTTACACAACGTGGATGCATATATGTGTGGTTTTTGTTATTATTTATTATTATCAAACTTAAATATTTTATTAATTTTTATCACATCTTACTTGTTTGATATTATTTTATATTTTAATTGATAAAAGTCTGCTACATTTTACAATTAGTTTTTTAATTTACATTTTATATGCATGTTATTATATGTGTGTATGTTCTCATGAAATGAAAGTGTTGTGACGTAAAAAAAAAAAATATTAGCGAAATTGAATGGAGGGCACGGCAGCCATTTGAATCTTTAAAGAATTATTTTTTATTGGGGAAAACATATTTTGGGGGGTTTCTGGAGTTGTAATGTTATTTAATTTTTTAACGGTACAGTCTTTATATACAATACGTCTTCTGTATTATATATATAAATGTATTTTATACATTGTGACCATTGATATATAGAATCAAAACATAAAATATATGTTTTTTTAAATTAACAGCATTGATCTGCATTCAATCCTAAAACAGTGCAAGCTCATTTGGTGTATGATTTGAGAAAAGTCCTTTGTTTCTCAATATATTATTGGATACTAAGAATATTACCTTAAACGTAATATAAGAATATATGATACATGATAGCATAGAAGTGAAGGATGAAACTTGTTGGGATTTGTTACAATGTACTACTCAAAATTGGGGAATAGGACAATTCAGCGCCAACGACTCAGCGCCGCCGATTCAGCACTGCCGATTCAGCACCGGCCTCAATGACTTTGATTTAAAAAAATTTCAGACCTTTTTTCAAAGAAAATTATGTTTTCTGTAGAAGTACAATTGGTCAAACCTGGCAAAAGATAATTGTCTGGCAGAAGTATTCAACAACAATGGGGTATTGGGGTTTCAAACCCACCTACATTGGTAAAAATACGAGTAAAGAATAAATCCTCAAATGCCATTTTGTGCACCTTGGGCCTTCGGGTTCCGCCAGCCGCAACAATGGGTATGGGGTTTCAAACCCTTCGCCAATTATGGTCGCTCACCTCAAATAAATACTTTTGTGAAAAATGGTTGCGGGTGCCAGCCGCTTTATTACCCTTAGTTTTCCGATAAATATTTGTTTTCGTGCTTTATTACATAAAGTTAAGATTTGCATTTTATTTATATCTATATCTACACATTAGCCTGTCCCGTTTTCAGGTCAATCGCTCCAATTTTTGCTCCTAGCACTTTTCTGCTGCTTAGTGATGAAAAAATGAGATTGAGAAAGTTTGAGCCTTCAAAAACCATTTTTGTGACTACACAAGCCACTCAAATTTCAAAAAGGCCGTTTTTGGGGTCAAAAGTGGCAATTTTCAAGTGGCTTGTGCTGTCTGAGTTTTAGTGATATCGAGTACTCCATTGTTGCAGTTGGCATTTGAGGAGTTCCTTACTTGTATTTTAACAATTGGCGAAGGGTTTGAAGCCCCAATACCCCATTGTTGCGGCTGGCGGAACCCGAGGCCCAAGGTGCAAAAGGGCATTTGAGGGGTTCCTTACTCGTATTTTTACAATTTGCAATGGGTTTGAAACCCCAATACCCCATTGTTGCGGCTGGCGGAACCCGAAGGCCCAAGGTGCACGAAAGGGCATTTGAGGGGTTCCTTACTCGTATTTTTACAATTTGCAATGGGTTTGAAACCCCAATACCCCATTGTTGCGGCTGGCGGAACCCAAAGGCCCAAGGTGCACAAAATTGCATTTGAGGGTTTCTTTACTTGTATTTTTACCAATGTAGGTGGGGTTGAAACCCCAATACCCCATTGTTGTTGAATACTTCTGCAAGACAATTATCTTGTGCCAGGTTTTACTAATTGTACTGCTACAGAAATATAATTTTCTTTGAAAAAAGGTCTGAATTTTTTTAAATCAAAGTCATTGAGGCTGGCGCTGAATCGGCGGCACTGAGTCGGCGGCGCTGAATTCTACCGTACCCTTAAATTGTATTTGCCAATATATTAATTATCTGTATTATTATATAAATTTAGTAATATTAAAAAATGGTGAATATTTGAAAATAAGATAGTTTATAAATATTATCTATAAAATATTTATATTCTTAACATAATAATATTAACAAATTATTTTTGTTTGAACGTTTTAAAATTAAAAATATACTTCGTAATTAGAATAATATTTGAAAAGTGTATATTTTTACTTAATTTTAACGATTTGAAAAAATATTAAAACTATTTAAATTTGGTATTATTAAAATATATAAATTATTAGTTACTAAAATATGTTATACTATTTTTAACTACTTTTTTCACCAAGTAAGTGAAAAAAAAATTAATACAATTTGAAAATAACATCAAGAATATAGTTTTAAAAAATATAATTAATATAGAAAGGGTAATCAATGTTGTTTTTTTCGTGCAAATAGTTTTATATTTTCATTTATTTCATTCTCTTAATTTGCTCACCTATCAAAGTTTGCAAGGCCCTCTCAGAAGGGATTGGAGGGATCTTTGGGCCCCAAAGCGGTGTCACGTCCACTCACGTCCAGTCCATTTGTGACTCCCTGGAGGTTCCTCACGTGGAGACCCGCTACGACTACCGTCTCAACCGGGATGACTACTCCATCAACCTTTATCCTCACCCACACGCCCTGGGCCAAGCCTTCGTGGACTTGGTCAGCGCCATGAAGTGGAAGAAGTTTACAGTTCTCTACGAAAAAAGTGAAGGCCTCGTGCGGCTCCAGGATGTCCTCAAGCTCAGCTCAGAAAACAAAGACATCAAAATAACCATTCGACAACTTGACCCAGGCCTCGGGGGAGACTATAGGTAGGTTGACTGCCCCCAGCCTATTAACGCCGTAATGGGCTTTCAAATGAAAATGTATGAAAACTACGATTAAGATCACTACAATCAGTACAAATTTACTGAGTTTAAGCCTCAATTTCTTCTCTATAAATATTTTAATAATTAATTTAATTTAATGAAAACGACGAATATATTTTTTAAACCAAAAAAAACAATATATTTTTTAAATATTAACAAGAATTATCTGAAAAATCGTATTTAATGTTTATGTTTTTTGTAAGATGGCAGGCTTAGTGTTTGGTAATGAATTAAGGTAACGTTTAGTATAATAAAAAATATATTTCACTAAAATGATAAATAAAGGAAAATATACGTTTCTGTATGATACAGCTTTTTAATCAAGCAATTTGTTTGAGGATTTTGAATATTATTTTTTTAAAGAACATAATAGTTTTTATAGACATTTGTAAATATAAAAATAAATGAATTAAAGAAATAGCTGCAAACAAGATACAGCACTTCACTTGATTTGGAAACAGAAGGTTGAATGGAAGATTTAAAAAATGAAAATACTATTTTAAACAATCTGGTTGTTTTGTATAACCACATATCTTAAAAACACACTAAAAAATTTTTAAACTTCATTAAAATTTGTATATAAATATATTATCATGAATGTAAATATTTTGAAAAAACCTTTTTAACTCGTTAGATGAGAGTTGAATAGTCCTTCCAATTAATATAGAAAAATTAACATAGGATAGTTTTATGGCTAGCTACTTTCTTTAAAACAAAATACAACCCCTTTAAAAAATATAACTTTGGCAATTATGAAAAAAAATATTATGTTTGAATTTAAATTAGCTTCAGACCTTCTTTTTCTTCTATTATCCTTTTTTTAAACATATTTCTCCATGTTATTTGTTCAAAGCTCTTTCACTTACTTTGATCTACTCATTAGGCCTCTTCTAAAGAGCATGAAGACCGCTGGAGAAACGCAAATCATTCTGGACTGCACGATCACAACGGTTCCGGATGTGCTCAAACAGGCACAGCAGGTGGGAATCATGACCGCCTACCACAGTTACCTCATCACGAGCCTGGTGAGAAATAAAGCTAATAATTTATTGTTCAGATGTTACTTCACACGGTGAAAAAAAAAGAGAATCAAGGATGACTTTATGCGTTAGATCTGGGCAAATGATGAATACCAAGAATCAAAGGCCAATGGCGGTTAAGCATTTCTTAAAACTTAACGTATATAAAATGATTCCTCATAGATTTAAAGGAAAACTTATATTTGTGCTTATAACATTCAGCCGAAATCTGCCTCCAAATACAAAGATATGGAATCTGCATTATCAAAATCCTAATTGCAAAAAAAAACAAGTACATTTTAATAATTAAAATAAGACTATCCTTATTGATGTTCTTGCCCGAAGTCCAGATTTAGGAGCATCAGCAAGGAAATGGGCCGGAGACCTCATTAAGTTTTATTTAAATTGTTATTAATTATAATGGCAACACATCAAGAGGACTTTAAGAAGGTATCACCGTCTTATATTGAATATAAATCCATTCTATAAATCTTTGTTTGAAACATATGTTTTTATGTGGAAAGCAATGTCGCATTACAGTGATTATGTTTTTACGTATTTGTTCATAATTAATTTAGTTTTATCTGTATTTTTTGTATATTTTATAAATAAAACTATATTTTACCATAACAATTACGTGTTCCTATTATGACATAAGTACATTCATTCAAAAATTATAAATATTTTTTTACGTGTGTATATCTATAAAAGATATGTGAGTATTTTGACTATAATAAATATATGTAACTCATTAATTGTTTAAAAAGCATTTACTCATACCATTCATATGTGAAGAACTATATATCAAAATAAGTATTATTTTATACAACAGTCATTCTCTTCAAAGATAAATCCTTTGTATTTTATAGGATCTTCACACAGTTGAATTGGAGGACTTCAAATATGGAGGAACCAATATCACGGCCTTCCGACTCGTGGATCCCACGAATGAGGTTATCAAATCCGTCGTTCAGGATTGGGTCCTGGGAGAACTTCGCTTCGGAAGAAAGATTTCCTTCCCCGAGCAGTCAATTCGAGTAAGTCAGCTATGCACGCACTTTTTATATTTATTTATATCTTAATGCATTTAAATAATTTATAATAAATATACATGTTTTTAACAGCTTTAATATCCATTTAAAAGAATCTTCATATAGACGATAAAATTTACTGGGACTTTTAGTCAAAATGCAATTCAAAAAATATATTTTGGTTGATTGGTGGAAAAGATTTATTTTTATAGATACTATTTTTAAGATTAAACTTTCCTCCTCACGAAGATTTATCAACTATTCATGATAAACATAGCCCTTGGAAGATATTCCACTACAAATACTTGCTATATATATCAGTAGTAAGACTGGATACATATTTGTTTCAAATGAATATATTAAAAATACAAAGAAATATTAAAATACCTAAACTATTGATCCTAAATTATTTATTTCAAATAAACCAATGGGGGAAAATGATTGAGTACACTTAATACACTATTTATGATGTACAATGAAATTGAAATTAAGTAAATACATTGCTTAATCGCATTTTTATAAGCCTCAACGAAAGTCAAAGTTACACATAATACATTCACTAGAGTACTCTAACCACATTGTCTAGACTTCATTTATGATTCACAAGAAAGGATATGTAAAAGATATGAAAGATACCTTTCATTTTAGACTTTATAAATTCCTTATAATGTATTTAAGCTATCATCATTCAGAAAATTAAAATCTTTAATAAACTTGACAAATGAAAGTTGTAAATTAATTCGGTATTCATACGATAATGATATACAAATATATAATTTAAAATACATAATGATGCAAGGTCATTCTTATCCTATACTCATATAATAAATAATAAAGTATTTGAATATATTTTACTTCTGTTCGAGTCATAATGGTTCATTTGACTTTGCCATCGTATCAGTTTTGTTCTTTTATATATTTGCATTCGGTTACTTTCTTATTAGAGATTCATTATTCTTTTTTTAATAATGAAAGTCAGTAAATGATATTTAATTATTTGAATATATAATTCAGTCTCTTGTACTGAACAGGAGAATGAATAAATGAATATTAAGAATGTTCCGAATATTAATTATGAAAGGATGAAATAACAACTTTTGTGTCTCGAACAGAAGGCAATTCGTAATCATTTTTTTATTGACGCATCCATAGCTGTCTTACTGAACCTATTGTAGTTGCAATATGAATAGCATTCATAATTAAAGTATTGACTTGATTTATTACAATATAGTTTTTAACTATAATATTACGGGTTTTTTTTGGTTTGCAATTAGCAATGATAATATTTTTTATTTAATTAATCTGACAACAAATTAAAGGTTAAAAAATATTAAACAAGTCATGAACTTATTATTTGCTGATAAAATCTTACAAATGGTAAAGGGATGTGACAGTAAACTAATGATCATTTAAAATAATAATCTACGTTGATTATATGACATTGAAATTCACTATGTATTTAATTTTATACATCGACGATGTTACATTTCTTATTCAAGGTACATTTTCTAATAATACATTTGAAATAACCAATCGTTTAATAACATATTTTTTTTTCTTATCCGAGACTTTAGACTTTAAATGCCGAACATAAAAAATGATCAAATTGTATCTTAACTTGACGATTTAAAATTGTTTATAAAAGGAATAAATTTGGATTTTGTAACATTTTAGCAGCCCGTTCATATATATGAACGTTTAAAATCTGCAAATAGGCAGTAGAAAATCAGTAAAAAATGTAATTTTTATACAAAAAATAAGGCAAGATTTAAAGCCAACCGAATAGCAATCTAAATAAATATATCGATGGAATAAGAAAATGATTAATTACAACTTCAATACGTTTGTACGTACCACATAGGCTAATATAAATGATTTCTTACACAGAAGTTTACCGTCTTAAAATATTAAGTTATATCGATCAATTAACTACTCTTCCCATCAGCACCTTAAACGCACATTCCATAACAAATGTGTTTAACTTTTTACGAGTTGTCGAAATATGTTTGCATCAATTCTGTTGGGTTATCAAAAAAAAACTTCGCTTATCTATTACGGAACTAAAGCGAAAGTTTTATAAAGGCCACCGATACATCCAATAAAAACATAAAATAGTGTTTGTTAGATCTAAAAAAATACCTTCCCTACAGAAATTCAGCCGATAGTTGATATTTACCGATAAGTTTTTTCATAAAAAAGCAGATAACCGATTCGACTGCTGATAATTGGTACTGTGTATTTCCGCAGGAAAATATAAAATAAATAACATCTTTACCTTACACACAACAACTTCTCGTCATGTGTTAGGACACAAAATCAACGCTAAGTTCTACACGCTTGATTTGCTTGAAGGGATAATCAATTCTTGAAGTACTGTGATCCTAAAAATAGAAAAGGAGTTTATTTTTAAATTTTTGATTGAATCAATCCATTTTTTTGGACATAGAAACATAACCTTGAAATGCAATGAATAATGTTGAAAGTAAATTTTCAACAAATAAAATATGAAACTATCGATAACTCTAGATGTCGAAATTTCTCAATACCGAGTCTTCATAACATGTGCTAACGACGCCGATTAATGAGCCAACAGATATTTCGGTCAACCTCTACATATCTACTTGTACCAATATTCCTTTCTACTGATACTAAATAAAATGACGTGTTTTATATGCTAACTATTATTCTTTTTTGCTTTTAATTTATGCTTTAAAAAAATTATATGGTCGGTTAAAGATACAAAATTACATTTTCGATAAATAACTGCATGAAATATTAATAATGTTATGAAACACATTTAAAGGGATTAATTAATATATAAATGATAAATATTTCAAGGCAAACCATAATTGGATAAGACTAATTTGCTTTGTTGTTGATTTTCTTCCAAGGAAATACACTATGAGACAGAGATACCTTTAAATCAACACGTTAAAAGTGTTTGATATATCCTTTGGTGTGGATCGAAATAAGTGAAATAAAAATGGATGGTCATAGATAAAAAAGACCTTTATATATATATATATAAATAAATAATTTTACAAAATAATGTCAATACATTGTTATTTACAAGTGTTTTGATTTTTCTTTTATTAGCTGAAATGTTTCAATTAATATAGAATAAAAATTTCTTGTAACATAATTATATTCAATAAAACAAATATATCAGAAACGGAAAGTCAAATTTTGAAAATATCTTAGTTATTTCATAGTAATACAAAATAACAATGTATTTTTTTTCAAATCTAATCGAATTCTGTAATCCCCAATAAATGAAATGAACATATAAAAAGATATGAAGAACGATAAAGAACATCAAAACACCTTGTTAAATTGTCGATATCATCGTTGATGATTAGAGTAATCTTTTTAATTTAGAATAAATTACTTTGCAATATGTATCGGTCTTCTAGTAACTAACGTTTTATGTTCAAGATAGTTTATATTTAAAACTTTTCCATAAATACATAAATTTAAATAAGGACTCAAGAGGCTGAAATATTGAAATTCAATATTTAAAAAAGACTCGAATCAGAAGAACGTCCCGAACCCGATTTAATAGCATAAAAATAAATTGATAATTAATAAATAAAACCAACCATTTTTCTAGTTTTCTTTCTCTAGTTCTTTAATCATCGACCATTTCACACGAATATAAAAACTACCTCCAAATAACTCCAATTACAATTCAAAGCTAAAAGTAACTGTTATTCCTGATAATAAACCCAAATTAGAACAATGATATTTTTTTAATCCTATACATTTTAAATACTTTTCATATCTTTCTAAACAACGATATTGCCCTTTTATTATTTTAAATCATCCCTTTTAAACTGCCCTGAAAAAACGCACATCAGAAGACGCAGATTTTAAGTTATTATAGTTCTAGTTCATTCGAACCTAAGAATATTTTCAAAATGTATTTTATATGCGTATAGAAAAAGTGAAATATAGAAATAAGTGATTATTTAAAAAACAACGATATTGAATAATTTGAAAAAAATAAATGTAGGTTCAGAAGAAGAATATTATTAATAGAAAAAAAACTGAGCTCTTGTGTATGCAGACAAAAAATTAATATTCGTTTAAGGATATAAATATAAGGGGGTCTCCTCTAAATATTTTATTTATTATTTCTATAAAATATATACCAATTTAACTCATTTTTTTCCTTCTTCCTTTATTTTTTCCTTTAACCCCTTCGTTCCCACGAAACCCAACCCCACCCGTTTTTTTCCACCATCCATTCCCTAAAATTTTTTAGTCCAACAGTACCATTCATCCTAATGCCATCACCGTAAGTCAAACTGCCTGTTTTTACTTCTTCTGTTCTTTGATTAACTTTTATTCGTTTGAAACCGGTGTACATACACTTATTATTATTATTATTTGTACATATGTTATTTATTTATTTGTTCTTTATGCGTGGACTGTTTGACATCCTTTAACTTATATATATTA
The DNA here is from genome assembly GCA_013387185.1 of Caligus rogercresseyi. NCBI lineage: Eukaryota > Metazoa > Arthropoda > Copepoda > Siphonostomatoida > Caligidae > Caligus > Caligus rogercresseyi. Next base: position 16,677,047 of record CP045899.1, read on the forward strand.
TTGTTATATGATGCTATTAGGCCACAATACTCTATAACAAGGTATTATGAAGAAACATGTCTGGCATAAGTATGAAGAGCTTGAAAAATATTTTTAAGCAAAATAAAGGTCTTATATGAACAAATAATGGAATAGAAAAATCTATTTGATGTTATTTTTTTAAATGTAATAATTAGTCATAATTTGTTACAAAGCTGATATGACTCTTATAAAGTCTAAAATAATTATTTACTTACTTACAAAAACTACAACGAATATGACATAAAAATCTTTATATATACAATTTATGTAATTTTTCTAAGAAATTATTTTAAAAATTACCTTTTAAAATCATGGAGTTTATTATTTTTATTTATCAAGCCCTTTTTTCAAGACGAAATATGTTAATCTAACTTTTTATTTCATAAATATTTTTTATTTTAAAAGAACCATGTTAAATCAGGCCGACAATAAATTTTAGGAAGCAATTGAATTTTGTAATTACTCTCATTTGGAGACTCTAAAATGATGGTAACTAACTTGAACTTAATGATGATAAACGAAATATCGATATGGCTATAAGCGAATAAGCAATTAAGCAGTAGCGTAAAAAGTACCGAAAAATATTGTTTTTATTGGTTGGTTTTGTAAATATAGTATAATATCGAGGGATATATCATTGAATATTTGAATTTGATTTATCAAATATAACATAAATGATATCATAAAAAATTAAATTTTATTGTCTTGATGTATTATTCGACAATTTATATTATTCAAGATTTTTTTTAAAATAATTATATTGATGTAAGTCCAAGATGAAACATATTGAACGACTCGCATAGGTATGTAAATATGTATATATAGTTTTTTTAATCATATGAATTATATTAAAGTGAGTTAAATAACTTAAATGTGATGTTTTGGAGTTTTTGCTTATGACGGCTATAGTTTGGTTTTATGTGTATATTGATAAGACGGTGCATGCGACTGCTTGAACGATAGTTTTATATTTCAATGTATATATTTCTTTGTGTTAATGTGGCAAAATACATGTATGTTTGATGCATCCAATCAATTATAGGATTTTTAAATATTATGCTGATGAATGTCAATTCTTTACGAATAAATGTTAGTGCATTTACTAGTTTTTTATAAAGTTCAAAAAAGAGGAAAAAATGGCAATACCTTAATCATGACGTCAAGAGCAAAAATCTTTGAATGAATTAGTAAAAAATATTTATAATCAATTAAAATATGTTACTGGGAGTTTTGAATGAAAAAAGTATATGCTTCATTAAACCTAAATAAAGTTAATTTAATTATTATTTTGGTTTTTACAAAAAAACTATTAATGGACAGTATTTCTCGAATTCGGGCAAGAATTTTAAATATTTGCTCGCCAAATACAGCTTTGATATCGAAATTTGGCAACTTCACTGAAGCGTATTTATGTTATTCAACCTTTAACAAATTTTCTCTTAGATCAACGTTTTTCAACTAAACAAAAAAAATAGTTTTTAATCTTTGCCAAGGAACAGTAATAATATATATGGACAAAACATTTTTTTTAATGAAAGAAAACTTGCATGTCTTTTTGGATGTTTTATTTTAAAATTGTTTTTTAAATCATACTATATTTCGAAAACCCTATTTTTTTACTTTTACATACGGTTTTTACTTTATGAGAACTATTTATAACTTCGATAGTTTAATTTCCATTTTACATATTGTGTGACTAAGAAATATTTTTCCCACTTATATATAAACGTTATAGTAGTTTTTGTCAGAAAGTACTCTCATAAGAATTTTAAAACATATTAAACACTTAATAGCAAGTAATAAAATAGTTATTATATGCAATATAAAAAAATTATTAAAAGAGTTTAAATAGAATGTTAATATGACTATTTTTTGTTTCTTTTTTGTAAAATATATTTAATTAGCGGCAACATTTTTTTGCATACATTAATATATGGTATACAGGACAATAATAGCAATAAACCAAATTCCTCTATAAAGTCTATTGGTAAGTAGGAAAGATCGAACGATATTGAACTTTAATGTACGATAAAATACCAATATTTTTTTCAGGTAAAAGTTGATAGTTTCGTTATGAAACAAAACTTTTTTGCTCCAAATTATTGACATACAAAAATTGAGATATTTTATGATAAATATATTTATACATTGTCTTTTGAAGAAAAGGAACGCAAAGTACTAACCTTTTTTCAAGTAACATCACTTTCTACGATTTCTATGACAACTAGAAAAGAAAATGAATGCAATTATATGAAAGTATTTTTTATTAATTAACAAATATATAATAAGTTAATTGACAACATAAATATAGTTTATGTTCTAAGAAACAAAACTATCGGTACAAAAATTCAACAATATCAATAGTTTGTGAAAGGTACCATCAGCACAGATTAATCTGCCAAACCGATATATCCGTGGACCGCTAGAAGATAGCCAAGGCATCTCCAACGTGTTCATAAATACATATTTGTTAATATTCTGATGAAGGATAAAAATTGGCATTTTTAAAATGAGATTTTTGAAAAAAAGAAGAGGCAATTACTAAAAAAGAAATTTAAAATTTGCTATTAAAAAAATCACTTCAGCTGAGAGAGAAATAGTAAATGTCTCTACTTTACGGGATCTATGGCATTTACGAATCATTTGAATGGACTCCGCTATTTCCATCCATTAATATGAATGAAATAAAACAACTACTCATGCTCAAGAATAAAATGAATGTTTATTTTGTTTCATGATATCCGTTGATAAATTGATCATTAATCTGACCATCATAAAAATGAAGGCAATGTTATCATATTAAAAAATAATATTATTTTTTGTGAGTTTGCGAAAGCAATTTTTTGTATACCCTAAAAATGATATATTAAAGCAGCTAAACAGCTGCACTTTGGTCAAGGCTCACAATATAATGAAAATATCCAAGAATGGTGCCTCATCAGTCCCGTTTAATATTTGTATATACTGGGAATATATAAGTACATTCGTAAAAAAACACCACTTCTTAAATTGTCCTTATTCCTGCATAATGAGAAGCATTAAATGGGAAGCACATCCTTGTCTTGACGATAAAGAATTATATTTTTTCATTATATCTGCAATGAAGAGGGAGGAGGACGATACAAGGTGCATAGAAAAAAAACCTTGAATGCCTGGCCATTAGGTGCATTATGAAATTAATTTGAGACGTGGTATAACTTCGTTGATAGAAATGAGACATGGAAATTAAACGTCCAATTGACGAATTCCCTGACAAATAAAAGAATGATAAATAAATCTTAAATCAAGGAAATATAACTGAGAGGAAAGAAAACTTATTTTAAGATAAATGGGAAACAAAAAGGGAATGCGTTTTACATTATAAAACTCTAGAGATTTACAAATATATATATAAAGATATGAGGTGAAAATCATGTTGTTTTCCATGTTCAAACACTCCACTGCATGCCCTTTGAGAATTGTTTGCTTTGCACTATAACAATTTGTACATACTTGTCTTTATTTCTATCAAATATATCATTGATACGATAAATTCAGAAAATCTAAGCAAGGAGAGGAAGTATAAGGGATTTTATTCCCTTTTTCGATTAGATTGGACCTCTCTTTCAGGTATAGACGATGATAATGCTTTAATGCTTTGAACAGATACGCTATACATATTTTGAAAAACATATTACAACCTATTTCTCCATCTATTTTTCAATCAATTTCCTTGCACACTTCAAATAGAAGGACACAAATAAAATAATCCTTTCTTACATTGCTATTTAAATATATATTATGTTTATTTTTGTTACAGACGGAGACTGCACTGGTCTACGATGCCGTTCATTTATTCGCCCGAGCCCTTACAGACTTGGACCGAAGTCAAAACATTCAAATTTCCCGCCTGGACTGTGTAGATGGAGAGCCCTGGCAGCACGGAACCTCTCTTCTCAACTACATGAAACTTGTAAATAAAGAATACAATCAGGGAGATAGAAATATATTGCAGACTTATTAAAAGGGAAATGATTAAATTATTTAACATATACACAAAGAAACCAAAAATTTAAGATTATTTAAATAATATAATCTGATGTTGGGTTTTATAACTTTTTTTTTAATTTGAGTTATAGAGGGTCGCCACTATTTAATCACGTATTTTTCATCCCCTGTGCCACAAGACACTGCGATGCCGCAGATAATTAGCAATGGGTGTGCCTAAGAGGTCGTGTATGACAGAGAAATAAAAAAAGTAGCTTTATTCTGGTGTGCCGTGGTATCCTTCAAATAATAATAAACATTTTGTTGTTCAAAAATGTAAAAAAAACAATTGATTAAAGCGTTTTAAAAATTGTTTATTTGTGATAAAAATAAACTATATTATGATCTGCTGACAGTATCTTTAGCTTCACTTTCTCATATAATAGTAAGTTAGTGTTCTCTATATATTTATCTCTATTAGTGCAACCCCAACATAACATGATAAAAACTTTGTTTTTCTTAAATATATTTGTATATCTATCTTCTGCATTTTGATAAATCAATTTAGAAAGTTTTCCTCTCTCAAATGAGCAGTCCATTCGTAATTGTTGGGGAACAACTTTTTTTCTCAACTGTTTTTTTTTGTAATGTGATGATCATACACAAATAAAAAAGCATGCAGAGAAAACCTAATAACAAACTAAATTACTGATTTTCAATCAAAAACAAACGCCTCCTTTTTTCTTTTTGGGTGTGTGTGTGTGATATTGATGAAGTTTTCTCAACAAAAAAGTTGTTGATGTGTATATTCTTTTCATATTATTAGGTAGAGGCTGAAGGCCTAACTGGAAAGATACAATTCGACTCCAAGGGATTCCGCTCCAACTTTGATTTAGAGATTATTGAGTTAAAGAAGGATGGTTTATACAAGGTCGGTGTTTGGAATAAGGAAACGGGGGCAAACTTTACAAGGAACTTCACGGAGGCCTATTCCGAGATTGTGGAGAGCTTACATAATAAGACGCTCGTTATAACAACTATTTTGGTATGTAAACTTATATTTTTTGTTTTGTATATTTGGCTTAATGGAATCATTGTATACATAAGGGGTATATCTAAGTATTAAAGAATTTACATTAGACAAATTAACTTTACAATAAACTTTACAGAGGCTTATTCTGAGATTTGGGAGAGTTCAACCAATAAGACTATTATTAAAACAACCATTATGGTAAGTAATTTTGCCTATTTCGATGGAATCGCTGTATCCATTTGGTAATAAATAAGTATTGAAATTAGACCAGGTAACATAGGATTTTGTACTTTTTGGAGGTCTATTAGTAATATACTCTATGAATTATCGGTATTTGGACATTTTTTAATACTTATTTATCTAGAATAAGAAAATAACATGAAGAAATAGTACTAAGGATTAAATAGAACAGCTACAGAATTACCAAAAAGTATCAATTCAAGGACATTAACTTTTAGTCCTTATTAAATTACAGGGCATATCTATGAACTAACCAAGTTGTAAAACATTTTTTTGTTGCACGGAATTGACGTAGACTGCTATGCATTTCTTGATTGAGTAACTCCATATGTAAAATGTGATAGCCACTAAAATATATTTTTTAAGAAGTTACTTCTAAGTAAAAAAAGAGATCTATAATCTAACATTTTTCAAAATAAATTCATATATATTGTTTTACTGGACAAAAGGATAGGTGTATAAAAAAGACCTAAAAATATTGCATCCACTGAAAGACGTAGTGAAATCGGTCTATACTTATGGGAACAAAACAATTTGACTGCCAGAGATGGGTGAGCACTATAGATAAAATTTTAAGTACTATTTTTTCTTCTGTGGTGAAAATTTGATTGGTCGTTATAAATAAGGCACTAGTTTGGCTGTGATTTAATCATTTCTGAGATGAAATTGTAATATTTAATCGCAATTTAGAATGGGGCAGTCTCTTAAATATTTAGATTTTCGAGGATATAAAAAAACTATTGGAATGAGTCTTTGCTTTTTATATAAAAAAACCTATGGATTGCATAACAAATTAATTATTTTTTTAACCAGACGGAGCCCTATTCAATGTACAAGGAAAACTCAGAGGCTCTTATTGGAAATGCTCGCTTCGAGGGGTATAATGTTGACCTAATAGATGAGATATCAAAGATTCTTGGATTTAACTACTCCTTTCATATGGTCTATGATGGAACCTATGGAAGCTTCGATGAAAAAACAAAGACCTGGAGTGGAATGATAGGGGAGCTTTTATCACAAGTAAATAATAATTTCTTTTGTATGAATGAAATTCATTGTCTAAAAACATTGTTTTTCTTGGGATTTTTATAGAAAGCGGATTTGGCTGTTGCTGACTTGACAATAACGTATGAAAGAGAACAAGGGGTAGATTTCACTATGCCTTTCATGAACTTGGGTAAGTTATCTTTTCACTACTATAATTATAACTAAACTTTTCCCCCTCTTTGTATTTTTAAACCCCATGAATTGTTTAGGAAATGAAAACGTTTTTTTTTTTTTGTATTTACAATAAAGTAAAACACCATTAATTTATTTTTTGCATTTCTTTCTTTAGGTGTCACAATTTTATTCAAGAAACCAAAGGCAAAAGACCCCTATTTGTTTTCCTTTTTATCTCCCCTGGCCTTGGATGTTTGGATCTACATGATGACAGCTTATTTAGCTGTATCTCTTCTATTATTCATTCTGGCAAGGTATTTGAAATAATTTTATTTTTATATTTTTATTTATGTGTAAAAGTTGTAACCATTCGATAAACTTGCATTTAAGTATTCTAATTTTTAAATTTGGTAGGTAACTACATTTAAAAAAAATCTGAATGGAATTATTTTAATTAAGTTTTTAAATATGTCTAATTCATTTTTACTTGATTTGCGTCAATTTTATTTATATAAAAAACAAGATACACATAATATATCAATTATAATTGGATCGCAAGTTTTTCGAATTTTCAACACACGAAACCTATAATATTTAAATATTCCACTGTTTGTTTTTGGGAAGTTTGAATTCAATGTGGAAAAACCAGGCTTGTGAACGGAAAAAAATTGAACGGCGTTCAGCTGAACGCATGTTCAATGAACGTGCCAACGCAAAATTTTGTTACTAAGATTAATTTAGTTTGTTTCGAAATCATTTTCTTCTTCGACTTTTTCAAGTTTCATTATATTTTTGTATTGAAGTTATCTTGTAGGTGAATAAATGATCACTTAATAACTCCCGCAGTACTTTTTTGGAAATTCTTTTCACAAAAAATTTATATTATTATCTTTACGTTTGATTATAAATACAGCATTAATTTTTAATCAGGTGCATATTTTAACGATTTTAAATCTCTTTTAGTTGATAAAGAAAGACGTGAAGAATAGCTAAAAATAGATTTATAATTTATATAATTTCTTTCACCATGTTTACTTCTATATATATTTGAAACAGTGACAGATTTTAAACTATCATTTAAATGAAAAGGTCTAGCAATAAGTGAAATGTTTGCAAGAATGAACATATATTTTTTGAAATAACAGTGAGTATCATAGATAAATAAAGTAATTAGAAATATTTGATAAAAAGATTGTCATTCTTTACTTATATATAGATACCGTAAAAACAAAATCGACCCGTATTTATAAATTTTTGTTGTGTAAAAAAGCAAAAAGTTGATAAAAATCTTTTGTATGGTGAAATTTAAATCACAAATTGATTTGAGAGCATTAAACTTATTCATCTCAATTATATAAAACTTGTATTCACTCTAAATACATACTATTATACATTTGAGATGTGGCACTTGCGAAAAAATTACCTAAACCATAGATGTTATAGCAAATAAGTCCTCTAACAACAAGTAAAGTTGTTTTAGTAGGTAGAGAGAGCGTTTTAATGAATGAATACGTAAAGATATAATAAAAGCATATATATATATATTATATAAAATGAAGTTACTGCAGATATAAAGTCCTTTATTTTTTATTTTCCTTGAAATGATTCTCATTTTTTAAATAGGATATCTCCTTATGAGTCAACTGTTCCCATCCAGAACTTTGATTGGAAGAACGACGAGAAAGGGAGTCGCCTAGCACGGCCGGATCCTATTTACGAGACCCTTTTCTCAGGTTGCGGTCGAGCCGTGCGCACCATCGGGACCCAAGCCGATGATCACCACCGACAGGAGCAAGAGAAAATGAGTGCGGATACCTTTACCCTCCTCAATCCTTCTGGTTCATGATCGCCTCACTCCTACAACAAGGAACGGATCTTTTGCCCAGGTTAGTGTTTTCTTTGAAGGGAACTCAATGACGCGATAAAAATAACTTATTATTTTTAAAGATAACAAAATGTTCATTCGAGCCAACACATAGCCAAAAATAATTTCTGATTAGCATATGACATTATACAATTATGAATCATGTCGATTCGTAAATGAATATTACGCCCATATTTTATATGAAGATTGACCTCAAAATTAATTGCACCAATCCCTTTTTAGTAGTAATATACGAGTATCAAATAAATTGAGATAAAAGCTTATAAACACGTATGTTTTGTGTGAATGTGAGTAGCATTATATCTGACCAATGAATACTTAAACAATCAGGAAAGGTAAAGTCGCGCAACCTTTCAAAACAAAATACAAAGTGGGATGGACTAATTTATTTATTGCTGCGTGAATGAAGTAGTGGAAGTGTGTAGAGGAATCGTTTTAGAACTACCTATTTATCTTCAAACTAGACGACAATGGGGAAGGTTTGTGTTGCTCCGGGTTGCAAGAGTGGCTACAAAGCAAAGGGCAATGAGGGGAAAAGAGACGGTTTCATATGTTCCCCAAGGATGAGTCCCTACGCCAACTCTGGACAAAGGCTGTTCCGCGAAAAAATTAGATACCTTCAAGACATTCTGCGTTGTGTGACGTACATTTCATGCCCTCCGATTATAAGCCAGAGTCTACTGACTCTAATCCATCACGTTCAGACAGATCTGGAAAAACTCTTTGTCTTAAGATATTAAAAAAAGATGCCGTCCCTTCCAATTTTCCAAATCTTCCTCACTACTATTCAAAAAAGCCTCCTCCAAAGCGTTCCTCCACCTCAACCTCCTCCTCACGACTCCTTAATGAAAACGAGCGAATTTTAAAAAAGATTAAGGCTTTTGAAGAGGCCAACTCATTTTTAACACTCGAAGAGCTTCAAATTAAAATGGATAGGACTTGCCTTCCGAGCGGCGTTCAAGAACATTATGATGAAAAAGATAAAGAGCTATGGTTCTTCAAGATGAACTTTAGTCATGGAGGACCGTCAATAGACTTCAGTCTAAAGATTAATGAAGAAATGACAATCCATATACGGTAAGCCAAACTTCATTCCTTAACCTTCTTTATTTATATATTGTTTTTCACATATCAAAACTTGACTATTCCTCAGTATTTTCTTATTGATACTGATTCATACAACTACGATGACTTTATTCCCTGCTATATTGTATTTTTCAGGGTGAAAGATAGAGATCTATCTTTTAATCATCTCGAACATATCACCAAGAACAATCATATTACAAAATGTGACACCCTTCTTAATATTTTGGCCTTCTTAAATTCATTGACATCAAACTCTTCCACCAATCAACTATTTAGCTTGGAAAATGAATTAAACACAGCTTTAAATCATTTGACAAATATCTTGCCCCATTTGGACGAAGCAAAAGAGAAGAAATTACACTTTTTGATTGAACAATTATCCTTGTTGTTTAAATGTCCACAACAACGGAGATACAGTCCTGCCTTGTACGCCTTATCTATGTCCTGGAAAGGTTTCTCAACGAGTCTTTATAGAGATCTACGTAAAGAAGTTCTCACATTACCTACAATACGTCGCCTTACGGAACTTTCTTCATCTTTGAATTTAGAAACTGGATTGGCTGACTCTACAATAACTTACCTAAAGGCTCGCTTCAAGGCTCTAAGTCAAAATAGGGATAAAATATTAGTATAATTTTTGACGAAACATATTGTACAAAACGAGTTGAATATTTTGCTGGGAATTTTTATGGGGTGGATGATGATCAAGTAACTAAGACCCTATTTTGTGTCATGATTAAGAGCCTTCATTCAGTTTATCATGACATGATAGTTATGCAGCCTGTTTCGACTTTGAATTCTGGAACAATTAAAAGATCATCTTTGATCAAGTGATCAAAGTTGTAACGGAAATTGGATTTATTGTTCGAGCCACCATTTGTGACGCCCACAAAGTGAATCAGAAAACATATTCCATAGAATTATGCCATGGAAGCATCAATACTTTTATTCATCATCCTCTGACTCCGGATAGGAAAATGTATTTATTGTTTGATTCTGTTCACATTATGAAAAAATAATAACTTCGTGTCTCGTGGCCATTTTGTCTGTCCAAATTTCAGAGGCCAAAAAATAGAAGGAAATATGGCACATATTGTAAATCTATACAATCTTGAATTAGGGCAACCATTAAAAATAGCTCATAAGCTCACAGAACGAGTATTGTACCCCCGTACATTAGAAAAAATGAACGTTAAGCTGACGAACAGTCTATTTCACGAGTCTACCATTGCCGCTTTACGTCACTATGGGAGTGAAGAAGACAAAAAAGATTGGATGGTTACGGCAAATTTTTTGGAGGTAATATGGACGTGGTGGATGATAATTAATACCCGTTCTCCGCAAATAGGCTTTCATAAAAGAAACCCTTGGAAAAGAGCCATTACTTCTAATCCCTCCCAATTAGAATATTTGCGAGACTTTACATCATGGCTGAATGAATGGGAGGCAGCGGGAGATAAAGCCTCAAGTCTTACTCGTGACACTTTTTTAGCAGCTAAACAAACTTCAAAAGGCTTATGCGAATTGGCTGAAGATTTGCTCGAAGAAACTGATGTCAATTACGTTCTTCTTGGCCACATCAATTCAGATTGTATTGAAGCTCGGTTTGGACTCTATAAGAGAAGATGTGGGACGAACATTGAATTAAGCGTGCGCCAATATTTGGATTCAGAAAAATGCCTTCGAATGAAGAATATCATAATTTAGGCAAAATTTCACTGAAAGATCTGGAATATCATTTTTCTGAGGATATAAATTCAACAAATGAAAAGATTAAGTCTTCTTCTTTAAATATATTTTCCAATTTAAAACATTTTACTTTTAAAGATTCATTTAAATATATTAATGACGTATCTATAGTTTACTTTTGTTCTGGTTATATCGCGCATTCCTTATGTAAAACTATAGCCTGTCATTCTTGCCACAATTTATTGACAGCTTTAAATAAAAAATTCGATGTAAAATTATTCTCCTTAGAAAATATTGATGATGAAAGTAAACTTTTAGATCAAATTAATCGAGGTGGGCTGACTCGTCCTTCTGATGTTCTTTTTTTAACGTGTTCCTTTGTTTATGCATTTTTTCAGAAATTCAAAATTCAAAAAGTATCTTCAAAGAGTTGATTTCTTCCCCTTCTTCAAAAAATATTTTTGTTCTTTCGTTTATTAAACTTTTGGAAAATGATACTTACGCTTTGGAAATTATTTTAGCAGAATGCGAAGAAGACCATTCCTTTGAAAAATTTATTCCACAAATCGCTGCTAAAATTTTTAATTGTATGTCCAAAAATTATGTTTCGGAAATCAATGATCAAATTCACAAAAACAAAAGAAAAACAAGCAGTCAAAATATGACAAATAATTCTAAGAGATTGAAAAAACTTAAAGGAGAATAAACAAAATGTATGTATGTTATTATAATTTTGCAGAATGTCTTAAATGTATCTATGTTTATTTAATATATGTCCATAAAATTTGTAAATAGTAAAAATATATATTTCGTTCTCAAAATCCTAATTTGTTACGAAATTAATAAGGAAAGGGGAGAAGTACGCGTATTCTCCTTTTTCCTTTTTAGATCCCTCATCGTATTTTCCTCACGAGCCTTCTTTTCCTTATTGTTTTAGTATTCATTGGTCTGACCTTTTTCAACATTTTCTTTTCATTTTGTGATACCACTTAATTCCCTAAATATGTTATTCCTGATCAAATGACTTATCTAGAAGATTCTAGTATTTATAGCAGGTTACAATTTTTCTATGTGTATTACATCTATCCATTGTTTATCGACACTTACATTATACCTTAGGGCTATATCTACTCGATGGTCGCGGGTATGTGGTGGTTCTTTACGCTCATCATGATATCTTCCTACACAGCCAACCTAGCTGCCTTTCTGACAGTAGAGCGAATGGATTCTCCCATTGAGTCTGCAGAGGACCTAGCCAAACAAAACAACTCCTATGGAAGCCTGCGTGGAGGTTCTACAGCTGCTTTTTTTAGAGTAAGTTAATCAACCAACCAAAAACCTACAATCTGTTTTTAAAACAGTAGTCCAAACAAGATTCCAACCTTTTTTGCAATTGAGTTTGCGAAATCGAATTCCATTATTTGACAAAGTGATTTTGCTATGGGATAATATAAGCAATAGTTTTTGATATGGCAAGAATATGAAATTTTTAAGAAGATCATCAAGGCAAAACCTCTATAAAATGAGAAAAAATGTGTTTATATTCACAAGTTTTTTCAGATAAAAAATAGTAGTATAAATAGCATATAAAACATACTCGAAAGTTTACAAAGATAATGTTTAACTTTTATTGAAGAAATATTAATGAAGAAATTATTCTTTCTGCATCAAACGGTGTATTCTTAACTTCAATACTAGAAACCCCACTTTGTCCCTTGCAATGCTCAAAACCACGACAACTCTCTTCCAGGATTCCAAATCCCCACTTACTCTCGGATGTGGGTCTTCATGGATTCAGATAAAGAACTTTGTCAAATCAAATAGTGCCGCGTGGAGAGAGTCTTGAAGGAAAATGGAAAGTATGCCTTCCTCATGGAGTCAACACCGTGGAGTACATTGTGGAGAGGAAATGTGATCTGACGCAAATCGGTGGTCTATTAGACAGCAAAGGATATGGAATAGCCTTACCTCCAGTAAGGTCCATTAAGCTAATATAAAACATGGGACGACATAAATCATTGCAATTTTGAAACATAATGTATTAAATCAATGCATTCTTCCACATATCTTAATTTATATATTTGAAATAATATTTTTTTTTCAGGTAACTTAATCATCTATACTAATAAAAAAAATTCCGTTCGTTCGTTTGTTCGTTCGTTTTCCCTGTATCTCCCGAACGGGTCATTAGATCTTGACGAAATTTTCAGTGAATAGTTTGAGAGCTCAGGGAGTGTTTTAGGGTGGGTTGCCAACTCCCAGAAAATTCGTCATCGACATGCTTATTTTATTCGCCAAACGTTTTTTTGCCGATTTTTAAAATAGATTAAATTTAAAGTTAGATTTTGCCCAATTTTCTGTGGATAAGACTGAGGTAGTAAGACGTGTTTTTCTTTTATTGAGTGTTTCCTGGAAAATTCGTTTTCTTACATGATTACTTAAAATATTTATTTTTATGTCCCTGTATGTCCCCCAAATTTAAGTTTTGTGGAAAATGACAACACTTTTTTATATTGCAACATCGTGCTAATCAAATTTCAATAATGCTAGAGATGGAGAGGGATGTCAATACCCAGCCTTAAGGAATACAAAACGGAAAAAATGGCAATGACGATGCAATGACGACTTTTTAAGGAACTACTTCTCATAAGAAAATAACATAGGCACTCTATGAAACGACTTAAAAATCTTCTTTTTACGATGTTTAATTTCCCAGCCTTAGGAACAAAAAAACGGAAAAATGGCAATCAAGACCCAAGGACAACTTTTTAAGGAACTGATTTGAATATGAAAAATCACATGTTTTGACATCAATAAATCTATTCATCTTCTTTTTACGATGTTTAAATCCCAGCCTTAAGGAATACAAAACGGAAAAATGGCAATGAAGAGATATGATAACTTTTTAAGGAACTGGTTTGAATATGAAAGTCACATGCGATGATTTCCACTGAAATTATTCGTGTGATTCCTTCTTTGTGTGATATTTATACCAAACCGTAAGGAATACAAAACGAAAAAATGGCAAGGAAGACCCAATGACACTGTTGAAGGAACTGAATGAAAAGAAAAGCGATGACATCACTGAAATTATTCGTGTGATTTATTCATTTTACAATGTTTGAATACCCAGCCTTAAGGAATACAAAACGGAAAAATGACAAGGAAGACCCAATGACCACTGTTGAAGGAACTTATTTTTATATGAAAAGTCACATGCGATGACATCACTGAAATTATTCGTGTGATTTCTTCTTTTACGATGTTGAAATACCCAGCCTTAAGGATACAAAATGGAAAAAATGGCAATGAAAACCCAATGATAACTTTTTAAGAACTGATTTTAAAATGAAAGTCAGCATATGGGTTTTTGAAGGGGTTGTTTCCACGGACGATGGAGAACAACTCTTTCTTATAACGCAAATTCCTTGATATTTGATCTGGCTCATTCGAACACACAGATAAACACTTAACAGGTCTTTCTACATTACTTTATTCGAGGAGTTATTTGATAATAAATTTAAAAGGAAAATTTACAAGTTAATTATTAATTATTATTATCTAATGTCCTTTTTAAAGGAAATGCTGTATTGAAATCGAAAAAATATGTATATTAATCACAACATAGAGCGTCATTTAAACCCAGTTTACGATAATTTCAGACTCCCCTTTTCGCACTCCAATCAGCAGTGCCATTCTTCAGCTTCAGAGGGGGGCAAGCTCCACATGCTCAAGGAGAAATGGTGGAAGCAGCGGAAGGGCGGAGGTCATGCATGGAAGTCCCCGAAAAGGAGGCCGCGGCCCTCAATCTGAGTAACGTGGGTGGAGTCTTTGTGGTCCTTCTCGGTGGTCTTGGCGTAGCATGCATCGTTGCCGTCGCAGAGTACTTTTGGAACAAGCGAAGATGAGTCGCTACAAGGAATCCGCTCCACTCCTACCCGGGCAGCTCTCCACATGCACGACAAACTCCACGCTCAACACCCTCAGTCGACCTCAGGTACCCCCCTACGAAAACGGTCAGGTCACCCATTTGGACCTCGCGGCCCATGCGCCATGTGAAAACGGAGCGCTCTCTCCACTCAACGAGGGCTTCCTAACGACCTCTCTCTCCGTGGCGGCTCTCAACCAGAGCAGCTGTGCCGTACCGCATCACGCCGGTTGGCCCCTTCCGGGCAATGGAGGCAACAGCAGTGGGAGCAGTGCCAATGTCCATCCAACA
>CP045899.1:16692446-16711639 GCA_013387185.1 Caligus rogercresseyi
ATTCATTATGATCAAATGCCCGGAAATATGGGTAAGAGCCCCCCCTCTATGAATGAAAGAAACTACATTTATCCTATCATCTTCACTACAAACTACGCAAACATTTCCCCCATTATCTCCCTTTTATTCATCATCCTTGATGAATATAAGGGGAAATGTTTATATCCGGCTCACAACTTTGATGTGAGTATGAGTGAGCACACACATATATTATATACATTTTGTAAGGGCTCAATTTATTCCTTATAAAAACAAGGTTTTCGGCGGAAGTCAATCATATTTAATCTCTTCTCGTAAACAACTTGCAAATAACATAAGGGAGATACTCAAAATATTGGACTTAGGAGGGGGGGGGGGGGTCAATAGACGTAGGTGATTGGCTCACATGCTTAATCAGTTTATGAAGGGATGATGGGAAAATATTATTATACGTGATAATACCAATGATGGGGATGGTACATGGATTCATTGACCATCTAAGGAGTTTCTTTAAAAATGTATTAGGAGTAAGTGTAACAGTACGTTTACCATGAGTTTAGAGATTAAGTTAGTAAACTGCGTCGGCCAAGTCATCATCCGGCTACAAGTGAGGATTCATTTTGCCTTGAAGGAGGTATATATTAGCAAAATGAACATTTCTTACTGTAAAAAATAAACTATTTCATGTCTGCTATAGCTTGTTTCGAATAGTTTTTTTGTGCAAACTATTTGAAAAAAGATTAATTGGTTTTAAGTTTACCTCCAACACAGAGGATTAACGTTTATCGTGAAATAATTCTATCAAATAGCTAATTCATGGTTATTACAATAATTCATTTCGTTGAAAAGACGTTGATATAAATAAATATTAAATAAAGTCCATATAACAAGAACTAGGAATGTAAATAATATCTTGAGATTTCCATAAGCAAATATGACACCATTGAGTATTGTCTGTCTTCATTTCTAATCACTATATGTTATTATAGAGACATTGAATAATGTCTTATGACATACAACAGAAAGCGTTTAATTTTTTTTGTTGTCAAAATGAAGTTTTCTCCGTCTCATGCAAGTGGACTAAACCTAATATATATAACCAGGCTTGTGACGGAACTCAAAATTGGACGGCGTTCAGCTGAACGCACGTTCAATGGACGGAACGCTGAACGGAACGCAACTTTTTTTTGAACGCTGAACGTTGAAAAAAAAAGAGTTTTGCGTTCAGCGTTCAATTTTTTGAACTTTTTTTTCGGAAAAAACGTCATCACTTTTTTTGGAATTCTTTCTAAAAAAAACCTCAACTCAAAAAATAGTTTAGTATTACCGCTTGGTAACCAGTGTTACCTGGATAGAAATAAAAATAAAAAGAGAAGCGGAGAGTATTTTGCCTCAATTCTTCTCTCTTTTTCTTTCTCTTGTAACAGTTTCCTAGCGGTAATGTTTATTCTCATATCAAAAGATCAATTTTTTGGGAGAGTACGTGCAAAAATGTATTTGCTTATTTCTCTTAAAGTATAGCGATTTTTAGAACACCAAACATATCAAATGAAAGCTTGGTAAACCAGCTTTAATATTTTGGTATACTAAATCGTCAATTTAATAAGTAGAGAGTTATATGTACATTAAAAAAGCATATCTCGCGTACAAAATGGCGCATATAATGGATTATAAATGCGTCAGAGACAAAGTAAAATTTTGAGAGGATACCTTGACGCAAATCTAAAAACACATTATTTTTTTTTTTCATAATCGATTTCTTATAGGTCAATACAGGCTCTGAATCATATGATGTAAACTCAGATTGTACTGAATTCTGAATTGATAGAATGCAACCAAGGTCATTTTTGGATTTATCATCTAAAGTTTACTAAACTTAAAAGTATATTTTACTCTGAAGCGAACAAGTCATCTTCTACAGGCGAGTGAAGTTAATTGATACAAAAAAGCTATGAAATATGCTAACAATACACACTCCATTTTTCTTTGTTTTTACTGAAAACTTTGTTTTATTAAAAACATCAAACATACGTCTGGTAGTAAATTAGATTTCCTTTAAATTAATAATTATTATTGAAGTCTGTAACGTCCACCATTTCAAGAAATTTGCGGAAAACTATATTTGTACTAAATTTTTAAAACTTTGACCTCGTTGCGCGACCCCGTTGACCGATTTTGTTCAAACTTTGTATGTCGTCTTCATTTCATCACTAGAAACAGGAAATCCACAATGTTGCTAACATTTCAAACATTTGAAAAATAAAAACAGCCCTAATATTATATATATTAGTAATGTGTCTCAAAAAACGAAATTCATAAGTTTATATGTTCAAAATATAAAAAAGTTCACAAAAACTCTTCATGCCATAAAACCAAATATACCTATGACATCATTACTATTTTATTAATTTCATCCAATATTATTGTACATCATCCTATACATACGTACCTAAAGAAGAAATCATATTGAAAAGGCGTTTCATCCTTTTTTTTAAGGGTGAAAGTTATCCCTTTCCCTACTACAAGTGAACTAAACCTTTTAGGAAAAACTCCAACAAGAATAAGTTGCCAAGATGATTAATAATACCTGTACCGTTAATCCTTTTTTTTTTTTGCTGGACAAACAATTGAAGAGGGGAAGTCTATAAAAAAAGAGAAAAAAGTGAAAAAAAGATCAGGAACAACAAATATATATTTTTATTATTAATAGCAATAAACTAATAAAAAATTGATGAAGCCTGTGGGAAAGGATCCTTGATAAATCTCTCACATTTACATAATAACCCTTCCAAACAACAACAACAACAATACCTCTCACTTGTTGTCCTCTCTTATTTCTTCACTCTCTCACATGACGGGGACTTAATGAAAGTCCGCGAGGGAAGAAAAAACCCAGGTAGAAATGAAAGTGAAAATACTCCACCTTAAGTAAGCAGGATTTCATGGTCAGGGTTATAAAAAAGGGGGATATTTTTACAAATGGTTAAAAGCAGAGCCTTGTAAGTAGAGTTACGTCGTAAGAACCAGGTCTGTATAATAAGGTCTGGGCGATACAAAAACAAACATGTAATCCTAGCAGTATAACTACTCAATGACGTCACTGGAGAACGAATATATATATATATATATAAATAAGCGTAGGGGAGATGTTTGGTTTGGGGGTGCAGCATTCAATTTGCCCTAATTTTAACAAGAACTGTTAAATCGGTGAAAAAATAATCAAAGGAAGAAAGCTATGTAAATAAAATATTTTCTTTATTGTAATTACATACTATTCATTACACTATATTTATTTGGTTATAATTCAAAATCCGGTTGCTTTTATAATTTCATATATTTTTCTTTCACTTAAATGCCCTAATACCTCAACCAATTTGCCCGAATTTGAGAACTCATCCAAATTGGGGAGGCAGTTGTCCCCTTGCCCCCCTGTCGCCTACACACACACATATATACATATATTTATAGAGAGATTGATTGATAAATAAATAGATAGATATAATCGTTCTCCAGTGACGTCATTGAGTAGTCACACTGCTACATGTTTGTTTTGTATTGCCCAGACCTTATTATACAGACATTGGTAAGAACTGTCTGTGTAGCAGCTGACTCAAAAAAGTCAGGCTCAATTATTCATAATTTATGGAGGGAGTTGTAAATAAACAGTCTTCAGAAATAATTGTTTCGAAGTATAGAAACAATATAAACTTTAATGATCTATTTAAAAACACAACTATTCCTGCTTTGTAGGGCTGTGGATTGTACAAATTGCTCAGGAGCCCAAGGAATTTCGCTCTTTTTATTTCCATGGAACAATCCTCCAAAAAATGAAAGGTTGTATGGCCGCATATTTTGCCATAGATTCCGATTTATTTCTCCTAACAATAACACGGGAACCATATTCATTATTTTCATTTCATGCATTATTTTGAGCTGAAATATTTTTTTTCGTCAGGTGACGCTACAATCTATTATTGTCGTAACTCTTCTTATAGGGCTCTGGTTAAAAGAAAAGAAGAGAGGAAAAGAATAACGAAGTCAGTCAGCATTATACAATAAAGCATGACGTCACTAACCGGCCATTGGGGAACATCCTTTCAGATATACGAGTTTTACTCCTTAAAAACACAAATTGAGAATGAAACAATCCTCACTTTGGTGAAAGGATGTAGAAAAAGAGAAAAACAATTGCCAAACATGGAAATAAATCATACTTGTATAAATAAAAACAATTTACAAGTAATTATACATATGTATGACTAAAAATATTATTTGCAAATCTTTTACATTTATGAATTTATTTTAAATGTGTCCATTTTAGAGGGATATTCACAATTGTGAAGAAGAAGAAAGACTTTAGCACAGCGGTACTCAGCGTTGTCCTAATATGGAGCCACATTGACGATTTTTTTTTTGCAAGAGCCATGTAGCACCACATTTTTTTAAATCCGCAGCAAGGCCTTTATTAGTCACATAAAAAACATATTAAAGCAACTAAAGAGTGATAAATTTTTTAAGTTTTACAACAACAATAAACATTATAGTTTATAATAAATTTTCTACTAAAGGCCAAAATATCTTAACAAATACATACAAATCTAAATAACAAACACAATATCTAAAAAACAAAGAATAAAATTACGCGAAAAAAATATTATCAAAAAGGTCAAATTATTTTTCAATTTTTTCCTTGCGGTTTTCATTGTCCTTGGAGTAGATTTTTTTGTAAATCGAAGCACCTTTTTTAAAGTATGGAGATGTCGTGCAGATTGAGAAGGGTAGAACTTAGTAACTTCAAAAGCATAATTCCATGAACTGTCCTGGGTTTTGGGGATTCGTAAGCGAAGAGCACAATACCTCGCAGCAGCGAAAATAAAATTGCCCTCAGATGGTCAACATTTACTGGCGTGTAGCTTGTTAAATGTTTGGCAATATAGACCTTACAGTTAGAAATTAAAGCATTTATAGCTTTGCCTTCGACTGAGATGGCTTAGTGTATGGTTTCAAACCAAAAAGTAAAATCCATTAAGGAAGCTGGGCCTAAATTTTTTGATAAAATCCTGATTCAATATGATAAAAATTTTAATAAAACTAAAACTGGGCAGTCACTAAAGCGTGAACACTATCATAATAAGTTTTCCCGCAGTCCTTGCAGGGGCGAAAAATCGAAGCACCCAGCAGAGATCTGGAACTGAGAAGTGAATGTTCTACTGTCAATTAAACCCACCAGAGATCGCATAATCACTTTATCCCATGAGCGCCACATTATGTAATAATCAGGAAACGACCGGGACACTTTTTTTTCGCTGGGAGCCGGGACTAAATTTTTTCAAATATTCGTTCGTTCGTCATTCTGAAAGTGATGACGTTTTTTTAAAATAATATTTTTTTCAAATATTAAAAAATATTTTCTAAAAAACGTCGTCCCTTTCAGAATTACGAACGATGAATATATTAAAGTCCCCAACCCGGTGATTTTTAGACAAAATATTCAGTCGTTTCCTGGTAATAATGTAATACATTTTCAGTGGGACTTTAAAGAGCCGCAACTAGTCTTAAAGGAGCCGCATGCGGCTCGGGAGCCGTGGGTTGAGTATCGCTGCTCTATCAGGTCAGTTAAATAAAAACCAACCAAATAAATCCAGGGCGAACCCAGAAGATCAGGTCTGTCATTGGTGTAAAGAAGGGAAGGAGACATCCTTCCACTTCTTTTACTTTTGTCAGAAAATCCTCCCAGTTATCCGCGCCGTGGAAGAAGAAATAGTAAGAGCTTATGGAACAACACTGGAACTGTCTGATTGGCTAATTTCTACCTCACCTCGATATGGGAAGGCCTTCCATAGAGATCATATAATCTCCTCGGTGCAAGGGCTCCTCTATGCATGCAGGGTCAACGGAAGATGCATTCCAGCAGGGATACGAAAATACGTGGTCCAAAGCATAGAAACTCTTAGATCTGCAACAACATAGTCAACAAACAAAAAAGTTACATACAAAACACGATGTCACATAAATAATTATTTTTAAGAGTTGATACGCTTTGCAGGCTTTGGTTTTATTATTGTTATCTATTAATAATGAATTTACCTGTTTCCCTATCAATCTTTTAATACCCACCCTCATTTGTATTATACCTTTTTTAACATATCACAAGTCATTGTAATTGGATGTATTTGAAAAATTGTATTGAAATATATATTGAATATTAAAAAAAAAAAAACTCTTAAATTTATACAAAAATTGCATTTACTTTATAACTTGTCACACATATAGTAATATGGTAATATTAGCATCTTTGCCAAACTTACTTGCAAATTAAATCCTTTGTTTTTCTTAAATAAAAGAAGATGTAACTGAAAAACCCCTAAACAGAAGGTAGTAGATAAAATAGCTTTAATTCATAATGTACTATTTTTATCGAAAAAGTATACACAATATTGACACAAAAATTTACGCATTAGCATCGTTTTTCTTTATACATTGTATATTTTTTTGGAGCTGTGAATAAAACGAATAAAAAAAATAATAAAAATAATTTATCTTTCACATATAATCGTATTTTATTAATATCTTTCTATTTCTTTATATACTTTCTAATTTAAAAAAATACATATTGTTGCTCTGACGCGTTCTCTACATGAACCTGCAAATATTAAAACATGGATGATGTGCATATCTCCATTAATAATTTATATTCTGAAGACAAACAACTACTGAGTTGATTGACATATTTCTTTTCCTCATCAACATATCTTTGTTCTGTTATAATACATATTTTTTGTGTGTTTATTAAGGTTCAATACGAAGAATTAACCGGAGGGACTTCAAAATACCCCTCCCCCCCCTTGAGTGAATTCGTCATATTTGAATAAAGTATTACTTAGAACTTCAATAGTATAAAGTCGGGAAAGGATGTTAAAGACGATTATAGTAATTTTAACTAGAGGCATATATACACTCAGAGAGTGCAAACCTCCGCCGTCACGGGGTCCTTATGAGCCTTCCGAGGCGGATTTTTCACGACTGGGGCGGCGTAGAGGGACGGGGGAGGGTTCCCCTCGACGGAAATTCCGAGAGGAAGACGCTCCCGGCACCCGATTTCACACACAGCGACATCTATTGGCAGAGTAGGCTAACTTGAAATATATATTAGTATTTAGCTCGTTTTGCATCTTAATTCTGCACTCAGAGATGCCAAAATTTAATCACTTGTTACTTTTGACATTTCCAACAACTCCACAAAGTTTCATCCAAATCTGTTCCGTACTTTTTGAGTTATCCTGCTGACAAACCAACAAATCAACAAACCAACAACAAACCAACAAACCAACGCTAGTGAAAACATTACCTCCTTCGGCGGAGGTAATAATTTTAATTTATTGCTCCACAAAAATATGTATAAATCAGGAAACGACCGGGTACTCGGCCCGGGTCCCGGCTGTTTTTTTAGCGTCCCGGCCCGGCCTGGTGTCCCGTTTTTTAGGCACCGGGCTGGGACTTAAATATTTTCTTTCGTTTGTCATTCATAAAGTTTTTTAGAAAGGAATTTTCGCAATAGTATTTTCAACAAAAAAAGTCATCACTTATTTTGAGATATTTTTTTTGAAAATTATTTTCTACGTCTTCACTTTTTTCGGAGATACTTTTCTAAAATTGTCTTCAATTTTTTTGGAGATACTTTTCTAAAAAATGTCTTCACTTTTAATGGAGATACTTTTCTAAAAAAACGTCCTCACTCTTTTTTGGAAAGTCTTTTCTAAAAAAGCGTCTTCTCTTCAGATTGTCGAAGGAACGAAAATGTATATTGAGTCCCGGCTTGAAAAAATTAAATCCTATCCCCAGGTCCCGGCGAAAAAAGGTCGTTTCCTGGTACATTCAAATATAATTTAAACTTGTTGTGCTCTCACACCTGCAATCCGTTCTGAACGTGATGTAGGGATGATGTATTCTTTAGGCAGCCTTCAACGTAAGTACTGTTCAAGAAACCGGAGAGAGTGGAGATTGAATGACCCTGCAAAGGCTATTGATAGTTAAAAGATGGGTCTGTTCAACCATAAATTTAGTACATTAGGAGTGAAGAAGATGAAGAGGTTCCTCATCCTGTTGTTCAGACCCACGACAACATTAATTAAGCTGTATCAAGGCAAATATGGCTTTCTTTTTAGTTTCAGGATCATTAGATGTAAAGCTTAAATATTAAAGAAGATAATAAAAAAGTTATGTTTCAATGCTTTAAAAAAATAGTGCAAGACATTTTTTTTGAAAGTACGTGCCACTCTGGAAAAAGTTTAGTCTTCTACGTTCCACCATTATAAGTCTATTTCATTTGTCACAATTTCTTGTTGTATCTATTTATAAATAAAAGTTTCCATTTTTGTCTAGTTTGTTGTCATCGGGGTTTACCCTTCAAAGTACATCATCATAGTATTTGGAAAAGCCTTCATCTTAGTGTATTTAATAAGTGGAGTTTGAAACTCAATGCAACAAACCTATTCGAATTCTTTGACAAAGTCAGACATATCCTAAGAGCCGCATCCTTTCAAATCCGTAGCTAGGCTTAACTAAAGTGTCAAAGGAAGATACATCTTCGTACATATTTTTTATAACCAAAATAAAAACTAGTTCCCATGGGACAAGCCAAATCAAACCATCTGCTTAATATAAGAACCATGCATAAGTTAATTAGCTATGGCCCCTATAAGAAATGTTCGTCCTTTTTCCAGGCAATCATTAATACCTGTAAAAATGACATCTATGCTCATTTAGTCATTGGTGACTTCAACACTGACATAAGCAAATTAGCCTACCCAAATAGAAAAATATTGTCGAAGTTAATCATTGAATTGGAACTAGTCGATACTAATACCAACGTGTCTTGGCAATCAGGAAACAAAACATCGTGGATTGATTTGGCCTTGGCTTCCCCTTCTATTTTATCCCTATTCAAGAATGCTTTTTACCGTCCCCATCCCAGCTCCGATCACAAAGCCATAGAAATCGACCTACAATATTTTAAGCCTAAGAAACGTTTTAGAATCCCTAGATTTTAGTTTCAGATGACTAAAATTTTACTTAACTAAACGTTTTAACCCCTCTTTTAATGCTAAGAAAAACTACTCTATTCTTGGAAGCACTATAAAAACTTTGACGTCTCATGTTATTCTACAAAGAAACAAAACAACTTTAACGCTCCAAAGAGAAGTAGAAGAGATTTTAAACAATGGTTCGCAATTTATTCGTTCAATCACTTCAGACACCGTTCACTTATTTCGACTCTCTGAAATCAAGGAATTGGATTTCAAAAGCGAGGTTGAATTGGAAAAGAGTACAAATATTAGATTAAAAAACTTTATCAAAAGGAAACTTTCACTACTACATCTATATCAAAAATCAACGAAGATGGTCAGGAAATTACGGACTCTCGAAGAATACTTGAATGTTTTCACAAACGTTTTCAAAAAGTCTTTGGAAACGAAAGAAAAAAAAATCCTCGCCCAAGACGTGGTAAACATCAATTTTTTTCAGAAGAGAAAATATCCCACCATATAAAGAAATTCTTTGAAGATGACAAAGCGAGTGGTCCTGACGGTTTGGGAGGGAAAAAATTTACGCAATGTGTCAATGAAGTTACGCCATATCTTGTAAAACTCGGAAAAGAAATGGAATTGCACTAGAAGACTTCCTAAAAAACTTCTTCATGATATGTTCGTGCAAGATAGAGTCGAACGCTTTAGAGAAATCGACAGCTATAATTGCACCATAATATTCTTTTCTACGCGACGATTCTATTGAGGTTTCAATATTTTTTGAAATGTCAGAGATCTGTCTCCCCTTTAAGAAACCTTTCTGTTCAGCACCCAATTTAAATTTAAAATAGGTTCGATTTCATGTGCGATTATGCCAGACAATATACGATAACTTTCATTGAGCACAGTGATGGGCCTCCAATTGTTGATATCTGTGGAGCATCCTTTTTTTCGGAATTAGGGCAATTCTTCTAAACTAAACAATTAAAAAAAAATATTAACTCAATAAATGAAGACATAATAGGCGTTTATTATTATTAATTTTATGTAGATACGAAGGAAACGTGTAAGAAAGTCTAATTAGACATTCATACACGAGTTTTTCTATTATACATTGACCAAACTTCAATTTTCATCAATGAAATGGTCGGCCCAGTGCCTTAATAGTATAAAATTTTTGTGTGTATAAAATAATAGTACTTAGATTTAAAAATATATAAAATTGAATTTGAGTTTTATGGACGGTAGAAGTGCAATTTTATCAATTTAAAATATGGACAAACCATTTATTACTCCAAGATCTACCACTTTCAATACTTTTATAGACATTTAATTATAGGTGAATTCCACAATTAGGGTTCCCCTAAGTGGTCCATAACCACTATTTTTGAAACTTTACTAATCATCTTTTTGTTTTCCCTGCAGGTGATATTATGTCTGGGACATCTAAAAATATGTTCGGCTAACCTTAGTGGGCATTAATTAATTAATTAAGGAAAAATCTTGAATGATATTGAGGGTTTGTCTAATTGTTTTTCAATTACCGGGGCTAAAATATTGACCTTTGATTCGTCATTCATTCGATCACCGCCTCTTCATTTTGTAACATCGTCAGTATTGCGAAAAGGGAAACAAATGAATGTTCTAAAAATTATCGATTGCGAATTTGATGCTTTACTGAATGATTATCTCATGTAAATATATGGTTTCTCTTCTGTAAACCAATGCTAAAATTTTCCTTGTTTTCATAGTGTGTGAGGTTTTCGTTTACAAATTTTGGTTTTGAGTGTGGTTTCGAATGTTAGGATGTTACAATCTAAAAAAATTGAAAAAAAAATGTGAAAGGCAAAGAGGCTGAGTGACCTGTAAAGTCGCGTGCTGGTGCGACAAGTCGCGCACTAGTGCGACGAAAAAGACTTGGAAAAGACGTAGTGAGGCTTTTGGTCATATTAGATGAGAAATTTTCATTCATATTTCTAAAAAGAATCACTAAAACTTACATTTATTGCGAGGGTAGGCGATTTTCAAAAAAGGTCTAAAAAGGGAAAAATGTCTATAACTCATGATAAGCATTTTTGGTAGCAATATCAATTGTTTTTTAAGGAATAATTTTCTGAAAGACTAATTCTCATTTATACTTTAAATATAATTAAGATTCCGTCATGTAATGCTTCGGCAAAATATTTTTTTCACATGGTAGACAGACTGAAGACAATTAATTTGGGTCTAAAAAGGGAAAAAGTCTATAACTGTCTACAACTTGGGATTCAAAAATTGAAAAGGGAAACATTGAATCTTTGGGTCTTTTTGGGCGCGATGTTTACCTAGTATTGTATACTAACAAACAAGATGAAAACTAGCCTTGCCACAGATCTTTTCGTGTAAAAAAATCTCAATTTTTAACTTGCCCCTTTAAAACTGCCAAATTTGCTCGTAAAACAGGCGGCTCAATACTTGCACTTAATTTTCTCATTTTTTAGTCTGAATTCATTTCTACATAGTGGTTATTTTTCTACCTCTTTACCCAATGTCCTAGTAGATATTTTCAGTCATAAAAGGTTCTTATATTTCATAAATTTTTCTCCAAGCATGTGAAATAGTGACTTGTTACATATTTGTTACATAGAAAATTACCGTTTATCTGTAGTCAAAACCGAGTATATTAGAGTAAAAATCCAGTTTTTCTAGTCTTTTTTTTCTCGTAAGACTGGAGGAACCTTCTTAATGATAGTTAAAAGTAATAAAGACAAAATTTGTTTCATTTTGGTCTGAATGTGAAGCAAATTAACTAATTTTCTATGCAAATTACGAGGGGAACCCTGTTCGTGGAATTGACCTATAGTCGTCCTAACATGTTCTTTTATGACTTGTTGAAATCCTAGCTTATTACTCCAAAAACTATGTATGAGTTAACGATATTTTTATTGTTGAATTACGCCCAAACGGACATCTATCCATAAGCAACGATGAAATAAATGCGTGGTTGTTTACTTCTTTCGTCTATATTTAGAAGAAGATGAAGGGGAGAGTTCCAAAACAATTTTCTTGATTCTTATCCTGGAAAAGTCATTTCATTATTATTATTATTATTATTCTTTGTGAGGGTGAAGAAAAAGCCCGACTAATGTGTTGATGTTGTTGTGAAATATTTGTGGCTCTCAAAAAGAGGCATTCCAACGTGGTAGAAGAAGAGTCTTATGGAGAATAAGTTGACTTGTACAACCAACGTGGGTAAATATTGAATCACATCCGATGCACCGTGACAAGAATTAATATAGCGGATACCATTTGAAATTTTGGGACTTGAAAGATATAAATATATTATAATTAATGAAATTTTGCCCTTTGTGAATATTATAAATATACCATAAATTATACTTATTTTTGTGGCTCTATAGGACAAAAAAATATATTCAGAACATTTGTAACATACGTAAAATGTAATTAACTAATATGGAATTGATTCATTTAAAGTTGACATTTATTATATTGGGATTACCTATAATTTCTTTTTGTACATATTTTGACTGATTAATTAATTTTTTCTATTTGATATTTTCTTCAGATTCTTTTTTTATATATAACCAATACATCTATCTATCATATCATCTATCCTATCTATCTATCTATCTATCTATCTATCTCTATCTATCTATCTATCTATCTATCTATATCTATCTATCTATCTATCTATCTATCTATCTATCTATCTATCTATCTATCTATCTATCTATCTATCTATCTATCTATCTATCTATCTATCTATCTATCTATCTATCTATCTATCTATCTATCTATCTATCTATCTATCTATCTATCTATCTATCTATCTATCTATCTATCTATCTATCTATCTATCTATCTATCTATCTATCTATCTATCTATCTATCTATCTATCTATCTATCTATCTATCTATCTATCTATCTATCTATCTATCTATCTATCTATCTATCTATCTATCTATCTATCTATCTATCTATCTATCTATCTATCTATCTATCTATCTATCTATCTATCTATCTATCTATCTATCTATCTATCTATCTATCTATCTATCTATCTATATCTATCTATATCTATATGAATCTATATAAATCTATATATATGTATATATATATGTATATATGAATCTATATAAATCTATGTATAAATAAATATATATAATATGTATATATATCAGGAAACGACCGGGACACTTTTTTTCGCCGGGACCCGGGTCGAGCTGGGCCAAAACCGATCCGGGACTTCAGTATATTTTCGTTCCTTCGTCATTCTGAAAGTGACGACGTTTTTTTAGGAAAGAAATTCCAAAAAGTCATGACATTTTTTTAAAAAACAATTACCAAAAAAGTGAAGTAAAAAAAGTAACAAATTATTTCTGCCATCTTCCTTAATGACGTCCATGAATATCTCCCAGGACTGGATTGAGAAATCTGGAGTCTTCTATATAGAGCTTTTATCCCCCTTTCCGAAGATGGCCATGGATGGGTAAAGTCATCCGTCGTGTGAGCAAGGAGTCCCTCAGTCCTTTTGAAGTGTGTCAAGGATCGGACAAAGAGTCAATAATTCGCTCTGAAGAGGAACTAGGATCGGTGAAGAGTCAATTAGTCTGCTCCGAACAGTGAAGGAACAGTCGCTTTGTCCTTTTTATTAGATATGTATTTATCTACTAGTTTTCTTTTGAATCTACATTTTGAATATTCTAAAACCACAAGCAACTTCATATTTAGCTTTGCATTAAATAGATTTATAAAATGAAATTGCATACCCCTAGATCTCATAGATATATTTTCAATCTAAGAGTTGCAAAATTTTAACCCCCCCCCCCCCCCCAAGAATATATCGATAGTAAGATTTTATTTAATTAACCCGTGAAAGATTACATATTATGAATATCTATATTTATATCTTAAGTGTTTACGGAAAGCTTAAATATAATATACAAATAAGGACCATGGTATTGAGGAATACATTAAAAATCTTGATCACTTTTGATTGTAGTCAAGTTTCTCTTTATATAAAGTAGAACCATTATTGAACAACTGCCCATGGTATTAATGACTATAATCCTTCATTGCTTTGCGTGCTTATCTTTCATTTTTAACAGCTTCTACTAATGGTAGGCACGGCTTTTGACATTCAATAATGCTTGAGCGTTTAGCTATGGGTAGAATACTATCGCTTATAACTTTTGATTTATGACCGCATGGAATTAAACTGTATTTTAAATCTTTATTTGATTTATTCTCCATTTACAAGTTGAAAAAATATATTCATACAAGAAATAGCATATAAAACATGGTTATAAAATATTTTAGTCAAAGAAATAGTCATTTCAATGACTCAATATCGACTATTTCAATATAAGGCAGTAGTTTGAATACTTTAGACATACACAAATGAAATACTCTATGTCAGTGCTTTGTCAATATGTTGGTAATGATAAATTTACATTTCACATCAAAACAACAGAGTTAATCATATAATTCATTTTTATAATAATTTGTGCTTTTTTTATTTGCTTGTATGAAAAGTTCTTAATCAATTTTATTTTTGTCAAAATAAACTCTAGAGACATAAATGTTTTTCAAAAAATGTAGGGGTTCCTTTACTTTATTTGAATTCGTATAAGGCCACAGTGTATTCTTGTATATATATATATCCTAAATAGACGATTTTGTTTAAAATATATTGGATTTATTTTATTTTTGTGCAGAATTTGTTGGAAGACCATAAAACAATTTATTAACACAATATAAGCTAATGTTTCATATACCATTCCTAAATAGAGAAAAGAGTCCAATTCTAAATCATGAGAATCTTGGCTCCATGGAACCGTGTTTTTTTTCTACTCTACATCATTTATCTAATGAATTTAATTAAACGAAATGCTAGTTTAAAGAAAACTTTAGATAAGGGACAAACAAAAATAAATATATCCCTTGTTTTCCTTCAGAATCCCATGTTATGAACAAATAAAAGGATTAATGATAGGAATAGCTGATGGGGACACTGATGTTCTATGATCGGAAGTAATGTGATACCCATCTTTTTCCAAAATATAACTATTATACGCATATCGACAATTTGACGACAATATACTTTTAGGTGATAATTCAAGTTATAGTGAACCATTTTTTTAATATTTCAAACCAAAATTTGTCAATTGAAGATTAAATTATAATAAAGGAGTGAATTTAAGAATTATATTTAATATTTCATTCGGAATTATCGCCTTTATTTTTCATAATGGCTCTCCCAACCCTTCAATCCCCCCTTTTCCTGATCCAAGGGATGCAAGTTCTAGATACAATAGAAGAGGCTATACCCCTTTAGCTCATGGAAGAGGAATGTTTGTCCCAGCCAGGGAGGGGGTAGTTGAATCCCTCCTCAACACCACTATAGCAACACTAGGAACCCTGTAATATCATTATGTTTGTTTACGCGACTAAAGGATGAAGAAAAGGATAAATAACAACAAAACAACAAAAAAGACGCACTGTTGTGATGGCGCTCCTAATCTAACTTAAAGGAAAATAAACATTATAAACCACCTAACACAAAACAAAAAACTATGAAGAAAAAAAGGGAAACAACAGGTTCATAATTATTAACCACGAGGGGAGGAAAAGTATTATTATTGTCCTTAACCTCTAAAAAACGCTTTCCTCCATATCATTACTTTCCCTTTTCATCTTCTTCGTGAGAGTCTTATTCAAAAAGTATTATTATAAGTATATTTATAAATCGATGATAGGCGGAGCCAATTTGGTTTTTGAATCTCATAGTATTTTTTTAAGAAGAAGCGTATATATATATATACATACATACATATATATATATATATATATATATATATATATATATATCTATATATATATATCATCATCTTAACATTTTATACAGGAAAATCATGAAGTCCCTTTGTGGAATAGCTGACGGGAAAAAGTTCACGGCTAAGCTGTTGATTTCTGTAGAGCTTATTAAGTTCTATCTACCTTGTAAGGATTGGGGTATTTTATATAACTCCGTAACTCATGCTTTTGTTGAGTGCCAGGCTGTTCAAATTTTAATGCAATTTTTGAAACTAAATTTACGAGGAATGGATGGTGAAAATGAAGAGAAATACATCAAGGATACAATATCATTTGAAGTTGGAGGTCGTGAGAAATCCTAAAGATTGAAAGCAATTAACAATGTCCTTTTTTCTGCCAAGGCTTTAATAGCCAAACGATTAACGGTATATCACCCTCTGCAAGCTTTAGAGCTGAGGCCAATATTTCTTTCTACTGCGGTGAGGTACGCCACTTTGAACCTCAAAATTCCTTCCGTATTTGGTGATTCGTGGACACTAGCCGCCGATGAAATCAGATACTTCCCTTCCCGGTCCCTGTTTTATAATGACGCCATAAAGAAGCTTTTAAGGAAATTTAGAAACTACAAATAGACTATTTTAAATTTCCGTGTTTTTTTATTACTTGTCATTTCGGTTTTATATGCTTTTAATGATATTATATATATATATATCTATATATATATAAAGATTGTTCAGCTAGGATGTAAAAAATTAAACTATAATGTTAATAATGTATTTTTTTACGCATTAGCATCTTATTATATACCTTATACCTTGGTTATTGTAAATATTCCATGAACTGTAAAATAAAGAAAAAACCCATTCTATACTATTATATCAAAGATAAGTTGCCTATGTTTATCAACGATACAGCGTGCATATGTAAAATATAGAAATAAACATTTATTTCAAATAAAATCTATTTAACATTAAAAAAGTCAAAAAAAATATTATTTTATTTTAAAAATACATATATGAACAAATGCCGTGTTTATCATACTTTGTGCATGATATTTTTCTACCAAAGTGTCATATATTAATTTGTTTATAATAATTGAAGGAAAACCATTTCTTTCACATATTTGGTATTATAGGTTCTGATTCATTGTATAAATTCTGATATATATATATCATTTTTTATAATACAATAATAATAATAAAGAAATAAGAAGGGGAGATTTGTGTTTATAAAAAATAAAATAAATATCATTGTTTAAATTAATTTACTCTGTAAGACTTTAAAATTCTATGGACAATTAAATCTTTAAACGTATCAGAAGAAGATCACATTATACAATTTTGTAATCGAAAAAACAAAGATTCTTTTTTCTTAATATTTTGATATTATTATGATGGCCTTGAAGTAGTACCGAGAAGTGGACAGGAGTATTTGACGAGTTCTGAGGCGTTATCCAAGATCCCCCACCGAAAGTCGGAATTTTTAGAGCAAAAGCTGTGTACTTGGCTGCTACCGATATTAGGAATAAAATTTAATCGACAAAACATGATGAATAACTTGTTTCTTTAAGGTTCGTTTAAATTCCATTTATTTTGGATATAATAAATATTAATCCACCTAGCCTAGGATCTTTGTAATGTGGTTGATCAATAAGACCTTTCCCCTTCATAAAGCGAACTTGCACCATCAACGTAGAACGTTGGGCACGCTTCCACCGAGCTAAAGAACTCTCTTGATCTTACATTTTTGTTGTCTATACAATATGTAATTTATTGAAATCCCGCTTTTGAAAACACAAATTATAAAAATATTGTCTTCAAATTCATAGTTTGCTTATTTATTAAAAACCCAGAAAATACAGTGTGTTCCATCAGAAATGGAATTTTTAAATTGCAAATTAAAAGTACTTAAAATTCATCAAATTCCCTCTTAGATACATCATTGTAAAGGAAAAGAATGGATTTTTATGATTATTAAAATTTATTGTCCTAAATCATAAGAGGCACATCTGAAACCTTACAAAAGTTGCTGGAATTGACCCCCTCCAGCTGAAGACAGAACGACGCACGCTTCAGGACTTCTTGCAAACGTCTTTGATCGTCTCCTGGCTATATCCTTTAGCGAAGGTTTGGACAGATTGTATGAGAGACTCAATGAAATCTGGTTTTTTCCTTATAAACTCGAGTTTGTGCTGCTTCTCGTCAGTCCAAATGATTTATAGACAATGTTGGATGGTTGCTGCAGAATCCACATGACAAAACTGCTCTTCTCTGCGCTTTGTGGTTATCAGTTAATGGTTGAACTGAAGTGTAATGATAAAAACGGAATCGAAGATCATGTCTTACGATCCTCCCACAACGTTGTTTTGGTGAGTGAATTTGATGTGAAGCTTTTTTGAGTGAGCAACTAGAATTTTCTTCAAAGAACTCTTTACCTCCTGAGCCACGCTTCTGTTCTTTTGATTTTGTTTCATTTGTTTTTTCTGTGGATGGAACCAGTATTATTGAAAAATGATCAAGAACTCTTATGAAATGGATCAGCTGGTAAGATTTCGCAGCCCTCCCACTGATCTTAAAGTGAAGAAAAAAATTCTCGGCGTACTATGGAAGGAAGAGAGAAGGTTTTTGCCAAACTGCAGGATGATCCGTTTCTTCTCAAGTTCAGAAAAGTTTTTCAGGTTGACAATCAATGGAAAGGTTTATATGTTGATAAAAAATCCCCTCTTTATGAACAAAATGGCGTATATAATACGATTTGAATTATTTTAAAACATCTATTCGCAATTAAAAATTCCATTGTGATGGACACATTGATACAAAAACATAATTCTTAAAGTGCTGAAAACTTTAGTTATGTGGGATTTAATGTAGTTGATATATAGTTTATTATGGGACATTTTTGTGCATTTAATTGAGGGAAAATCGAATTTCAATAAGTGTCAATAGATATAACGGATATATTATGTATCAATTAATTGGATTTACCTGTTTACTGTTCTTATGACCATTTTCAATATATGTAGGGCACACATAGTATTTCATGATTGACTACCAACCTAAATAGAAAACAAAGATACCATTACACAAATAACACAGCATTTTTTGTTTTTCTTGCCAGGAGTTTTAATATATTTGTTTCTTTTTTGTTTCATTAATATGAAATAATATATTTAAGTACCAAAAGAACATATGAATTCGTAATGAATGTGATTATTTTTTTTTGGTGTTTATAAGACAAAGTTTATTTTATTATGTCTTAATTTTATACATTAACCTATGTAGTTAAAAGTAAATGTATTTCTTGTGGAAGAGGGGAAAATACTATTTTTCCTTTCACTAATGTTATATTTTTAAGTTCCAAGTCGTGGGCTC
>CP045899.1:16711739-16734050 GCA_013387185.1 Caligus rogercresseyi
AAAATTAAAAATGTCAAATGCTTGGGTTTTTTTTGTACAACGTTTCAACACCATTAATTTAAGGTATTTGACATGCATAGAATGGCAAGCCTTTATATCATCTACAAATGAGCACCTCGTAACTGCTCCTACTATCCCCGTCCAAACAATTTCGTTTCAAAACATTGCCTATCTCTATCATGGTAGTGTCTGGACATATTAATATACATATTTTTACATTGTGTACTTTTCTTTTCCTACATCAAGGAGTCAGAGAAATGATTCGTTTGTATGATTTCATGAAACGAGATAAACATGTCTTCCTTATTGAGATTGAGGGTTTGATTTTTCAATATATATAATCTTAAATGATATTGGAGAAGACATTGTGAAAAGGATTCGCAATGTAAATGAATCGTGGGCCATATACTAAGGTATTGTACATTGCCTTAGATATGTTTATCTTATTATAGACGCCATACATAACTTATTTATTATGAGATAAACTAAAAAATGAATGTGAGAATCATACAATAAATTACTGAATTAATACCAAAATATACGCCCTATTTATTTATATTTGCATATTATTGTGCCAATTACTTTACTACTTTCAACAAGTGCAATAACGATTTAAACTGGGAAATAAACAATGGAGATCAGATCATATTTAAGAAGAAAATAAACAAATGACTAAGTGAATCATGCCATTAAATAATGAATAATACATATGAAAATTCAAAATGATATGTATAAATACGACCATTTTGAGAACAATGAAGAATCCCTTGCAATTGACTTGGAACTACGTAGCATGGTATTGACCAGAAGATCATGATCGATCGTTTGGAAACCTAAAAATTGGTTGGCTTATATCTACAAGAATATCAATATGTGGAGGAACTGGGATTTACAGAAGAGAATCATCGTGTGCAATTTACAAGTTGCTCCTTTGGTTATTATAAGACAGTTGCTTCTCCATATTTGCTGAAAAAATATATACAGAAGAAGAAAAATGGCTAAGTAAACTTTTTCCACAGATATTAATTAGAAGCTATTTAAAGACCTGACATCTACTGCGGGGGGGAATCACTGTCTTGTGTAATACCAAAGATATATATATAGATAGATATTCGTCGATATGTCTGCTAAGCCTCAACAGGAGTGGAGAAGACTTCCCACTTCTAAGCCACTTTTCCATGAAAGGCCTCTCAGTTTTTAAAGTGATTCTGTAGTAGATATCATAGTACAAAATACAAAAAGAACTTTCTTTTTCTGTAATCATTTTCCTCATGTATTTTGTAAGAAAGGGCTCTTGGTGGATATATTTTTAATAATTACGACTTAGGGAAGATTTGTGTTTTTTGGATGGTCGTTTATATTTCTTCTCTTTAAACTGCCATTATTTTTTATCTCGGTGCTTTGGCACAACCAAATCAATTTTACAATTTTAAACAACGAAGCAGAAAATATATGCAAAGAGTAGATTAGAGAACTTAATTCCCCATAATTGGCGTATTATAATTTGAAACACCTGAAAAAAACATTTTAGTTTGTAGAAAATTTACAGATCAGCTTCAGATTTCTGGAAAGTGTATTAAATTCTTTCGGATGCAAAGACAGTGTTAAAGTGTACTATGCTACAGTGCATGTTTTTACCGGTTTTTAGGCAGTATCTATTTCTAAGAACTTTTATAAAGATAATGGCTTGGAAAACGGCCCCCAAAATATAATTCTAGCCATTTATTGTCTGTTGTGGGAAGGAAAAGAAGATCCCGGTTGGAAGCAAAAACTTCAAAAACTCTCATTTCAAAGGCTCTGATCGCCAAAAGACCAATGAAACGTTTGAAATCAAAGCAATTTTATTAGCCGCAGCAGCCAGATACACGGCCTTTGTGTTGAAGATTCCACAGGAAAATTTGACATGTGGTTCATTGGCAGCAACGGCATAAAGTATCTTCCATTCACATCGCCGCAACATAAGAAGTTATTCAACAAATAGTCAAAAAAATAAAAGAAACATACTAGATATCTACTTCACAATTAACTCTTTATGTCATGTTCTTTTTATATTATATTTGTTTCGTTGATAATAGTTTTTACGCCCTTAACGTACAAACCTTTTTGTGGTCCTCTCCTGTGATATGTATAAAGTTTTATTGACCATTAAATTGTGGATTTTCAACGAACGAACTTTTTAAACTATAATGTTATTTTTGTAAATATGTACGTGATTGCTTGTATGGAATATTTATAATATATATATATATATTTAATCACAATTGGTTCCTTAAGTTGTGGAATAATTTATTTAGTTGTAGATGATGAGCAACTGTTGCTGTTGGTAACTGTTGCATATCAGCCGGTCTTATCTGACATCTTTTAACCTGTTACCCAAAGAAAACTATATTGTGTTTGTCCCTCTTCGCCTTCATATTTATTGCTTATGATATTTAAGCTAAGGAGGCCAACTATTATTTCTTGACTGGATTTTTTAAGGATTAATTAAGGCTCAAAATCGCATTTTCCTGCGACCTAATCGAAGAGATGAAATCATAAAAAATGTATAGCATCCCTCATGAATAACAAACGCTTATTTTTTCGTATTAGTTAAAAAATGTCCTTTTTTTCACTTCAAGAAAATATATCATAGGATATTCACCTATATTTTTTAACATCTTTGAATTCATACCTTTTTTTTAAATACTAAGATCGTATAAAAAGAGTGCAGTTGGAATGTCCTCATTTTTCAACTCTCTAAGACACTCATTTGGTCAAAGAAAAGAAGACAAAAAGAAACATCTTGGCAACTTGCGCCCTGCGGACAAAAAACATCGATTTTCAAAAGACTGATGTGTCCTTCCTCATTATTTATATATGTATATTTAAAATATAGAGTAGGTCAATCCTCCTCGCTGTGAAAGGCGTATTCATATTACTTCTTAATTACATAAAACGGTAAGTGGTAAATATATTCATATATATATTTGACGTTTGAAACAATGGTACTCTTTTATTATATTAACAGTCCTCCAGATGCATTTTTAGGAGGGAAAATAGATGGGTTAATGGCAGTGCTAATGGAAACATGTCTGTGAATAGATAGAGTTACTCTCCACTTCCTTCCGTGATAGAAAGGGCCGACATAATAAATTATAAATAAAAGGACAAAAAATTAAAAATATCTAACATTTTCTAATATCTATCAATATGTTTTTAAATTTGTTAATTTATCATGCAAATTTTAAGTAATTTAAATGTATAAAGACAAAGCAAATCAATAAATAACATTTATGGTGTATATCAAACGATAATGATGAACGTCAAAACAGTTCAAACTCAAAAGACTTTTATGAAAACATATACTATTCACAATAATAATATAAATAACAATAGGTGGTTGAAGATCTACCTATTTTTTTTTTAACTGAGAAAGAAAATATAAAACCCAAGATAATGCTGAAGAACACACGTACTAATATTTATCTTTATTGTGTGTGGTGTGTAATCCGTTATATTTCAGCACGAAGTAGCTGGTCTAAAATAATAAATATAATTTAATTAAAATAAAACAAAACAATAATAAAAACACAAACTAATTAATAAGCGTATATATATATACATGAATATATAAAATATAAATAAAAAACCACATCGATTTTTTGGGGAAATCATGCCATGAGATCGGAGTAATCTATAGCGCCACTCCCTCGGCGAGAGCTATTGCTGCATCCCTGGCAGCTCTCCACGTCCTGGCCTGTCGCAACTGTGGACTTTTATTCCAGGCAGTTCTTGCAGCACATACCAGGGTATCTGCCTGCCAGAGGAGGGGGTTGGGGACGATTCCGGCTGCGTCGGATCTGGTCTCCTTTCCATTTTTTGTCTCGAAGAGCATGAGGCCAAGTGGGTTTCTCCCTCCTTCTTCGCCGTCCCTACTCCAAAATGCCTTCCACG
The DNA here is from genome assembly GCA_013387185.1 of Caligus rogercresseyi. Classification (NCBI taxonomy): domain Eukaryota; kingdom Metazoa; phylum Arthropoda; class Copepoda; order Siphonostomatoida; family Caligidae; genus Caligus; species Caligus rogercresseyi. The sequence goes on from CP045899.1 coordinate 16,715,673, forward strand.
CCTCCATGGCTGCCGACCGCACGGCCATGGTGTTGATGGATGGAAGCCCTGCCGACTTCAGGAGGTCCCGGACGGGTATGTGCTCTCTCCTGAGCCTGCCAGTGAGAGTCCTGGCAACATCATTCAGAGCTACCTGGGCAGCTGCAAGTGGTCCTGTGGGGTTACTGTCTCCAAACCGTACGGGTGTGACCGCTGAGACAGCATAGCCGACCTTCCCAAGAACAATGCCCTTGGCAAGTTGGTGGAGGTAAGGACCCCTTGGGATGTGCTTCGCCAACCTTACAACCATGTTGGCCCTGACCCTGGCTGCCCTCGCCATGATGTCAACATTTAAGTTGAGTGAAAGGGTGGAGTCAAACTTTGCCCCTAGCAACTCCAATTCACTGGAGGGGGAGACTGTGGAGGGGCCGACCTTTACCTCAACCCTCTTCCTTCTCTCTTTACTGTCCCTACCACCCGCCAGGAGTAGCTGGGTTTTTGTGTGGTTTAAAGAGAGCCCATTTCTCGCTGCAAACTCCACAAATTTGGCGGCGAGGAGGTTCAGATTGGTCTCCACCACATCAACATCTCTGCCCGCTGTCCAGACGCTGACGTCGTCTGCATAGCAAACAATGTTCTCACCCACCCCCATCTCCACTGGGAGGCCAGCCATGAGTATGAGAAAGAGTAAAGGACCAAGGATAGAACCTTGGCGGACCCCATACTTCACGTCGACGAAGTCGCTCCTGGTGCCGTTCCAATTGACGCATTGCTTGCCTCCATTCAGGTAGGATCCAAACCAGTCTCCCACTCTCCTTGTGACGCCAAGGTCCTTGATTTTTTCCAGTAGGAGGTCGCAGTCGACGGTGTCAAACGCGGAGGATAGATCAAAGGCCAGTATGCCTACGACCTTCCCTTCCTGGACAGCCTTTATCCATTTGCTGTGAGCCGTTCCAATGGCTGTAGTAGTGGAGCGGCCAGCCCGAAAGCCAAATTGGCTGTTGGGTAAGGCGCTAATTTTTCCCATATGGTACTCCATATCAGCCTTAACTACCTTCTCCAAGATCTTGGAGAGGACGGGGAGCAGGGAAACTGGCCGATACGAGGCTGGGTCCTTTGGGGTTTTCCCTTTACCTTTGTGCACCGGAATTACAATGCCTGTTTTGAGAATGACGGGTACCTTGCCGTTGGCAAGAGAGCAATTGATCAGGTGGGAGATAGGGGAGGCCAGAACTTCAATTCCTAGTTTGAATACAGATGCCGGCAGTCCGTCCACGCCCATCGCCTCTGTATTGGATATGGAGGAGACGACTCTCCTAATTTTGGCTGCACTGGCAAAGGAGAAGTCCAGCACGATCCCCCGAGGACTAGCCCAATTGCAACTGCGGTCAGTTCTGACACAGATGTCGGAAGAAGGGGTGGAGAGGACAATGCTTGCCCGAAGATCATTTACTTTTTTAATATAAAAACTGTTTAATGCATCCGCAGCCCCTTTGTCGTCGCATGTGTCGATACCATTGATAGTAAGTGACAGAGGAAGGGGCGTAGCTTTGGTTTTTCCCATGGCCCTGTTGGCCAGGTTCCACAACGCCTTAGAATCGCCGTTGGCCTTCTTGATGGCGTTCAAGTTGGACAGGAGTTTGTCCTTTCTGACTCCAGCTGCCGCCTGATTCCTGAGAACCTTATATTCCCTTCTACCCAGAGCTCTGTTTCTTTGGTCGATAAGTCGAAGCATTGCTTGCTCCAGGGCATGTCTTTTGATGGCCTTGAAGTTTCTTCTTCTTATGGTGACGGGGCGGCTGGGAGATCTCCCTTTAATATTCACCTCAGCGAGGACGGGGCGGTGATCGGTTGTCGTGTCTGGGAGGACGCAGACGTTTCCTGGGAGAAGAGAGGAGGATAAGTAGACATGGTCTAACGTCGAAAACCTATGTCTGTTCTCTTTTCCGAATCTTCCGTGGGAACACCAGGTGTCGGGGGTGGTCTGGTATTCCATACCGTACTCCTCCATACCTCTCTGAAGCATTTGTAGCAGACCTCTCCTATTATAGGTGTTGTTTCTATTTTTCGTCTTCGCCTGGTCTAGGTTGAAGTCACCTAGGATGATGACATTTTTGCATTGTAAGGTGGCTGCCCTCGTTTGCTCCAGTAAGAGTTTAAGGTCAGTCTTCTCCGAATCCAGGGTGCCCCATGGTCGATATACTCCACCCACCACTAGTTTGTTGGGAAATTTCAACTCCAGCCAAACCGCAATGCCTGACTCCCCTATTATGTTGGGTAGCAGCCGTGCAGATGCACGCGCAGCCAGCTTTGTTTTTACCAACATGACTATCCTCCTTTTGCCATCACCATCCGCCAAGGGGAGGAATGTGGTGTAGTTTTCAATTGCAAAGCTGGCGCTCTGTTCTTCGTTAAACTCCGTCTCGGTGATAGCTGCCACGTCTACATTGTTAAAGGCAAGAAGGTTTATTAGCGCCAACTCTTTGGTGTTCCCCCAGTTGAAGTTGCCGCAGTTCCACGTAAGGAACTTTAGCGGCGCACGGCCGCGGAGACGAACTTCTCCATCAGCACCGCGAGCTTTCATTAAAGACATATGAAATATTCCGTGATTTTTTTAATTTGGATGTCTTTATTAAAAAAATGTTATTTCCCGTTGGAGAATTGTTTATTTAAAAATATTCCGCAGTGGAAGCAATTATTTTATATTTCATGCACAGACTTCTTTTTGGGAGCTTTGTTCCACAATTTAAGGAACATGTATAAAAACAAAACAAGTCCAAAAAATAATTAAGAGTCTACACTTTAGAAGCTATAATTTAGAGCATTAATTATGTGAACCATTTATTCGTAAGGGTTGTTTTTAAAACTCCTAGAAAGACTTATATCTTTTGATGCTTTATAATTTTTATTTATAAAATTACTTTTCTTCAAGTGAAATTAAAAAAACTGGTTTCTGAACACAAGTTTATTTTTCAATAAAGTAAATTAAAGTAAAATTACTACCTTACTTTTGTGTGGACTGAGGTTCTAATGGTAACCAAGTATTTACTTAAATAGTCGTGACTCTAATGCGTATCTTTACCTACACAAAAATATGCTATTTTAAATGTATCAATTTATAATATATGTCATATTTTTAATAAGTCTTGTAAACCCAATAGATCTTAATTTTTAAACGATATATACTTGACCTTTAAGCTTTCTTAGATATTTGGCTTGTTTCATCGAATGTACTATAATTTATAAAACTATTTGGGATGAAAAAGACATGTTTTATAACATGAATGTATCCAGCATTATCACTGTACTTTTTTAACTTATGTTGAGTATTTACCTTGCATTCGTGCTTACAACTTTATGATCGTTTTTAAAATATATTATTTAGTTCTTTTGACATTATTTATTTAAAACAATAAAAAAATACTTAAAGAAAGGACTAAAAGCAGTCAATAAAAAAAGGATTATGATCAAAGATGGAAACAGTAAGAAAAGTCAATGACTTATAAAGCTCAATGTTTTGATGACGTGAAACCCCAATTAGCACAAATTTTAAATCATGAAAACATAAGCAAATAAGACTATTCAAACAGTATGGCAAGGAGTGTGAATCTTTTAATAAGGCCTTTAAGAGATGTGGCGCCTTGAATTATTGTGGAGCAAGAAGCTCGATGCCCCGTCCTAAATTCATTCTTGTGCGAACCGTTCAGTTATGGACTATATTTAAAAAAAAACTTTTGATGATGCTCTGTGTTTAACCTACTTTTACTGTAAACCGCAATGGCGCACATGATTTTTTTCTCACGTTTGTTGATATTTTATGGTAATCTTATTTCGTTTGGTTGAGAAGTGTACATATTCATGTTCAGGATTTTGAATTATGTTTATTGCAAACAACTCACAAACCAAATTAAAAACATTAAGCAAATACAGCCTATTTTATAATGACTTAATTAAGTCAGGAAAGGTTGGGTTGATTCTACTTTTATAAAAGAAGAATATTTAACAAAATTTCAAAAGTAATTTTAATTTGTTGATTGATATTATGTTAATATTCTACAAAAAAGTAAAATTTAAACTGACATTAATATTAATAAGAAACATATTCTTACCTGATCTTCGTGTGTTTCTGCGACCAATACGAATGAAAGCATGGTAGACGCTTGGTCAATTTTTTTCAGAATATGTAGGAAATATCCTAGATTTTTTATCTCATGAATACATAAAAACTTCATACTAGTATCATTACCTCCGCCGAGGGAGGTATTGTTACCTCCGCCGAAGGAGGTATTGTTTTCAGTGGCGTTTGTTGGTTTGTTTATTTGTTTGTCAGCAGGATAACTCAAAAGTACTGAACGGATTCGAATGAAACTTTGTGGAGTTGTTGGAAATGCCAAAAGAAACAAGTGATTAAATTTTGGCATCTCTAAGTGCTTTTTTAATATGCAAAATGAGCAAAATACTACTACTAATAATAATGAAATGGGGCTCTATTCAGGGAGTAGGAAAGAACAAACGCTAAAAAAATATTCATTGACGTATTATTGTTCATATATAAGCTCAGGACTATGTTAACCCAGTGACGTAGCTTAAACTTCTTCCGTCTTCCCATCTCTGAGTGCTTTTTTAATATGCATAATGAGCTAACAGAGAGGAAACAATGATTAGAGATAGAAAATCGGGCGTGTGAAAGGGAGAATGTTTGAATAGGAATGTTGTGGGGATCGGCGGAGGTACACACTCTCTGAGTGTATATATGCCTCTAGTTACCTCCGCCGAAGGAGGTATTGTTTTCAGTGGCGTTTGTTGGTTTATTTGTTTGTCAGCAGGATAACTCAAAAGTACTGAACGGATTCAAATGAAACTTTGTGGAGTTGTTGGAAATGCCAAAAGAAACAAGTGATTAAATTTGGCATCTCTAAGTGTTTTTAATAGGCAAAATGAGCAAAATATACTAATAATAATAATGAAATGGGGTCTCTATTCAGGGAGTAGGAAAGAACAACGCTAAAAAAATATTCATTGACGTATTATTGTTCATATATCAGCTCAGGACTATGTTAACCCAGTGACGTAGCTTAAACTTCTTCCGTCTTCCCATCTCTGAGTGCTTTTTTAATATGCAAATGAGCTAACAGAGAGGAAACAATGATTAGAGATAGAAAATCGGGCGTGTGAACGGGAGAATGTTTGAATAGAATGTTGTGGGGATTGGCGGAGGTACACACTCTCTGAGTGTATATATATTTTCTTTGCTCTCTCCTCACTCATTATTCACCAAACACACCTACTTATGTAGACATATATGATTGGATTGTAATTCTGTTAAATGATTCATTAGGAGGGGATCGGCGGAGGTTTGCACTCTCTGAGTGTATATATGCCTCTAGTTTTCACTGGCGTTTGTTGGTTTGTTGGTTTGTTTATTTGTTTTGTCAGCAGATAACTCAAAAAGTACTGAACGGATTCGAATGAAACTTTGTGGAGTTGTTGGAAATGCTAAAAGAACAAGTGATTAAATTTTGGCATCTCTAAGTGTTTTTTAATAGGCAAAATGAGCAAAATACTACTAATAATAATAATGAAATGGGGTCTCTATTCAGGGAGTAGGAAAGAACAACGCTAAAAAAATGTTCATTGACGTATTATTGTTCATATATCACTGAGACTATGTTAACCCAGTGACGTAACTTAAACTTCTTCCTCTTCCCGTCTGAGTGCTTTTTTAATATGCAAAATGAGCTAACAGAGAGGAAACATGATTAGAGATAGAAATCGGGCGTGTGAAAGGGAGAATGTTTGAATGGGAATGTTGTGGGGATCGGCAGAAGGTACACACTCTCTGAGTGTATATATGCCTCTAGTTATTATTATATTATTGCATGTTCTTGTATTTAAATACTTCAATTTTTGACTGAAGCCAAAGCCCAACTACCATTATTTAATCATGAAATTTCGAGATTCAACGCTTTAACTCCTGCAGCAATTGTAACTAAAGGCATATATACACTCAGAGAGTGCAAACCTCCGCCGTCACGGGGTCCTTTTGAGCCATCCGAGGCGGGTTTTTCACGACTGGGGCGGCGTAGAGGGACGAAGGAGGTTCCCCTCGACGGAAATTCCGAGAGGAAGACGCCCCCGGCACCCGATTTTACAGGACAGCGACATCTAGTGGCAGAGTAGGCTAACTTGAAATATTTATTAGTATTTAGCTCGTTTTGCATCTTAATTCTGCACTCAGAGATGCCAATATTTTAATCACTTGTTCCTTTTGGCATTTCCAACAACTCCACAAAGTTTCATCCGAATCCGTTCCGTACTTTTAAGTTATCCTGCTGACAAACAAACCAACCAACCAACAAACAAGAAACCAACGCCAGTGAAAACAATACCTCCTTCGCGGAGGTAATAAGAATCATCCACATCGCTTCTGGTTGTACTCGAGAATCTAAAGTAAGATATGACTGCTTTAAAGTGTACAGAAGGACACACACTGTTGACGAAACCTACATACTTATGCACTTCAGTCCTAATAGTTATTTCAGCATAGTCAAATATTTCTTACCTTTGGAAACATGAAACATTTCATCGTGAAAAAATAAGTCTAAAAAACAATAAAGTTTTTAATAGTTCTTTAGTCTTGTACATTATTAATATATTTCGTACACATAATATGTAGCATATTTAATATAAAAATATAATATTGCCCTGGGTAAAAATAAGTGAACGGTTTAATTTATTTGTACTTTAGCATCGAATTCAATAATTCATTACATATTATATAAACCAACTAGAGGCATATATACACTCAGAGAGTGTGTACCTCCGCCGATCCCCACACATTCCCATTCAAACATTCTCCCTTTCACACGCCCGATTTTCTATCTCTAATCATTGTTTCCTCTCTGTAAGCTCATTTTGCATATTAAAAAAGCACTCAGAGACGGGAAGAGGGAGAAGTTTAAGCTACGTCCTGGGTTAACATAGTCCTGAGCTGATATATGAACAATAATACGTCAATGAATTTTTTTAGCGTTTGTTCTTTCCTACTCCCTGAATAAAGACCCCATTTCATTATTATTTGTAGTAGTATTTTGCTCATTTTGCATATTAAAAAAGCACTTAGAGATGCCAAATTTAATCACTTGTTTCTTTTGGCATTTCCAACAAATCCACAAAGTTTCATTTGAATCCGTTCAGTACTTTTTGAGTTATCCTGCTGACAAACAAACCAACAAACGCCAGTGAAAACAATACCTCCTTCGGCGGAGGTAATAAGATAAAGTATATAATAAAAATATTTATTTGCCTATAAAATATATTATAAATTAAACAAATTATCATTTATAACAAATATGTATTTATAAAAACATATACATAACATCCCTAGCACCAAAAAAATCAAAAGACAGTGCTATATATAATAATACTATATGATAGTAAACGGTAAAATCCAACACTAAAACAAAGAGCAATTGGGTGTCTACAATATATATATATATATATATATATATATATATATATATATATATATATATATATATATATATATATATATATATATATATTTATATTTTAATATCTCTGAATCAAATACTTTATTGAAAAGACTCAAGTAGGTAAAATGTATCATTTAGATTATTAATATTCGATGGATTTTCCTTGTCTATTAACTATCAAATTAAGAATCAAATAAATGGAAATATTGGAATTAGAAAAAAATAAATGGAATAATTGGGTATCGATATAACGGTCCTACTTTTGGTAGGTAGCTCATTATTTAGTTTGTATGTCAAATATATTAATGTTGAAGGACTATTCTTATTGTCAAGTTATAATTAATTTGCTCTATATATTCTCTCTCACTATATATATATATATATATATATATATATATATATATTAGGGCTGTTCTTATTTTTCAAATGTTTGAAATGTTAGCAACATGGTAAATTTTCTGTTTCTTGGTGAAAAAGAAGACGACATACAAAGTTTGAACAAAATCAGTCAACATTACGAGGTCGCGCAACGAGGTCAAAGTTTTAAAAATTTAGTAAAAATATAGTTTTTCGCAAATTTCTTTAAAATGGTAGACGTTACAGACTTCAATAATAATTTTTAATTTAAAGGAAATCTAATTTACTACCAGACGTATGTTTGATGTTTTTTAATAAAACAAAGCTTTCAGTAAAAACAAAGGAAAAATGGAGTGTGTATTGTTAGCTTATTTCATAGCTTTTTTTGTATCAATTAACTTCACTCGCCCGTAGAAGATGACTTGTTCGCTTCAGAGTAAAATAGTACTTTAAGTTTAGTAAAACTTTAGATAAAAAGGATTACTCATAGAAAAAAACTACTTTTTCTCGATTTTTGCTCTAAATGTAATGCCGCTAACGTGGCATGGACTAAAAAAGGTGCGCCAGAAATTGTTTATTCTTGTTTATTTTTATAATTTAATTATTAATTATAAATAATTATTATTTTCAGTCACGCCAAACCCTTAGTGGACGCTCTGCTGGACCACAATGGCAGGCAGGGGTTCAAGGCCAGGTTTGGTCATCTCTTGAGGATGATGATCTCTTGATGGCCACGGCCCTGCACCCCACTACAAGCTGGTGGCGGTCAAGAACATGACCAAGTCCAGGTTCCAGACTTACACCATCCAGCGGCGCCTGGTGGAGGAGCTAGCGGCCAAGTCTGGAGTGGAGGAGAGCCAGCTGGAGGAGAGGGAAGCATCTGTGGAAGATTATCCGTTCCTGCAGGTATGTTCACCCAAATTTTTTACAGCAGTCTACTTAATTTCAATTTTAAATTATAATAATAAATTATTGTTAAATGTTAATTTCGTAACTTTGACTAATTACAATTGTTAAATGTTAATTTCGTAACTCAGACTAATTACAATTAAAATGAATTATTGATAACAATATTATAATATTTTTTGAACGTTTCAGGCCTTGAGGCAGCATGACATGGATGAGATGGAGGCCAGCCAGGAGGATGCTAGCGAGAAGATCCTGAATGACATCCAGCCTGGAACAGGAGGCCCATCAAGGCCTCCATGGAGGTGACAAGGGACATGTTCCCCCAGAACCACAAGGAGGCCTGGATGGAGCTTTTCATCAAGTACAACACGCCGCTCCCCAGCTCTGCTGCGGTGGAGCGGCTGTTCAGTATGGCCTCTGACGTGCTGAGGGCCAAGAGGTCGTGCCTCATGGCCGAAAACTTTGAGAACTTGATTTTCATGAAGGGGAACATGGACATCATACAGCAGCACATCATGTCCCTCAAAATCCAGGAGGAGGAGGAAACGTAGTGATTTTTGTGACTGTTTCTTTTCTTTTTTTAAAGATTGTTTGTCAATAGGTAATATTTATAATTTCATTAACGGTTATTACCTAATTATTAAGCCATTCTGTTTTATTTATTAATATTTAGTAGTTATTACTTATTGAAGATATTACTTAGATAAATAGCCTTAAATAGGTGTTTCTTATAATAATTATTTAAATATTAATAATTAGTTATAATAAGTTTTAATACTAAATAATATTAATATTTATGAACAATTATTTACAAGAAATACCTATTTTAGGCTATTTATAAGCTTGGAGCGGACTTTATAGTAAAAATTGGTGATCGGACCTAAAAATAAGTGAGCGGACCTATTCCACCAACCTGAGCGGAAGAGCGGAATGAAGTGAGCGGAACAGCAGTACTCAAAAAATGAGCGAATGAGCTGGAGCGGATCAGTTGTCCAAAGTGAGCGGATGAGCGGTGAGCGGATGAGCGGTGAGCGGAACAGCAAAAAAGTGAGCGGTGCCCACCACTGATATATATATATATATATAAAGTCAACTTCGCCTAAGTCGATTCTCTCGGGACTGTGCAAAAACAATCGACTTAAGCGAAATTCGAGTTACAAATTTTGATTGCTAAGTCGAAGAAAAATTCGATATACAGTAAGGCGTGTGTGTGTGTACTCGCTCACATGCAGTCGCAAAACATCGGTGAGGCAGCAGGTGGGCGAGGATACAATATCTTCTTTTTTTAATTTTATCTCGCTTGGAGGGAGGAACATACCTTTTATATTCTCAAATTTTATATTCTCATTTTGGACTTCAACCATCTGTGTCTGCTTCCTTGTAATACACAGTGTGAACGGCAGGCGCAGTGCATGCAGGCTGTGTTTTGGAAAGTGAACGCCCTCTTCGACTATGCAAAGTTATTTTCTTGTTATGTATGTGTTACTGTCAAAATATCTGTTCGACTTAGGCGAAATATCGACTCACAAGAATCGACTATTACGATTTTTATTACACTCATGTCAATGGAGAAAAAATGGGACTTTTGATAATATTCGAGTCAGGTGACTTATCGACTTACGCAATTTTGACTTAGGCGAAGTTGACTGTATAAAATATATATTTATATAATATATTTTGATGGCATTCCCAATTGCAAATACATATGAAAAATAAAAAAAATCAATAACTAGAGTTACTAAATCAATTTATAGATATATGTCAATCCATTTGTTACGGTTGTATGTAAAACATGCAACACGGGTTTAAATCAGGGAATACTATAACAACCGGAAAAAGAATTTTCTCTTTTTTATTTCAAAAAACATTGGTAAAAGGAAAAAGTACTTCATTTAATATCAGTTAAGTTTTAATTAAAACAAATGAAATTTATTATCATCAAATATATGTAAAAATATATTTTATGTTATGTTCCTTCGGTTATGAAATGATATTCTTCTAGAGACTTGGCCTGCGATTGCATTGAAGGTTGCAAAAATTTTTTTTTAAATGAAACAATTTCAATCCAAGTTAATGGCTTACAAAATATATTTTAGAGAAAGAAAAAAAACTTTTGGTCAAGAGACAAATTAATATTTATTTTATTTTTTTGCCTATATGGTTCGATAGAATTGCAGCTTACCTACAGGATATAAATAAACATTATAGCATTAAAATAGTCTATTGACCTAGGATCTTATCAATGAGGTAGACCAAAAATGATCATCCCCTCCCGGGATTCGAACCTGCACCCCCAACATTGAGAGTTGAATACGCCTTAACACCACGGCTATTGCACCCCTCGAATTAATTAATTTATTTTATTTTTTGCTGTAATCATTTCATTTATCATGTTGGAACTTTTAGAGTTTCTATGGTTTGATATATCGGATTCGGTCGATATTCTTTTGTATCCATAAACTTTAAAAAAAGTAAATTTGCAAGCATATATTTACCTAACTAGTGAATGCAATTAAATATCTCTGACTCAATGAATAATGGAGCATTTTACCTTCACCTTAAACAATTAAGATGTTAAGTTCATGAGACTTCTGGCGCTGGCCAATCAAAATAACGCGACATCTATGATAATGAAATGTAACTTTCTACCTTTTTAATATATATTTGTTTAAAGTTACACCTCACTTTTATAATAGAACTTAGTTAGTTTGATGAATAATTTTTGTAAAATAAGGCTAGGCTGAGTAAGGAAAAATACAACCTTCACCTATAACTAATATCCAATTAAGTAGGACTGATTAATTGCACTGACAACTGTTGCACTCAAATCAAAACTAAATAAGTGAGGTATACACTTTATGTGTGACGTCAGAGTTATATCGTATTTATAATACAATTGGAAGTTATCCTCCGTCTAGTATATATAAATATTGTATATGAGTGTGAGACTTTAAACTAAAACTAAAGGCATATATACACTCAGAGAGTGCAAACCTCCGCCGTCACGGGGTCCTTATGAGCCTTCCGAGGCGGATTTTTCACGACTGGGGCGGCGTAGAGGGACGGGGGAGGGTTCCCCTCGAAGGAAATTCCGAGAGGAAGACGCCCTGGCACCGATTTTACAGCACAGCGACATCTATTGACAGAGTAGGCTAAACTTGAAATATTTATTAGTATTAGCTCGTTTTGCACCTTAAAGAAGCACTCAGAGATGCCAAAATTAATCACTTGTTCCTTTTGGCATTTCCAAAACTCCACAAGTTTCATCTGAATCCGTTCCGTACTTTTGAGTTATTGCTGACAAACCAACCAACCAACAAACCAACGCACGTGAAAACAATACCTCCTTCGGCGGAGGTAACAAATAGAATTTAGAAATTAATGGATCAACAAACAGAGCATGATATTTGTTGAGACAAATCTCTTCCTATATATAAAAATACTTTTCAATACCCTTGAACAATTTCGATTATGTCATAGAAACCCCAAGTTGGGATGCTCTATTGGTAGTTTTCTCAAATGCATACACTATATTTTTATATATAGTCTCATTTTCCTTGTAGGCGCTAATATTTAACAGACTTACAATTCTTATATTTATAAATATATGGTTTCAAGTAGTATTTTATGACCGCTTTCCTGTGGATGTAAAGAGAGAGTTGTTATAATTATTATACGAGTCCAGAGAATGTGCGACCCATGTGGTCAAACTATAGTTACTCTGCATACAATATATGCTTCAAACTCAGAGCGAGATGTCCACTCCATAAAATGAAATAGAAGGGGACAATTCTGATCTATTGAATAGAAGGCTTACAATGGCTTGTAAGAATTAGGTTGGTAAAAATGAGAAATGATAGCAGTTATCATAGATCCATATGAGGTTCAGAGCTAATAAAAGATCCAAGCAATTAAGACTCTTTGACTTTATTAGAGTTATTGAGATGATTATAACCCAATTTACTCTACTCATCGGCGCGGCGCGGTCTACAAGCAGAGCGATCCCTACTGGTATCGATACTTGGATCGACAAGGAGCTACTTCTTGTAAGAAACTTTAGTGAAAAAGGATTTTAGTCAATTCTAGCACCCAACCTTCTCGCTAGACGTGCTATTTTCGTCCACTTTCCGTTTTTTACATTAGTATTATTATTATAAAGTATGTAATTAATATTCTATTAAGCGTTTTTATGATCTGTTTCATGTCCTTTAACAGTGTTTCCCCATATCCCATATACTGATGCTTTTTTAAATAGAAGCACTATAAATTTTGTTTCCTCCCAGATGTGGATAAATAATTTAAAAAAGACTCTCTTGCGTTCTGATCCAGAACAAATGAGAGTTACTTTCTATTAATTTTTTTTTTTGGGCACCGCTCTGAGTTCAGAGTAAATGACAGATATAAGCAATGGAGGCCTCTTATGAGGTCATGAGCCCAATGCAAATGACACATGATTACGTCATGAGTCCAAAAGTTAATGGAACGTAATGGCACTTTGTTCAATGTACAACATATAAAATATACTAAGAAGTACTGGCTGAAAAAAGGATGAATATTTACTGTATATATTCGCTACTATACTACTTTGATAGCCCTACATCCATGTCGTTTTAGAATCTTTTGAAGCGACTCCTTCTTTTCAAAATTATTTTTCGTCATAAAACTTCAAAATATGCGTTGTTAGGTTAAAATTATTCTGTGATTTCTTTCCCCTTTGCCCTGATGATATAATTCACAATTGCAGTTTTGTAATAATGCTGAAATGTTTTCTTAGTAAGCGACAAATTAAAAATTTCAGCCATCTAAAGAAAATGTGAAACAATATTTTTGCTTCTACAACCCAAATTTCATATATTATTACTTTGTTTAAGTGTTATGTTTTGTTTTATAACTTGTCACATATTTAGTATTTATATTATGAAACTTATTTGAAACTTTGATATGTCCTTACTGCAGCTAGTTCTTTGGCAGGTAGTCTAATTTTTAACTATAATGTTTTTTAATATTTTTTTTATACACAATTCTACCGCCTATATTACTTTTATCCACAATTACAATTGAAACTAGAGGCATATATACTCAGAGAGTGCAAACCTCCACCGTCACGGGGTCCTTATTTGCCTTCCGAGGCGGATTTTTCACGACTGGGGCGGCGTAGAGGGACGGGGGAGGGTTCCCCTCGACGAGATTCCGAGAGGAAGACGCCCGGCACCTGATTTCACAGCACAGCTACATCTATTGGCAGAGTAGGCTAACTTGAAATATTATAGTATTTAGCTCATTTTGCATCTTAATTCTACACTCAGAGATGCCAAATGTGTAATCACTTGTTTCTTTTTGGCATTTCCAACAACTCCACAAGTTTCATCTGAATCCGTTCCGTACTTTTTGAGTTATCCTGCTGACAAACAAACCAACCAACCATAAACCAACGCCAGTGAAAACAATACCCCTTTGACGGAGGTAAAAAGACCTTAAAAAATTAAAAAAGTCCTTTATTTACCAAAATGCAAGATATTCATTTCTATTTTCAGCTATCAGTATAGGTAGCTCGGGCGAATATTTGTGCGTTTTTTCTTCTTTCACAAAACAATACACCTCTACATAATACGTGATGAGACAATATTTAACGGCAAAGTTTATTTTCGATTGCTTATTTGACTTATTATGGATTCGTTTCTTTACTATCGATACATTCAAATAATCCTTTCTACCTTCCAAATGATCAAGAATCCTTAACCACATAATATATATGTATAATTTAATAGTCTATTTAATTGTAGGTTCAGACATTTTCTGTTCAAATCTGAACTACTATCCTTTAACATGATTTTACAGAGAAAACTACTGAGGCTATTCAACTATTAATTATATATTACAATCTTGACTTTTTAAAAGGGGTTTGTAAATTTGTAATTTTTTAAAAGATTGGTAATAAACCAAGTGAACTAAAAACAATCATGTTTCAAATATATTTTATTGTAAATACAAATTGGCAGAGGTAGTTTTTTCTGAGAGGAAGGAGTCGTATGCTGTTCTCAAGTAACTTCCTGCAGGTTGAATTCCTAATATTTTATTAAGATCTTATTGTACATTTTCATTGGTGATAATGATGCTTTTCATCTAAGTTTAAAAAATAACTAAGCATTCGTTAGTATTAACTCCCAATCCTCGATGACTGACGTTCCTTTATTTTTCGTTCTGCTAACATAAGAAAATTCAACAAATAATTTGAAAAATAAAATCATGAAAAAAGCTTTAACATTAAATATACTGTGTTAGGCAGATTAATGCATTTACATTACAATCATGCTCAAACAAGCATTGACTGAGTAAAAAAGAAATTAAAGATATTTTTTACTTACATTACAAAATATCAAAAATATTTAATCTTTTTTTAGCCAAAACATGGATTAGGGAGCACCCTCATTAATTTATTGTACAAATAAACTTTGCGTAAAAGAGTGTTAATGTGAGTCGTGACTAGGTTATTATTTAACTTGATGGACGTGCAATGATGTGAAGACATACTTTTTTTCTCATCAGCAACATTTATTAGATACTATGTAAACTAATATTTGCACATAGGTTAAAATTGTAGGCTAAAAATACTTTTTTGACTATACAAAAAATCAAAATAACATTTAGTTTTCATTTTTTAAAGCTAAAATCTTGCAAACAAATATGAATTCTTTCTAAATATAAACTTCTGAGATAAAGCATCTAAAGTCCTATACATATATGAAATAAATATACGACATCTGCTCAATAAGTCCGTGACTTTTTGCATTTCTCGCCTTATAATTATAATCAGCTGACTCCAGTTTAAACACGCTGGGTCTTGTAGTTTGTGTTTGACAGTCTTTAAAAAGACCAATAACTTCCTGAATTGTGGAGAAAATGGAGAAAAGTGAATTTTGTTGCTCATCAAGCATTATTTTTGTGGGCAAAAATCATCACTTAAACAAAGGCTAAGCTTGACCATCCATATCCATGGTATAAAAGTGGTTTACAGGATTTCGACTTGACCGTACAAGCACGATGTCGAACGTTCTGGACGCCCAGTAGAAGTCGCTACAACCCGAAACAATTTAAAAAAATCACGATACTGTATTGACCGATAAGAGATTTAAAGTGCAGAAGATTGTGGATGCTACAGGTAAATCACATGGGTCAGTGGTTTCAATTTTGAAAGATAACTTGGTTAAGAAAAAGCTATCCGCAAAATGGCTACCGTGTTTGCTCACAGTGGATACACCATAAGACGCCAGAGCCCAAGCTACCGTCAAAACAGTGGGGTTTTGCCGGTAAATAAACACCGAAGATTGCCAAAGTGGGTTTGCCAATAATGACGTGGCTACTGTTTTCTGGGATGAACGCGTTGTAATCCACATAGATTATCTTCAGAAGGGAAGAAGAAAATGGCAAATAATATCAACTCGACCGATTTAATGAGGATTTAAAGAAAATACGACACATTTGGTAATGCAAGAGTCCATACGTGTTGTTTTTCCATGGCGAAATTTCACGAATAGCGCTATGAATTGCTCCCTCATCTACCGTATTCTCCTGATTTAGCCCCGAGTGACTATTTCGTGTTCTCCAACCTTAAGAATGGCTTGGCGGAAAGTTATTTTATTCAACGATGAAATAATCTCACAAACAAATACTATTTTTTAAATACTTATTTTGTAAAAAGGATAAAAAAAAAAAAATATTTCTCAATATTTTCTTTCCTACAATATATATTCCATTTTAATGCGTGTGTTCCCGATTTTTTATTTATATGTTCCCATATATTCCTATTATATTATTCCTATTATAATGTTCCCATAAATATAAAAATGCCTTCTGACAAAAATAATATTTAGATTAATTTTGTGAGTATGATATTCAAAAGTAGCTAAAAGTAACATTGTTATTAATACATCAATGACATTAAATGTAATTATCAGGAACGGTCGGGACAGTTTTTTTCTCTGGGACCGGGCCGGGACTTCAGTATATTTTCTCTCCTTCGTCATTCTGAAAGTGAAGACGTTTTTACAGAAAAGAATTTCCAAAAAGTGACGACGTTTTGTTTAGAAAAGAATGTCTTAAAAAAGTCCCGGCCGGTGATTTTTAGACACCGACCGGGACACTAAAAAAGAGCCGGGATCCTGGCCAGGTACCCGGTCGTTTCCTGGTAATTATATTTAAGTCTTATGTGTATAACGAAATATTAGAAAAACAATTAAATTTTAGAAATATCACCTTTGCTTGGTAGACAAAGATTAAACAGGGCTATTCAATTAGTTTTCCAGTGGGCCACATTTGGAATCCAAGACTTGAGCTGGGCCGCAAAATTTCCGCGGCCACTTTTTTTTAAATAAGTCTATTATTATGTTTTTTTATTTTAACATTAGTAGTATTACTATTAGTATTATTAGGCCAATGGTTACTATGCCTATTATTTTTTTATTAGGCCTATTTTATATGACCTTTTTAGCTTTCAAAATTGAATAGGCCTATAAAAATGCCCACAACAACTCTCTGCTCCATCTCCTTTATTTAAAACAACAAAAAATAAAACATTTAACTCAACATTTCTCATTGTTCATGAGCTGGCTGCTAAACAGAACAGGGCTATTTTAGCCCACTGCTGCCGGTGACTTTAGTGAGAGAAGTGGCATTTCTTGTTTTGCACAAGATCTCTGATGTTTGGCTCATAAGATGTCAATGCAATCCTAAGGCACTGTGAATTTTGTTGTCGGTTAGGGAACACCGATAACGTTCTTAATTGCATTCACGTGAGAAAAGCTCGATTCGCAAGTGTATGTTGACCCAAACATGTTGGCCGTGTCCGGGCCGCATCTGGCCCGCGGGCCGCCAATTGAATAGCCCTGGATTAAAAGTACGGCTTCCTTAGGCCGGTTGATATCGAGGATGTTTCTACCATACTGAGATTAGGTGAAAAAGCATAATATATTTAGTGGATTGCATCGATACTCTCGTTATTGTATTGGGACACATCTAAATACTCATATATATTATATTTGACTTGAGATATTTCGTTCCCCATTTTACTTTAGATCGTTATAGCCTTAGAAAAAAATCAATCTTAAGACAGATCTTTATGTCAGACTCATGATGCGTACCTATCTCAAACTACAATGAATTACTATGCAAACTCCACATAACAAACAAATGATATATAAATTATTTTAATAAAAGAACAAACAAATGAAATAAATATGAAAAAGATTGAGATTTAAAAAATATATATTAAAGATGGACGATTTAACATGAATATCATCTTCAACATATTTTTTAATGAAACTTTATTGATTTAAAAAGAAATTCCATAAATTTTTTTTGTTTAAAATTATAATCTCACACAAAATTTAAAGGCAAAAAAAACCAAACTGACTAATATAAACAGAGCTTAAAAACAAAGGTCATAGAAATTACACTAACACACCAAATTATACTTAACAACAAAAAAATAGTCAAACATTATAAATCGACAATATAACATGATAAATATAAAAGACATGACAATAATATAATTGGGAGGATATTTACCACTCAGATTAAAATGAGTCCAAAACATTATAAAGCGACAATATAAAGAACATGACAATAATATAAATTGAGA
>CP045899.1:16734150-16753907 GCA_013387185.1 Caligus rogercresseyi
CCATCTTTGTAAAATTAAAATAGTAGATATGTCAGGGAAAAAGGAATTTTCATCATTTGAAATATTTTTCATAAAAAGCTTTCCTTATTAAAAATTTAATTCATTGTAAAAAGGGCGGCTCACGAATTTTTGCCTTTGATATCACTATCAAAAAGACGAATGGATATTTTTCAAAATTTGAATTAGGAAAGCCTCTTCATTCTGGTTCATGCTAGGACACCCCTTTATCCATCGGCCACCTGGGCTGGAATAATGTAGCACATTCTAAATACCAATTTTTCGATTGTGTGAGCCAAAATAAAATTGCTTAATTTGGGGATCGGAAAATCCACACGCAACATTAGAAGAGGCAATGGCATGCTCAACGAGCGATTGTTGTTTGTGCGGAAAAATGGAGCTGTGGCATCACAGTGTATTTTTCTTGGAAAAGACCAAGGGGAACTGACGTTACGGACAATGGTGAGGGCTATACGGCCATGTCGGAAGAAACTGCTGGTCCCACAAATTGATATGTTTTGTTATCTCATAGTTAATAATGAAATACAATATATAGCACTTTGTTAACCCATTAGACTGAGCGTCGATTTTTCGACGTGTTATAAAAGTAAAGAAAAAAGTCGTAATATAGGCAAACATGACACTGTAGATATGGAATCGTTTTAAGAGTATGTTACTGCGTAACGATCCATAGTTTATGTTGGTGGCCATTTTTTTTCAGTCTAGACAAAGAATTTACAGCGACGGTTGTGCCTCAAGAATATCCAATCTCAAGGTATTGTCTTCATTGATATTTTCTTTTTGTGGTCAAGTACTTCCAATAAGTAATATAGGTGATTAAATTATTTATTAAGTATTATCTTTAAATGTTGTTAATATATATTGAATTTGGCATCTTAATTTTAGAAAACAAAGATTTATTTTCTAACGTCGAAAATTCGCGCTCAGGCTCTACAGACATATTTTTCAAAGGGAAATGCAAACAAGTCTATATTATGATTTGTAGTACTGCGGTTTTCTATATAATATTGTTTGATTATAACAACTTATTATTAGGCTTATTATATTTGTAAATAGCTCTTTTAGATGGCTACGGAGGAGATATATGTTCTCTTCTGGAAGACATTGATGAGTCTGCGGATGTTTTATAGGCCTTCAGAAACTAGGCAATCTCTGACGAGGATAGCGATAGGTCAGATGACGAGGGCAGAGGGCATTCAGCTGATGAATAGTTGATTTATTGGAAAACCTCGCTCATTTAATCTTTTTGAAAAAGTCGAAGTGCAACCTGTGAAGAAGTGAAGAGCAAAATCATCTATTATTTGGAGAAATACATCTGATAAATGTTCAAAATTACAATCTTTTTCCAAAAAATCTCCATCTGAAAACGATATGATAGCAAAGAATCCACAAGACATTTTTGGAAGCTTTTTCATCCCAAAATGTATTTCACAAAGGACATGCTTCAAAAATTAGATCAGAAGCTGTTTTCAGAAGCAAAAATGTTTATCGAGGAAAACCCCATGGGGTTTTGATTCAAAATGTAGGAATCATGCTCCTAAGGGGATACTGACATTTTTGACTCTTATTGTGGCATAAATTAACTCCCGAAAAAATTTGTGAACAATAAACCTGGAAGGGAAACAGCGATAAATTTGATCAAAACGACAAAGATTCCACCATAAGATGGACTCAATATATATTTCGCAATTTCTTCACCAGTATTTCCCTCATGAAGGACAACGAAAGTGGTGGTGGCAATAGGTTTTTATATAATTAGTGTCACAGTCAACATACATGCCAATTGCTGAAACAAAAGGAACAAATAGCATTTTCACATAATTTCATCAATATCCGGCAATGCGTTATTGTTAGATAATTTGGTTAAAATAGATTCAAGGGAGCAAAATACTTCGAAATTAATTATGTATCGAGATATGATGAAAAAATCCATTGGATCATACTTGTGAAGGTACTAACGTATGTTGACACTGTAAAGTAAATCTTCGTTCATTTGATGTAAAGCAATGCAGGCCTTCACCACAGGTGCTCCAAAGAATACCACTACGTTTGTAAACAATAATATTAAAAATTTATAAAAAATGTCAAAAGTTATTTAAATAAAAACTAATGCTATTATGTTTAGTGTATCCATCTATCTATATATATGTAAGAATTAAAGAGAAAAGAAAAATATAACGGAAAATGTTAGTACCGTTTCTCTTTTAACTAATAAAATATTTGCCTGTAGAGCCTGAGCGTCGATTTTCGACGTTCAAATTTCTCAGCAGGGACTAATCAATAGTTGAAATTTGAACAAATGTACTATGTGTCAAGATAAAATAGCCATAGAAGTTTCATTGTTCTACATTCATTATTTAACATTTAGGCTCTAATGGGTTAAGGACATCTTACATGACAACGTTATTCTCATTCTAAATAGAATAAATATTTTATATTTTAAAGAGCATTTTCTCTTGTTTTAGATATTCACAAATTTCAAGCCACTCTTTATATGTAAAACCAAAATTATTGCACTGCAAACTTTACAACATCTTATAAACTTTGAAATGAACTTCCAACGTTTATTTTTTAATGCAAATTCTTTAAGAACGAGAAAAAAAAATACGACGGTTTTTTGCGTCGCCGATGTTGTTAAATAGCAAGAACATTTAAACTTTTATCAGTAACTAAAGTAGATGGTCATCAATATCTAGAGTGTCACTACTCATCATAAGAGTATTTATTATATTTGTATATGTTAGTGCATTTTTTTAACAATAATGACAATAAATCTTTTATGCCAAAAAAAATTATTAAAACTAAAACTCCGTTTCTGACATAAGTCAATCATGTTTTTAATATTTAAAAAATAAAGCGATAATTACGATGAGACAAAAGATAATCTAAAAGCTATAAATAAAAGCACCTACAAATCATTCAAAATACGAGTCATCAATTTTGTTATTCCTGCAGTAAATATTTTGCAATTATGCTATCCGCTTTATTTTGCTTCGAGGCATAAAAAAAAATAAAAGTCATTGTTTCATCGTTGGTTTTTATAACTGTAAACATCCTTATTGGATTTGTTGATACACATTTTTAAAAGGGTTTGATGAATAATTATAAAATATAACAAGAGTTGCTCTATATATATTAAAAAAATAAGGGAAATAGTATGGATCTATCACAATCATTATCAAATATATTTTATACATTTTATCTTCTTGTAGGATCTTGCACTTCAAAAACAAAACTTTAATCTGAAGTAGTAGCAGCTTGGGTTCGAAACGATATTTCGAAAAGGAATATAGAAAACGAATAAATCCATAAAAAAGAAATACAGGTATGGTTTCAGAAAAAATATTAGAACTGATAAAACTATACTAGATTTAGCATGTGTTCAAAATATGTGATTGGTTATATATATATTTTAAGTTAAAATTTATTGCTGTCTTACAGAGTACATACAAATATTACAATTATACAATGATAAAACAAATACATACATAAGCAAAAAGAAACGACCACACAAAGGGGTATGATTGGGTCAATATAAATATATAAATATGGTCTCCTAATGAAATGGCGCGAAATTAAATTTGTGTAACATTGTCATTGAGATTATAGGAGGCCGGTGGTTTATACAATAGGACGCTACTGGCTAACCCTTGTGTGGTATTCGGGTCTGTGGGACCCATTTTCATTTTTGTCTCAAAGAAAAGTAGTACTATTTTTTTTTTCAAACTCAAATTCATTGGCCTGGCTCATTTTCTGTGAAGAACATATATCACAACACGTTTTCAGTGACCACACACCATACACCCCCCCCTACACATTACATTACATAGAGGGTGTTCGGGTCTGCTGGACCCAGGGACAATGAAAGTGAAATTTTAGGTCTTGTGCACCATCCACCCAACCTACAGACCATCACCTGCAAAGCCTGAAGTAAGTGTGATGCTATTGCAGTTGATTGGCACTCATATCTTGTGTGTGAGGAGAGAGAGTTAGAAAATTTCTGATATTTTCATATTCTAGGTTACAGCCAGCAACACAAAAGAAGTGATGTTTTATTTATAAATGTGACTAATGAAGGTAAAAGACTATTATTTATCATTTTGTTGTTTATATTGTTTTGAAATGAGATAAGGAAAATATCATTTGAGTATTTTAACATAAAATAGTTTTATTGTGTTTAGCTGAGAGCCCCAAAACGCAGCGGGTCCACCAGACCCACGAAGAGTGGCTGAGTTACAAAAATATGAACACCACACAAGGGTTAAACTATACAGCAGTTGATTCAAAGCATATGAGGACGTATACAGCAATTGGAGGAGATTGTTTCAGCGAGGAGGAATGGAGATGCGCCCGTGGTGGCAATCTTGGTCAGCATGAAGGGCATGATATATCCACTCTGAGCTGTCATGGTTGACTTCTATGCCTCTATGAAGCGTCCAAAGACTGTGGAAATCCTTGGAGGACTGCAAGGATCCACGTAAAGTGATTTAGTAGGGAGCCTAGCTGGAAAGTCCACAAGAAAGGTCAGGGACATGACTTCGTGGGGTCTTCATCGATGAAGACCCCACTCGCTCTTTATTGTCAATTGCTGAGGGCTGGAGGTTGGGGAAACAACAATTAAAAATTTGTGTGAAAAGAATATTTCGTTGCAGATCGTATAGGATGCAAAGGGTCAGATCTTAGCCCTGCCACCAAGACAAGAAGGAGATGTGACCTCCCAGCAGTCCAGCCTATCCATGGACTATTTTACTGGGGTATCTTAAAGGAAGGACTATAGGAAACACATGCTCACAAACAGAAGGCCTCCTTCATCACCTCCATCAAGAAGGAGATTTTTTCCTGACGTATGTCAACAAGGACGTGCGTTTCTTAGAGGAAAAATAATTTTTTAAATAATTAATTATTTTGCAAATTACATTGTGAAAATATTTAAAATAAAGTGACTATAGTATCCGCAGACTCTCGTCTATCTCACGGATGTCAAACCTGGAGGGGGAGGCCCCTCCCCCACCTCTCGGGTCCAATACCCTTGAAAAACCCCATCATACGGACGACACGTCGTCCAAAGACAACCCATCCCCTAATAAAAAGAATACGAATGAGCTTCTCGATCACGGTGAGAGCCTAAATAACCCAGAACCCCCAAACAATCGTCCAGAATGCTCCAAAGATCTCGGAGTCTCTGACGTCATCGACGAAGACGAAATCATCACCTCCATTCAAAAAGGTAGGACATTGTGGTCTTTCTTCAAATTAAATATATCGAAGAAAGGTGAAGAAACCCCTCCCTCTGGAGAAGAATTCTCAGATTATGACGTGGCCGAGATTGCCATACATAAGCTTGGATTGCCTTCTTACGACATTTCTCACCTCAGCTCCGAAATGGGTCCTGGCAAGGCCATAATTGGAGTCAAAACGCCAATTGATATTCTCAAAAAATTTGCGAACATTGAGCTTCCTTTTGTCTACGAACAACGGCCGAGTAAGTCGGAGTTTATAATTGACATTCCAGGGCTGAGAAACTCTCTCCTGAAAAATATTGCAAGACCATTCACCCTTAGAGCTCTCAAGTTCCTGGGGAAAGCGTCTGAAAAAGAACTAACTAAAGCTTTGGGTACTTTTGCAGAAGAAGTTTCCTCTCTAGGCTACGACAGATCTGAGATCAATAGAACTAAATTAAACAGCCACCCGGCTTTTAAAGGAATGGCTCAAGAACTAGGTTCATGCAACTTACTCTTAAGAGTAAAAGCTGAAGCTGGAAAACTCCCAACTTTCTTACCAGTGAATGGTCATATAATAAAACTTGAATTCCAAAAAAGTCGTCGACAGTGCTCCAACTGCTTTGAATACTTTCATACAATATCCAAATGCAATAATGAAAAGGTCTCAATTAAGGACTACCAAAGATCCCTCTCTACAAATAATAAACCCTCTCTCTCAGATACCAAAACGACCAATGAAATAGAACCCCCAACCAACTTTGAACCTCTCGCTCCCTCAATCCTAGAATCCAATACTAAATCAGCCACGCTCGTGGATTGTGATTCATCCTCGCCAGAATCCCTAAAAACAGTTGTCAATGACTTCAAAGAAGCGGACATAAACGCTGCGACTAAGCTTCCTGAAACTGAAACAAAAATCCTTAAACTAGTAAAAAATGTCAGTTCACTAAAGAGACCTAGACATTATTCGTCTGAAAATGAACAGCCATTACAACTTCCCGTTGACAGTACAGTGGAATCACCTCACGAACTAACAGACACTCCACCAGCAAACTCGGTCGCCTCAGATGTCATTGATCCTTTAGGTGCAAATGAAAGAAGCATCACTGATGTGCTCATGTCTGCATCTCAAAGTATGAACCCTACAACACAAAAGATCTCCAACAAAAACACAAAGCCAACAAAAAAAGATAATATGATATCTATTCTATCATACAACGTCAACTCAATAGCTTCTACTCATAGAACAAACAAAACTATCCAATACTTAAAATTGATAGGCTTTCCAGATGTGGCAGTCCTTGTGGACACACGCCTGGTCAATCCCCAAATTATTTCGACATTATACCCTCCTCTCACATTTCTTTCGCGTCGAATGGTCAAACAAACAAAACACATCCTTCTAGAGGGGTAACAATAATTGTTAATAAATCATTAAACCCTTCATTGATAAGCACTGACGAAAGCGGAAACTATGTGATAATCGACATTGATCTTCTAAATACTAAAGCCAGGCTATATGGTATATATGGACCTAATAGGGACGTAGATCGTTTCTACACGAATATTGTCAGCCACGACCCTTCCCACCTAGAAACAATCGTTGTAGGAGATCTGAATATCACACGTGATCCCAAACGAGACTGTAACAATTACCCAGGTTCTAGAAACAAAAAAAATGGTTGAATCTCGAAAAAGTAATTTCTAAGTACTTACTCGAAGACAGTGGTCTTATATTTCAACCGGAAAATCCTTTAATGACTTTTAAAGGCTCCGCAAAAGACAGCAAGACTTTCGAAAGTAGACTGGATATATTAGTGTCTTCTAAAATTGCTACTCGTCTTTCTGATTTTGATAAATTCCCCCCGCTCATATCTGACCATTGCCCAATAGTAGCGAGATTCCATACCGCTAAAAATCAACATGCATCCTATTGGAAGCTAAACATAAGCCATCTTAAATGTCAAGAAACACGTAAAAAAATAATAAGTACAATAACGAGCCTCACTCATAAAATGAACATTGGAATCTACTCGCCTTCCTTCACTCTTGAAAAAATAGAATCTTCGTCCAGGGGGATCTTCCTAAAAGCGGGATCTGATAAAGCTAAAGAACGAAGGGAAAAAATGGAAAAATTAAAATTAATGGCACATTCTTCGGAAGACCCGTCAGATATAAATGACCAAATCAATAAAATGATTGATTATGAAAATAAGGGCACTCTTATTCGACTGAAGTCAGCCTTAGCGGAGGATAATATAATGGGGAAGTCCTCTTTCAAGCATTTGGAGGGATATATAAGCAATATGGGTAAACTAAAAGCACTACGAAACAATGAGGGCATAATATCGAGTGACCTAGAGTTTATAAGAAACGAAGCTTCAACTTTTTTTGGAAGCCTGTATTCCTGTCAGGACTGCCAAAAATTCAGAAGATGTTCTTTCTGTAAATTGTGGAGAGACATGAGGCTTAATTACTCCTCGGAGCTTCAGGATGGATTGTCCCAATTATCTCCTCATAATCCCGACGAAAAGGAACCCATAAATCCGATCACGGAACAAGAAATTATGGACTTTATAAACAATTATAAAAAGAAATATAAATCTCCGGGTCCTTCTGGCCTTCCATTCGAGTTTTATGAATCCTTTGCTCCACAACTTGCACCTGTCTTGCGTCTAGTATTCAAAGAGATTTTCCAATGTGGCACAGTTCCTTCCTTCATGAATGAAGGTTACATAAAATTAATTCATAAAAAGGGAAAAACCAACATATAATCACAAACTACAGGCCAATCGCATTACTCAATACCTCTTTTAAGATCCTTACAGGTATATTGAACAAGAGGCTCATGCACTATGTCCCTGCGATTATAAACAAATCTCAAAAAGGCTTCATGAAGGGTAAAATGGCTGACGATATCCCACGTAACATACAGGACGCAATTACTGTCTCAAAAAAAGAAGATTTGGATTTCTCAGTAGTGCTGGTTGATTTTCAAAAAGCATTTGACTCAATATCGCATAAATTTATTGTAAGTCAGCTTGATAATAGTAATATCCCAAAGGATTTGACGCATAAAATTGCTTCCACTCTGAGGCAAGCCTCTTGTAAAATCGACATACCTGGTAAAAACCCAAGCTTCAGTATTGAAAAAGGAGTCCGGCAAGGGGACATTCTCGCGCCAACTTTATTCATTCTAGCCATCAATGTACTGTGTGAAGAAATTATTTCAAATAAAAGCATCATAGGACTACACACAGAAAAAAATGACCTTAAATGTCAACTTTATGCAGATGACCTGACTTTATTCTTAACAGGGAGCACAACAGTTCAACAAAAATCCATCAACGAGCTCTTTAGGGTTCTTGAAGTTTTTCGAAGCCGTTCCGGGCTCTCCATAAATGTAAATAAAACCGTCGTCGTCTCATCTATAGCATCCTTTCTAAAACCAATGTTCCCAGAATTGAAAGTCCAGAAGTCTTCTGGGTATCCACATCGCCCATAAGGAAAACGAAACCGTCCTAGAAAATGAAAAAAACATCATTAATAGCATTGAAAATGCAGTTTCCTTTTATAAAAAACTGAATCTTAATCTTCTGGACAAAATCAACGTATGGAATAAAAAGATTATTCCGCGAGTAGTTCACTTACTCAGATATGTCCCTTACTCGGCTCCTGTCAAATCCTCAGTTGACTACACACGAAGAGGTTTCCTATGGAACTCAAAGCGACCATACATATCGGACATCAGACTTCACACTCGAGTTCACGACTGGGGGTTGGGCCTCGTTGATCTCGAATCATTTTGGAAGTCCTTGAACCTTTCTTGGCTGAGGAGACTGAGGACGAGTGAAGAATTCTGGGCTGTTAATATTAAAAGAAAATTTGCAGTTAAAAAAAGGTGTCTGTTCGAGCAACGAATCTTTATGGGCCCCGATGAACTATTTAGAATTGTGAAGAGCATTGATGTGTCATGGGCTAATATGGTATTATCGTGGGAGTCCGCCATGAGTGGAGTATTCGATTTATTAAAGGAGCATGAACCACTGAACTTTAATAAAATCATAGGAAGTACTGAGGAATTTTTCAAGTATGATAATCTCACATCAAGGGGCCAAGTCTCGCAGCTACGGGGAATATATAGCCCACAAACTTTTTTACTGGCATCAAAAATTTACAAAAAGATTCACATTCCGTCCCCCTATATGGCCCATTTACACCCTTTTATATTGCACTGGAGGCACTCCCCAAAATAGAATTAAAAAGTAGCATAAACGTATACCTGAAAGCACATGACGCCAGGACCCTTGTGAAAAAAAGAATGGTAAGACTCGCTGTAGAGGACCAAGGTCTTCTCGACTGTGGATGGAAGACAGTAATGAAAAATCCATTCACCAATTCTAGTCAAAAATGGGTGAGGTATCGGCTTGCTACGTCAAGCCTTTTCACTAATAAATCGAAGGAAAAAGTTGAGGAGCAGCTCTGCTCTTTTTGTAATGACAACACGGAGACCTCGGAGCATCTTTTCTACGAGTGCAGCGCGGTGATGCCCATTAGGAAAATAGTGGAACCTTTGTTGCTGGAGGAGTTTGGTATTTTCCTGAAGAAGAAAGATTGGCTGCTTGCAGTTCATCCGGAGAGTAAATGCGCTTTCCAAGCGCCGTCCTCACCAAAGTCATCGGTATGATTTACGCCGCGAGAAGCAGGAACCGCCCCATCCCCACGCATATGGCTTCAATCATTTACAGAGAGGTGGAAGCCCTTCTCCAAGTCCGCGTTCCAAAGTGAGCTTTATCTTACTATTTTATTTGTTTACATTATTCCCCTCCTCCCCTCCCCTTCTTAATCAAATCAACTTGATCATCTCTTTTAAAGCCTTATCCGATCTTCTTTTCCGGTCTTTTTTAATTTATTTCAAATATTTATTATTGATATTAACACTGTTAGAATTGAATTGATTCCTGTTTTAAGAAATTCCTGTTTTTTATATTAACTGTCGAATATCTTTTTATAATATTACTGCACTTACCTGTTTTTTTTAAGAATCTATTAATACCCCCACCATTATTTTATTGTTAACTCCTTTCTAACTCGTATATTACATCATTGTCAATGAATATTTTTAGAAGAGTGTCACGAAATACATATTAAAAAAAAAAAAAAAAAAAAGAAGGAGATGGTGTACCAGGACAGTGAGATGATAGAGGGCCTGCGCCGCTCAGGGGCCGCATTAGAGAAAGTTATTGACGCTGAGGAAGATTATTTTGAATAATCCTATAGATGACATCCTACCTTTCAAATGCACTTAATTAAATAAATCTTCAATAATAACATAGTTATTGAATATTTTTGTGAGAAAGAGTTTTCGTGCAAATTTCATCGGGGACCCTATATATATATACCGGGTGTACAAGTGAAACTGTTACCTCGTATTTAGTTAAATGCTAGGTTTCGTGATTTTCTCAGCTTCTTCCCGACTAAATATTCAAAAAAATTGTTCGTCATCTTTCAAACATAAAAAGTAAACAAAATCGGTCAATCGACTCCGAAGAAAATGTCTCTGGAACGTGATGTCCGAATTCGGGTCCACGCGCTTTGAAGCAGGTAAAACACCGACCTCGATCTCGAGGCAGTTGGGCATCTGCAGGCCACCGTGTACAGGTCAAGGCCACTGGCATTGAGAGAAGGTTGGGTCGGGTGCAAAGAAGTCTCTAGACGGGGAAGAGATGAAGCAGATCCTCATGGCTGGCCGTGAAGTCGATCAGGGCCCACGCGGCCGACATTGGCGCTGTGCATTTCACGTTGGCCTTGGCAGTCAAAAAACTCGGGTGGGAAGAGTTTGGTGAGGTTGGAGAGGCCTTTGCTGACCCCTGCAATGAAGGAAAAGCATCTTCAATGCTACCAAGCTCTCATCAACAGCCTCAAGAGCTCTGGGCAAGGTTGTGGCCCCACAGAGCCCCGACGCCAACCCCTTGGACTACGCCTTCTGGCCGCACATTGAGTTCAAGGCCTGCAAGCTTCGCTACCCGAACATCGCCGCCCTGAAAGCCGCCGTCAACCAGGAGTGGTCCGGCATGGATAAGGACTTCGGGTCAAGGTCTGTCAGGCTTTCAGGAAGTGCCTCATGGCCATCGTGGCCGCCAACGGCGGGCACATCGAATGAAAAGATTTAAATATACCTATGTTCTTTCATTCTGTAAAATTGGTTTCACGGATTTTCTTGCTGCTGTACTAGATCTTAATAAAGTTTGACCTGTTAAGTGTAAAGTTTCACTGTACACCCGGTAAATAGAAAATCTTCCACTTGTTGACATCAATAACTATCTTGCTTCTCCGTCTTTGATTTACCTATGAAATAGACCATAAATTGACCAGACGATATTAAAATTATTTTTCATAAGAATCAGAGATCTTTCATACTTTATCTTTTCATCAAAATATTTTCTTCCTTTCAAGAACTATTTTAAAATGTCCCCCCAAAAAAAAACATTAATTAAGAAGGAAACCTCTTTCAATAGATGTACATGCTTCTTCACCCTTCAAGAAAGAAATCGTATTCAGTATGAGCTTCCTTTATGATCACCTGCATCTTAGATACAAAGTAGATTGCAATTCTTGGGCCCTATTGAATTCAATGGATTTTCATTTGTCAAAGGAAGAAAGAAAATAGGAGGAGAAGATCTCTGGAGAACGATATATAATATATATATGATTCTAGGGCAATCAACCCCCGGACTAGCACCCCCCGACAATCACCCCCTGGACTAGCACCCCCCGTGCCAATCACCCCCCGGGCATTTACCCCCCGTTAGTAAATTTATTATCTCTTAAAGTCCATTATGAAGTTAACTCTGTTTTCAAGCTATGACGCACTGGTTAGTACGCAGTTCCCAGTTCTTTAGAATTGGAATCTGTATAAATTAAACGTGCATAAATTTGCAAATTTCGTGTGTAGACCTTATATCTGGGCTATTTATGTGCAACTAGACAATCATACAGTTGTAACTATCAAATAGATATCTTAGTTTATCTCATATAGGTCCTAAGCTATTTTCTAAGGAACCACTTGTCTAATCGAATACTATGATCATTGGAGAAAGTGACTATTTGAAAATCAAAACTCATCACTAAATAAGTTTACTTATAAATTTTATTCTCGATTTATTATATTCATTTCTTCACACCCGAAAACGTGTTCCTGTGGCTTTTTTAAAGATACCAAGTCCCCATAGTCTTCGCAAGCAGCGGAAAAGGAGAGAAGAAAGTGGTTCACCAGTGACGTCACTTTGGTTAATAGCTGGAAAAAATAGTTAACTTCAAAGTGGACTTTAAGAGATAAGAAATATTACTAACGGGGGGTAAATGTGGGGGGTGATTGGCAGGGGGGTGCTAGTCCAGGGGGTGATTGTCGGGGGTGCTAGTCCGGGGGGTAATTGTCTGGGGGGTGATTGCCCTGTTACGTATATAATACACATATATACTATGTATAAATATAAACATTTTTTAAAAGATAATTTTTTTGAAGTTATCTTTTGAAGAAAAGAAAAAAATATGAATGACAAATATAGATTTTATTGATTATAAAATTAAAGATAAAGCAAACATAAAACTATACTTTTATCAACAGGTATCTTTCAAAATTATAAGCTGATATGATAATTAAAATTGAATCGTTCAAAAAACTATACTGTAACAATATCTACATCCGTGGTTCCAACAGTGGTCCAGTGGATCCCTTGGGGGTCCACGAAAAAAAAACTTCCTCACTTTTCTATAAAAAACATCATCACAATCTTTGGAAATTATTTTCTAAAAAAAATCATCACTTTTTCTGGAGATTCTTTAAAAAAAACCTTCGTCACTGAACGCTGAACGCAAAAACATTGAACGGAACGCTTTTTTTAACGCTGAACGCAAAAAAGCTGAACGCTCACAAGCCTGGATATAATTCAAAAATAAAATATAATTGTACTTCGCTGATGTCTTGCATTGAAATTGAAATTCGCGTTTTTTGACAAAATTAAGGCGGGGTCCAGGAAAATGCTCGAAGACCGTTAGGGGTCCACGAGCCGAATCCAGTTGGGAACCACTGATCTATATACTAAGGCTGATATTTATAATTATCAGGCTTGTGAACGGAACACAAAAATGAACGGCGTTCAGCTGAACGCACGTTCAATGAACGGAACGCTGAAACGGAACGCAACTTTTTTTTAACGCTGAACGTTGAACGCAAAAAAGAGTTTTGTGTTCAGCGTTCAATTTTTCCAAACATTTATTGGACTTTTTTCGGAAAAACGTCCTCACTACGCATTACTTTTTTTGGAAATTCTTTTCGAAAAAAAAAACGTCCTCACTACGCATTACTTTTTGGGAATTCTTCTAAAAAAAACGTCCTCACTACGAATTACTTTTTTTGGAAATTCTTTTCTATAAAAAGTCATCACTACGCATTACTTTTTTGGGAAATTTTTTTAAAAAAACGTCCTCACTACGAATTACTTTTTTGGAAATTCGTTTCCATAAAAAGTCATCACTACGCATACTTTTTGGGAAATTTTTCTAAAAAAAAACGTCATCATTTTTCTGGAGATTATTTTCTAAAAAAAACCGTCGTCATTTTTTAAATATTGAACGCTGAACGCAAAAACATTGAACAGAACGCTGAACGGAACGCTATTTTTTAACGCTGAACGCAAAAAAAGCTGAACGCTCACAAGGCTGGTAATTATAATATTGATAAATATACATCTAAAACTGAATATATGTATAAGTAATTTATTGTATTGTATACTGGATTAATTTATAAATAACTTCATAACTAACAAAGAAACTCGTTAACTCACAAAATAATAGTTGGGAAATGGTAGGATATATTTAAAATTATAGTTATGTTAATTTTCTCTAAATAGGTGGCTCAACCTTTACTCTTTGCTATCGCTACTTATTTAAGTATATTATTTTTTCTAATGTTAAAATGAAGCTATTTAAATTTAAATTAGTATTTAAATCAGCCTTAGATAAGACTATATTTTTATACTTTTAATTAGCTATGTTATACCTTGTTTGGGAGTGGGGTTACTTAGGTAAAAAATATATTTCTTTAGTTTAATGCAACACTTTCAAAACGAGTCAGTCATAACTAAGAGGCAATTAAAATGTTTTCAAATATGTATCCATGTGCAAAATTAATTTAATTAATAGGAATAATAAGATATTGAACAAAGAAAATGTAACGAGTAATCTCGTTGAATGTTAGGGTTTTATCTTTAAACAAAGCCACATGTCATTTATATTATTTACATTTAGTTGAGACAACCCATTGCGTAAATCTTTATATAATAAACATTTTTGTTAGTAAATAATTATTTCTTATTTTTTAGCCTAATGGTAAAGGTTGTTAAAAACCGAGTTAAAAAAAATAAACCCCGGTTTTTATTTATAAAATGGACCAAAAATCATAATGTTATAACTTTTATAAAATTATTCTTACTTTTTACCAAATGAGATAATTATTTTTCTTCTCTGTCGATAGTGAGGGTTTTAATCGATACAGTATATCATATATCTATCTGTATGTACTAAAATTGCAAACAAGAATGAAGGGAAAACCGTATAAAATTATGGTAGGTGTCATGGATATATATTTATCCAAAGGCATTCATATAGCTTGCCATACATCCAATAAGAGGATCAACAGATTTATTTTATAATTATATAATGCAACTATGTTTCGAAAATGTCCAATAATTTTCTTAAAATATTGCTTCTATCGAAGCAATCTATTGACTACATATGATTTAATGAATGTGTTCCAATGAGGGTTTTAAAAAACAGTGTTTTTAAAATAAAAACCGACCCGGGTGGGTTTCAAATAAAATTTAGGATTTTAAAAATATAAAACCAAGGTTTTTATTATTAAAAAATGGTGAAAATAGAATATCTCATTATTTCAAACTTATATCCAAATATTATTATAGTTACCTAATAAGATAATTATTAGTTGTATATCTCGATAGAAAACAGGAGATATTAAAATCGTTATGTTGCAAATCGGAATTTAAAAATCGTTTATACGAGTTCAAAAAAATTATGCACATTGTAAGTCCACAATTAAGATTTGAAGAATTGGAGAAATATCCATACATTATCCATTGGAAATATGCATGTTACATGATGACCAACACGCCAGAAATAAATACTTCGAAGGAGTGCGATAGTCGTGTGCATACAGGCGAGTTCAACTCCCAATGTTGAGGGCGCAGGTTTGAATCCCGGATTGTCATTTTTGGTCGTCCTCATTACTAAGATCCTAGGTTCGAGTGACTGATTTTGATGCTATCATACTTATTTATATGTCGAATACATTCTATCGAGCCATATAACACAAAAAAAACTTCGCTCTTAAAGTATTAAATACACTCTTTGAGTTCACAAACATATATCGAAGAAAAGCAAACAGTTAAAAAAGTGGCATGTCGGCTTATGAGAAATAATAATTATATTCATTTCCATACGTTTTTTGTCTTCACATAGGTATGGATAATAAAAAAGTCAGACAAAATAAGAAACAGTTTATATTTTCGACGCCAAACACTCAATACCCAAAAGCTTCTCAATCGTCGAGGGAAATAATGAAAAAGCATTTGAATTGCATCCCATAAAAAACATTACCGATTTTAAACACATAAAAAAACAGCCCAGGTGGGTAACTGGTGTGTAGTACGCACCCAGACACACACACTGTGTACATATAAAAACCAGTTGATAAAATATAGATTATGGTCCTGAAATAAAGAGGTAGAAATACAAAAAAAGTTTAAAAGCAAAAGTTTTTTATGCCACTATGATAGAATTTTAAATTACATTATTTATTTATGTGTTATGTCAAACATTACCATGAAATCTTATGTATTTTTACTTTTACTTAAGACATCTGAAGAAACTTTTAGCAAATTTTAAAATTGTTTATAAAAATTGAAAGAATCATATGAAATGACAAGTAAATAAATATATGAATAACGAAAATATTTTTTTCTCTCACTTCTATTTCTTGTCTCATTTTAATACCTTATTTATTGCTTATCTTTCCTACACTCAGACTCTCCTAATATTGAGCATAGTCTGCAAATGGATCAAATGTGTTGCACTAGTGGCTTAAAGGAGGGAGACACATAGCTCAAAGAAAATGCTTAGGAGACTCACAATAGCTTAGTGATCAACCCCTCTCAAGAGGGAAATAGAACAATACTGATCATCCTCATCGTCAAATTAATGATCTCCTAAGAGAAAGAATTAAAGGGCAACGAAAACCCCAAATTACTCTTTAATACCTAAATGCTATTAACCCCCCAAAAAAGTTAAAATACTACGGCATTTATTACAATCAAACATTCTCTTATGATGAAATGGTGAAAATCAGTTTTATCTCCATATGATAATATCTTTCAAATATTTTATTAAATTTGTTTTTCTTGCCCGGTTTAAAATTAATAAAAAAATAATGATTAAGTTTTTTTGCAAGACATTTGAACAATTAAAACATATATATGGGTTTTTCAAGAGATATATACCTGTTAAGAAAAAGGATTTTATCAATATATAGGTAGGCCCAGTTAAAAATAAAATAAATCTAGTCACGTCTAGATTGCAATTATTTTAAATAAATTAAAAAGTGTGTCCTAATATATATAATGTGATATACTAAAAAACAATATAATAAAAACTTGTGGCTTGGTGTACAGAAAATAAAGGCTAATCATCAAAGGACTAACAAAATATGGTTGGATGTTCGAGACCTTCTGTGTTCATTATATCTATCTATCAAGGTATATTCCAAGGTATGTTGCCAAGAGAGCTAATTTTTTGCTTGCTGGTTTGTTTAATGACGTCACACCGGCAAGTGGGGAAATAGGAGTAGTAATGTTGATAAAACGTTCTCCCTTTTGCTACGTGATTGGGTAAGGGAAAAGTGGAGGGAATAAATAAAACAACAGTTGACATACTGCTGTGTGTAGTCTCTCTTATTATCAGCTGTTGAGAAGGCAACATCAATACAGAGAGAAGAAATTCAACTTGTAAATAGTTTATGGGCCCACATCCATGTATAATTTTTAAAGTGGTTCCTCCAGTTTCACCTATTAATATCAATTGTATATAGCAGCAGCAGCTCTTCTTAATGTGTATTATGTTTGCTCATATCAAAACAGTATGCCGCTAAGGAGTGAACATCAATTCAGGTAGAAGAAATGCATCTTAAAAATATGAATTATTTTTTCTTCATGGGCCACGAAAGCTATGAATGGGCCCATCATATTCAACCCATTAATAATATTAATTGAATAAAAACAACTGCTCATACTGATTACTGAAAGTTATTCATATTTTTTTCGTGGATCGTCAATCAAAAAAATGGTGTTATTAAAAGAAAATATATATTTATTTGTGAGTTTGTTACAATATTTTTGTAAATAATAAATATAAAAACATGGCTGACGTTTCGATGAAACCATGAAATAAAATGTATTCTATATACCTTGGCCCATACAAGGAAGTGTGAATCTATTGCCTTTCTTAGTATTAACTACCGATGCAAAAGGGTCTACGCCATTGCTATCAATACACGCACATAGCTACAACGTAGGTTTGCAGAATGATGCAAACGACCTTGAGCTGCTGCAAGTGAGTCTCTTTTTTGAGCTGCTGCTTGTGGTTGTCTCCCCGAGTGTATGATGATGCCTCTCATTTCCCGTTAAATGAATTGCCATGAACACACTATGTGTGGGTGTGTTTGTAAAAAGGGACGAGGACGGGCACAATCTATTTCTTTTTAATCACAACTCATCCATAGTTCATCCTCTACATATATGAGAGATCCGTCCCAATGGAGAAATACATAAGTAATATAAAAACTTGGGGATGTACACACAAAAAAAAGAAAAAGAATGAATCTTCTCTCTTCTCTTCCGAAGTTTTCTCCTTCCCCTTTTTAGCAAAGAAATCTCCCAACGACATAACGAAGAAGAAAAAAGGATGTTTTTCTAAGAAAATCGTCTGAAAAATGATTTCTTTAGTCTTGAACCCATGTCAATTACGATAGGAGCAATCATTGATTTCCCTCAGAGGTAAGAGAAGTATTCCATATCGAAATTAAGTTATCAAAGGTCGATTAAGGCCTTTTATCATTTTCATTCACAGAATGTTGTCCATTTAATTGGCAATATGTGAAGACCAAACAACTTCTTTAAATTGATGATGACTCAATCACCTCTGCATCAATATATCCATAAGACACATGATTATTTATTTGGTCCAGAAGAGCCCCTTGGCTCCGGTTACCATATATATCACTGTGCGTAACTAGGCACTCTACATTAGTAGCTCTCTGATCATATACAGGACAATTTCAACTACAAGAGTGGTTTAATAGTCCTTAAGTCCAATTCATTGATTTTTAAAAGTTATTAAAAAAAGCTCAATTGTATTCAACGCACGGAAAAGCCCGTCATGCAAGAATATCCCTGGCATTCTATCGATCATCGAAAACCGCATGAAAGTTTGAAAGGATGCGTTTCGCAAAATGTTTTTTCTTATGCGTAAAATATATATTATGAATTACTTTATACTGTGCACCTTTGTTATATATTAATAAAAGTAAGCCAGGGGTTCAATATCATAGAGATATAAAGCCATATAGAGCTTGTTGGTTTCTTCAGAGAAATACGTCATTGTGTCCAGAATATATCTGAACGATGTTTCTCTGCTAATGGAGGGAATAAGCTCTCTATATCTTTACATATCTATGTTCAATAAACGTAGTAGAAAAACAGATAACTAGTTTTGGTTTATCTTCTTTTGTTATTACCTCCGCCGAAAGAGGTATTGTTTTCACTGGCGTTGGTTGGTTGTTGTTTGTTTGTTTGTCAGCAGGATAACTCAAAAAGTGCTGAACGGATTCGGATGAAACTTTGTGAGTTGTTGGAAATGCCAAAAGGAAACAAGTGATTAAATTTTGGCATCTCTGAGTGCTTCTTTAAGATGCAAAATGAGCTAAATACTAATAAATATTTCAAGTCAGCCTACTCTGCCAATAGATCGGCGGAGGTTTGCACTCTCTGAGTCCTCTAGTTATGTTTTTTTTGAATTTGGAGATAAGTATATATTCATTTTTTAAGTATAGTTTGTTTGCATAATTTTCCTTTGGTATATATCGCCATATACAATTGTATGGTTATAGTTCAGACATGTTACTATTTCTTACAAGGCCGAGGATAAGGTATTGAGGGCGATTAATAGTAATAATAAGATTGCATCGTTGAGGCCTTAATTTAAATTCTTAATATATAATATCTATGCGTGCTATGTATATTAAATAAATAAGTAATTCATTATCATTTACATTTGATAGCCATACAAACACCATCAAGTTATATTTAGTATACACATAAAAAATGTAAGGTTGGCTAACCACTAATTATTGATTTATTTAATGTTAAAACTATTAAAATAAATTTTACC
>CP045899.1:16754007-16771256 GCA_013387185.1 Caligus rogercresseyi
ATGGGTCCCCTGATGAAATTGGCGCGAAATCAAAATTTGTGTAACATTGTATTGAGATACATAGGGAGGCCGGTGGTTATACCAATAGGAAGCTACTGGCTAAACTATGACAGCCAGTTGATTCACAGCAATAGGAACGTATAAAGCCATCTGGATGAGAGATTGTTTCAGCGTTGCAGATCGTATAGGCGCAAATGGGTCAGATCTTAGCCCCTGCCACCAGAACAAGGAAGGAGATGTGACCTCCCAGCAGCCCAGACCTTAATCCAATGGACTATTTTATCTGGGGTTATCTTACAGGAAGACTCATATACATGCTCACAACAAGAAGGCCTCCTCATCACCTCCATCAAGAAGGAGATGTGTCCATGGACAGTGAGATGATGAAGAGGGCCTGCACCGCTTTCAGGGGCCGCATACATAAAGTTATTGACGCTGAGGGAGATTATTTTGAATAATCCTATAGATGAAATCCTCACCTTTAAATGCATTAATTTTAATTAATATCTCAATAAATACATAATTATAGATTTGTTTTTGAGAAAGAGTTTTCGCGCTAATTCATTCGGGGGGACCCTATATATATATTACCGGGTGTACAAGTGAAACTTTTACACTCGTATTTGTTAAATGCTAGGTTTCGTGATCTTACAGCTTTTTCCCGACAAAAATATGAAAAAAAAATTGCTCGTCATCTTTCAAACATAAAAAGTAAACAAAAAATCGGTCAATCGACTCCGAAGAAAATTCTCTGGAACGTGATGTCCGATTCGGGTCCACGCGCTTCTGGGAGCCGGGAAAACACCGACGGTGATGTCGAGGCAGTGGGGATCTGCAGGCCCACCGGTACAGGTCAGGCCACTGTCATTGAGAGGAAAGTTGGGTCGGGTGCAAAGAAGTCTCTAGACGGGGAGAGATGAAGCAGATCCTCATGGCGGACCCGTTGAAGTCGATCAGGGCCCACGCGGGCCGACATTGGCGTTGTGCATTCCACGTTGGCCTTGGCAGTCAAAAACTCGGGTGATAAGAGTTTGGTGAGGTTGGAGAGGCCTTTCTGACCCCTGCAATGAAGGAAAAGCATCTTTTTCAACGCTACCAAGCTATCATCAACAACCTCAGAACTCTGGCAAGGACTTGTGGCCCCACAAAGCCCCGACGCCAACCCCTTGGACAACACCTTCTGGCCGCACATGTGTTCAAGGCCTGCAAAGCTTCGCTTACCGAACATCGCCACCCTGAAAGCCGCCGTCAACCAGGAGAGGTCCGGCTGGATAAGGACTTCGTGGTCAAGGTATGTCAGGCTTTCAGGAAGCGCCTCATGGCCCATCGTGGCCGCCAACGGCGGGTACCCGAATGAAAAGATTTAAAATATACCTATGTTCTTTCATTCTCTAAAATTGGTTTTCACGTGATTTTTCTTGCTGCTGTACTAGATCTCAATAACGTTTGATCTGTTAAGTGAAAAGGTTTCACTTGTACACCCGGTATATATATACATACACATATATATGTACATATATATATAAAACATTTTTTTAAAGATAATTTTGTTGAAGTTATCTTTTTGAAGAAGAAAAAAATATTAATGACAAATATAGATTTTATTGATTTATAAAATTAAAGATAAAGCAAACAAAAAACTATACTTTTATCAAAAGGTATATTTCAAAATAATAAGCTGATATGATAATTAAAATTGAATCGTTCAAAAAAACTATACTGTAACAATATCTACATCCGTGGTTCCCAACAGTGGTCCACGAAAAAAAACGTCCTCACTTTTCTTTTTAAAAAAACAACGTCATCACATCTTTTGGAAATTCTTTTCTAAAAAATGTCATCACTTTTCTGGAGATTCTTTTCTAAAAAAACGTCGTCACTGAAACGCTAACGGAACGCTGAATGCAAAAACATTGATCGGAACGCTTTTTTTTAACGCTGAACGCAAAAAAGGCTGAACGCAAAAAAAGCTGAACGCTCACAAGCCTGGATATAAGTCAAAAAATAAAATATATTGTACTTCACTGATGTCTCGCATTGAAATTGAAATTCGCGTTTTTGACAAAATTAAGGCGGGTTCCATGGAAAGTGCCGAAGACCGTTAGGGGTCCACGAGCCGAATCCAGTTGGGAACCACTGATCTATTACTAAGGCTGATATTGTAATTATAATATTGATAAAGATACATCTAAAACTGAATATATGTATAAGTAATTTATTTGTATTACATGCTGGATTAATTTATAAATAATTTCATAATTAACAAAGAAACTCGTTAACTCACGAAATAATAGTTGGGAAATGGTAGGATATATTTAAAATTATAGTTATGTTAATTTTCTCTAAATAGGTAGCTCAACCTTTACTCTTTGCTATCGCTACTTATTTTTTCTAATGTTAAAATGAAGCTATTTAAATTTAAATTAGTATTTAAATCAGCTTAGATAAGACTATATGTTTATACTTTTAATACACTATGTTATACCTTGTTTGGGAGTGGGGTTACTTAGGTAAAAAAAATATTTCTTAGTTTAATGCATTACTTCAAAACGAGTCAGTCGTAA
Organism: Caligus rogercresseyi; assembly: GCA_013387185.1. Lineage (NCBI taxonomy): Eukaryota > Metazoa > Arthropoda > Copepoda > Siphonostomatoida > Caligidae > Caligus > Caligus rogercresseyi. The sequence continues at coordinate 16,756,572 of CP045899.1, forward strand.
CTAAGCGGCAATAAAAATAAAAATATGTATCCATGTGCAAAATTAATTTAATTAATAGGAATAATAAGATATGAACAAAGAAAATGTAACGAGTAATCTCGTTGAATGTAGGATTTTATCTTTAAACAAAGCCAAATGTCATTTATATTCTTTACATTTACTTGAGACAACCCATTGCATAAATCTTTATATGAATAAACATTTTGTTAGTAAATAATTATTTCTAATTTTTTAGCCTAATGTAAAGGTTGTAAAAACCGAGTTAATAAAAATAAACCCGGTTATTATTTATAAAATGGACCAAAAATCATAATGTAACTTTTATAAAATTATTCTTACTTTTTACCAAATGAGAGAATATTTTTCTTCTCTGTCGATAGTGAGGGTTTTAATCGATACAGTATACATATATATCTATCTTTATGTACTAAAATTGCAAATAGGAATGAAGGGAAACCGTATAAAATTATGGTAGGTGTCATGGACATATATTTATCCAAATGTCATTCATATAGCTTGCCATACATTCAATAAGAGGATCAACGGATTATTTTATAATTATATAATGCAACTATGTTTTCGAAAATGTCCAATAATTTTCTTAAGATATTTGTTTCTATCGAAGCAATCTATTGACTACATATGATTTAATGAATGTGTTCAATGAGGGTTTTGAAAAACAGGGTTTTAAATAAAAACCGACCCGGGGGGTTTTCAAATAAAATCTATGATTTTAAAAATATAAAACCAGGGTTTTTATTATAAAAAATGGTGAAAATAGAATATCTCATTATTTCAAACTTATATCCAAATATTATTATAGTACCTAATAAGATAATTATTAGTTGTATATCTCGATAGAAAACAGGAGATATTTAAATCGTTATGTTGCAAATCGGAATTTAAAAATCGTTTATACGAGTTCAAAAAAATTATGCACATTGTAAGTCCACAATTAAGATTTGAAGAATTGGAGAAATATACATTCATTATCCATTGGACATATGCATGTTACATGATGACCAACACGCCAGAAATAAATACTTCGAAGGGAGTGCGACAGTCGTGTGCATACAGGCGAGTTCAACTCCCAATGTTGAGGGCGCAGGTTCGAATCCCGGATTGTCATTTGTGGTCCTCCTCATTGATAAGATCCTACGTTCGAGTGAAATGTCGAATACAATTCTATCGAACCATATAACACAAAAAAAACTTCGCTCTTAAGTATTAAATAGACTATATCACAAATATATCGAAGAAAAGCAAACAGTTAAAAAAGTGGCATGTTGGCTTATGAAAAATAATAATTATATTCATTTCCATACGTTTTTTGTCTTCACATAGGTATGGATAATAAAAAAAGTCAGACAAAATACGACAGTTAATATTTTCGACGCCAGTGAAACACTCAATACCCAAAATGTTCTCAATCGTCCGAGGGAAATAATGAAAAAGCATTTGAATTGCATCTCATAAAAAACATTACCCGATTTTTTAAACATAAAAAAACAGCCCGGGTGGGTAACTGGGTGTGTAGTACGCACCCAGACACACACACTGTGTACATATAAAAACCAGTTGATAAAATATAGATTATGGTCCTGAAATAAAGAGGTAGAAATACAAAAAAAGTTTAAAAGCAAAGTTTTTTATGCCACTATGATAGAATTTTAAATTACATTATTTATTTATGTGTTATGTCAAACATTACCATGAAATCTTATGTATTTTTACTTTTACTTAAGACATCTGAAGAAACTTTTAGCAAATTTTAAAATTGTTTATAAAAATTGAAAGAATCATATGAATGACCAAGTAAATAAAGAATATGAATAACGAAAATATTTTTTCTTCACTTCTATTTCTTGTCTCATTTTAATACCTTATTTATGCTTATCTTCCTACACTCAGACTCTCCTAAATATTGAGCATAGTCTGCAAATGGATCAAATGTGTTGCACTAGTGGCTTAAAGGAGGGAGACACATAGCTCAGAGGAGACTCACAATGCTTAGTGTTTAACCCCTCTCTAGAGGGATAGCAATACTGATCATCCTCATCGTCAAATAAATGATTTAAGGGAGCTCGATAGCCGTGCGTGTTAAGGCATGTTCAACTCTCAATGTTTGGGGCGCAGGTTCGAATCCGAGAAAGGATGGTCATTTTGGTCTACCTCATTGATAAGATCTAGGTCCGATATGCTAATTTAGTGCTATAATGTTTATTTATATCCAATCGGATGAAAGACAAAGGGCAACGAAAAACCCTTATTACTCTTTTAATACGTAAATGCTATTAACCTCCCCCCCCCCCCAAACAAAAAGTTTAAAAGTATCCTACGGCATTTATTACAATCAAACATTCTCTTATGATGAAATGGTGAAAACTCAGTTTTATCCTCCATATGATAATATCTTTCAAATATTTATTAAATTTGTTTTTCTTGCCCAGTTTAAATTAATATAAAAAATAATGATTAATGTTTTTTTGCAAGACATTTGAACAATTAAAATATATATATGGGTTTTTCAAAAGATTTCATATATATTTAAGAACAAAGGATTTTATCAATATATAGGTAGGCCAGTTAAAAATAAATAAATCTAGTCACGTCAGATTGCAATTTATTTTAAATAAATTAAAAAGTGTGTTCTAATATATATAATGTGATATACTAAAACAATATAATAAAAACTTGTGGCTTGGTGTACAGAAAATAAAGGCTAATCATCAAAGGACTAACAATATGGTTGGATGTTCGAGACCTTCTGCTGTTTCATTATCTATCTATCAAGGTATATTCCAAGGTATGTTGCCAAGAGAGCTAATTTTTTGCTTGCTGGTTTGTTTAATGACGTCACACCGGCAAGTGGGGAAATAGGAGTAGTAAGGTTGATAAAACGTTCTCCTTTTGCTACGTGATTGGGTAAGGGAAAAGTGGAGGGAATAAATAAAACAACAGTTGACATACTGCTTGTGTGTAGTCTCTCTTTATTATCAGCTGTTGAGGAAGGCAACATCAATACAGAGAGAAGAAATTCAACTTGTAAATAGTTTATGGGCCCACATCCATGTATAATTATTTAAAGTGTTCCTCCAGTTTCACCTATAATATCAATTGTATATAGCAGCAGCAGCTCTTCTTAATGTGTATTATGTTTGCTCATATCAAAACAGTATGCCGCTAAGGAGTGAACATCAATTCAGGTAGAAGAAATGCATCTTAAAAATATGAATTATTTTTTCTTCATGGGCCACGAAAGCTATGAATGGGCCCATCATATTCAACCCATTAATAATATTAATTGAATAAAAACAACTGCTCATACTGATTACTGAAAGTTATTCATATTTTTTCGTGGATCGTCAATCAAAAAAATGGTGTTATTAAAAGAAATATATATTTATTTGTGAGTTTGTTACAATATTTTTTTAAATAATAAATGATAAAAACATGGCTGACGTTTCGATGAAACCATGAAAAAACATGTATTCTATATACCTTGGCCCATACAGGAAGTGTGAATCTATTGCCTTTTCTTAGTATTAACTACCGATGCAAAAGGGTCTACGCCATTGCTATCAATACACGCACATAGCTACAACGTAGGTTTGCAGAATGATGCAAACGACCTTGAGCTGCTGCAAGTGAGTCTCTTTTTGAGCTGCTGCTGTTGTGTTGTTGTCTCCCCGAGTGTATGATGATGCCTCTCATTTCCCGTTAAATGAATTGCCATGAACACACTATGTGTGTTGTGTTTGTAAAAAGGGACGAGGACGGGCACAATCTATTTCTTTTTAATCACAACTCATCCATAGTTCATCCTCTACATATATGAGAGATCCGTCCCAATGGAGAAATACATAAGTAATATAAAAACTTGGGGATGTACACACAAAAAAAAGAAAAAGAATGAATCTTCTCTCTTCTCTTCCGAAGTTTTCTCCTTCCCCCTTTTTAGCAAAGAAATCTCCCAACGACATAACGAAGAAGAAAAAAGGATGTTTTTCTAAGAAAATCGTCTGAAAAATGATTTCTTTAGTCTTGAACCCATGTCAATTACGATAGGAGCAATCATTGATTTCCCTCAGAGGTAAGAGAAGTATTCCATATCGAAATTAAGTTATCAAGGTCGATCAAGGCCTTTTATCATTTTCATTCACAAATGTTGTCCATTTAATTGGCAATATGTGAAGACCAAACAACTTCTTTTAAATTGATGATGACTCAATCACCTCTGCATCAATATATCCATAAGACACATGATTTATTTATTTGGTCCAGAAGAGCCCCTTGGCTCCGGTTACCAATATATCAATGAGCGTAACTAGGCACTCTACATTAGTAGCTCTCTGATCATATACAGGACAATTTCAACTACAAGAGTGGTTTAATAGTCCTTAAGGTTGAATTCATTGATTTTTAAAAGTTATTAAAAAAAGCTCAACTTGTATTCAACGCACGGAAAAGCCCGTCATGCAAGAATATCCCTGGCATTCTATCGATCATCGAAAACGCATGAAAGTTTGAAAGGATGCGTTTCGCAAAATGTTTTTTCTTATGCGTAAAATATATATTATGAATTACTTTATTACTGTGCACCTTTTTGTTATATATTAATAAAAGTAAGCCAGGGGTTCAATATCATAGAGATATAAAGCCATATAGAGCTTGTTGGTTTCTTCAGAGAAATACGTCATTGTGTCCAGAATATATCTGAACGATGTTTTCTATGCTAATTGGAGGGAATAAGCTCTCTATATCTTTACATATCTATGTTCAACAAAACGTAGTAGATAAAACAGGTTTTAAGAAGATAACTAGTTTTTGGTTTATCTTCTTTAGTTATTACCTCCGCCGAAGGAGGTATTGTTTTCACTAGCGTTGGTTGGTTGGTTGTTTGTTGTTTGTCAGCAGAATAACTCAAAAAGTGCGGAACGGATTCGGATGAAACTTTAAAGAGTTGTTGGAAATGCCAAAAAGGAACAAGTGATTAAATTTTGGCATCTCTGAGTGCTTCTTTAAGATGCAAAATGAGCTAAATACTAATAAATATTTCAAGTCAGCCTACTCTGCCAATAGATCGGCGGAGGTTTGACTCTCTGAGTCCTCTAGTTATGTTTATTTTTGAATTTGGAGATAAGTGTATATCATTTTTTAAGTATAGTTTGTTTGCATAATTTTCCTTTGTTATATCGCCATATACAATTGTATGGTTATAGTTCAGACATGTTACTATTTCTTACAAGGCCGAGGATAAGGTATTGAGGGCGATTAATAGTAATAATAAGATTGCATCGTTGAGGCCTTAATTTAAGTTCTTAATATATAATATCTATGCGTGCCTATCGTATATTAAATAAATAAGTAATTCATTATCATTTACATTTGATAGCCATACAAACACCATCAAGTTATATTTAGTATACACATAAAAAAATGTAAGGTTGGCTAACCACTAATTATTGATTTATTTAATGTTAAAACTATAAAAATAAATTTTACCAAAGATGGAAGAATGGAAATGAAGAAGTTATATTTTCCATGGAAATATACGGAGGCATAAAAACACTAAAATGAAAAAATGCAAATCTTATAAACAGTGAAGCATGAACTGACATGTCTTAACTGTGGGTTTAAGGACTTTGATCATGTAGACATGTCGAGTCACATAGTATATATATATATATAAAAAATATATATATAAATGTGTGTGTATCCATATTTTGAGGTGCAACGATGATAAAAACAGAGACTAGTTTTATGTAGTTCTATTAGTTGCTGACAAAAAAGTTTATTTTATATACTTAATACTGCCAGAAAAACTAAAATTCGGATTTTTTCCAAAAGGATCATTTACCCATGTGATTTTTTTTTCATATATTACTCAAATAGTAACATCAACATTTAGTTACTTTTTTTTTTTTTCACATCTATATTATTTATCCTTATTACAGAGAGAAAACTAAAGAACGAACATAGTACATAAAATACTAATAAAATAAAGTTTGCAAACATCACATGGAAAAAAACAGATTTGAAAAAAAAACAGACATACAAAAAGTATTAAAAGACAGTGATATTTAAAAAATTACCTAAAAAACATCCTAAAAATCAAATTCATTTAAAGCAACGGTGACAATTGAATTGCTAACTTAATTTTATAAATATGCATATTCAATCAAGGTCTGAAACTTGGTTATTGCATGGGAGGCGGTTCTGAGTATCTTCGACTGGGGATGAACCCGTAGAGCTTCTCATCCCGCGTGATTGCCTCCCACACGCTCTTCAAATGTCTTGTCCATTCCTTCCCAAAGCTGCTGATCTCTTTGCCCATGTGATTTTTATTCACTATTAAAATTTAGTGCCGAAACGTAGATTTTTCTACGCGGCAGTAAAACAGTTCTACAGCGCATCTAAATGCATAAATTATACGCAAATGCGTGTTTATGTTTGATATTTAGAAACAACAAAAAAAAAAGTTGATCCCCATTTAATTATTGTTTCAGTTGAAAATGAGCAATTGATTTGCGACAATTACATCATTATTTCTGAGGGGTCAGTACTATTGTGTTGATAGTGGTCTCATGTCATAAGTAAATTTAAATTGTATTCTTTAAATATTTTATAAATGCATATGTTACAAATATATTATATACTTAAAACTCATACTAGAAAAAAAGAGTCTATAATTTTGTTTCAATATGATACGTCGAAAAATTTACGTTTCGGCAATACAGCACAAAAAAATAATAGTTTGGATAAATGGTGTCTCATTCAATCTAAGTTACTTCGAAACTAAAATTATACTTTTCTTTTTCATTTGAGTTTACAAACTCAAAATATAAATTTTACCAAAGTTTTGAAAATCAATCATTTTTCTAGAATCACCACGAAAGAAATATGAGTATTCTCGAAGATATCAATGAAAGTGAGAATGTGTATATGAGGCTACCAAAAGTTAACCGTTTTTCATGGAGGCAGTGATAAATCAGACGACAAAAAAAATAATTGATGAAATAAATTAACTTACCACTAAAAATGTCCCTTTGGATCTAACTGTGGACGAATTGAAAGTATTCCTTGGTGGACTGTTCTCTCACATCTTTTTGTACATTACCATAAAAAAGTAAGGACTTCATAAGAACATGTTCCAAAGCTGTTTTCCAATAATAAGATATCGTTTTCTGGATATATTGCACAATCTACATTTATATGACATGCCAATCAAATCGAAAGATCGAGTTTCAAAAATTTGACGCTTTTAGAACATCTGTGAGAAAAATCAAAGAGCATGGAGAAATAAGTGAAACACCTCTATATGATGAGAAAAATGCCATTTCTTGTAATATATTTTAGGAAATATCTTACATACATTTTTTATTAAGGTGAAGAGAATTCCTCTCATTGAATTACACTTGCATTAGATATAAAATATAATTTTCTAGTATTTTCAATCTTAGACCATATTCATCGCTATATTCATAATTCCAAAGCTTCAGATATTTCTTTAATAAGATATGGGTGTTTACATCAATTCAACGAATGATTTAATCTTCAAAATATTCAGGTTCTAATGCTTAAAAAATATTATCACTACATTATTTTGATTTAGAAAATATAAAATAACATCTTAAAATATTTATGAAGTAATATTATAAAATTCTTTTTTGAAATATAGTATTTTGAATATTTTATAGATAAAATTGAATCAAGTATGTTATGATGTAAACCAATTATTGAAGGAACAAGAATGTTAATACGATAATTAAATTATGATTTAATGTCACTAAATACACTTTTGAGTAAAATCATAAACACACACGCAGATCATGAAATCATCAAAACAAAAATACGACAAGACCATATTTTGAGAGACTCCTTCCCAAAACGATTTTTAATCCAATTTAGGGCTGTGTTGTTGAATGGCTCCTATTTATATCATTGGATGGCATCAACAGTGCTGCTATCGAACTTCGGAAAAGCTGTAGACAGGGATGTCCCGTAGCTCCTCTTCTATTTTTGTTTCGGCAATTAACTATTGAACCAAGGCTTTAACTAAGAAGTACTCTGGGTTTGGAGTGTCTTTTAAGGGACAAAGAAATCTAATAGACCTCTATGCGTATTATATCACTCTTATGATAAAGGCCCACCCTGAAGCCAATTCATTAAAAGAATTGATGTTCTCTTGTCATTTAATATAAATGATATCAAGTCCGGTCTTTCAATAAATAGCAGTAAGACAGCTATACTTCATTTGGGAGCCTAGATTCCAGAAAATTCCGATTTTATTTCAGAGCTTAAAAGTAATTAGTTCAGTCAATATCATAGCATTGTGTAGACAGGAAATGGTATTTCAAATAAATGGATCCCAATGAGTTCTAAGATATAGGGACAATCGAGGTAATGGCGAGGTCTCTCTTTGTCAAAAAGAATTGATCTCTACAATTTTAGAGTGGTTCCTCTTGTTTATATAGGGCTACTTTTTCTCACACTGGTTGAATTATCATTAGAGGAAGAAGAACGTTGGCTTAACTCTCTCTTTCACAAATCCTATATATCTTCTCTAAAAACGTCTTTAAAACTGCATTGATGGAGGGCTGTGCCTCCTAAGGAATATTTTGACAAAATATTACTACAAAGTAGTGGCTGATAGGAGTGTTTAGCATAACAAAGAGCGGAGGTTTATTATACGTCCTTGAATTTTTTAATTACAGATGGGATCACTTTTAACTAAAACCGTATTTGGAAGTTTTCTCGGTTTTTATTTTGCTTCAGAGATTAATTTGGAAGTCAGAGTCCAAATTCTATTCTGGTACTACTTTTGATAATGCTTACCGCAATAAAAAATGAACAACTTTCCCATAGATTTGGTGATTCTAGGATTCTGGAGAGATTTCCCCTCAATCATAATATTATAACCATGCATTATTTGAACGTCGACTCTGTCTTAAATCTAGATGGTTTTCTGTCGTGTTGTTAATAATTATTGTCCTGGAAAGTCCTGGATTTAAAATTGAATATTCCTAACAATATATTTGAATGTGCAATGTCAATGTCAAATAGTTTTACGAGTATCCTTTGTGTCCCTCCTTCATGGGAGCAAAGAATTCGCCATTCCACTCAGGGTATAATTAATGGATCAAAGTTACAGCTCAATTCCAAACTTGAGAACCAGAAATGAAGTTTTTTTAGGCCTTGCAATAATTGTGGGCGTTTATATAGGACATTCTTAAGGCTTTTGTAGACTGCCCTGTGCTCAAAGGTAAATAAGTTTGTTAAATTGAATTGTGTTAGAGTAAGATATCCCCCCCCCTGGTACTTTAGTGATTTTGTACTTTTGGTGCTTCAAATAAATAAAAAATGCTCTCCCCCCTATCAAAAGGCAATAATTTTTGCTTGAAGTAATATTAAATCTTTAATTGCGGAAAAAAAATGCGACGAACGCCTGAATTAAGGTCGACAACCTACGCTCAATCATCTTAAGGCAGCAGCACATTACTCTGCCTTTCTCTAAGAGTTCCAAACGCAGGATCTTCTTTGTGAAAGTGGGCTGGAGACCTAATTATTTATGTGCCATCAAGGGCGCGGAGCACTTAAATGTTTTAAGAGGATTTTGAAAAAAAATCATCGTCGTTTTTTACAGAATAAATGATTTTTTACATTTTATATTAGGCTATAATTTTTAGACAGTAATTTGCTCTATAATGTTCAATTATGATTTTTCTGAAACAATACCTGTTAGATATTTTTTATTTATTTATGGTTTACAGTTGTGTATTTTTTTTTTTTGCCTAATTGGTTCGACAGAATGGCATCCGATAGGATATAAATAAGCATTATAGCATAAAAGTGTTAAGGCGTGTTCAACTCTCAATTGTCATTTTTAAAACAAATAAAAAAAAATAATCAAAGACCCAAATATAATCGTATTGGCAACAATACAATCTAAAACACAGCTTTTAAACCTATTAGTGCCAAGATCTGGATTCTAAAATTTTGGATTGTAAAAGAACAATTAGTGTTACAATTTATAAGGTTAAAAAAAATATTATAATATTTAGATTTTTCTTGAATATTTGCTATATTTATTGCCTTTTGTATTTAATCATTGTGTTACTTATATTTTTGTATATATATCAAGAATGTTAAATGTTTAGATTTTTAAGGTCTTAAAAAGGAAATAATTTTAAACTAAAAGGTTATTTATGTTATTCCTAACACAAATTTCCTTTTTAATTATTTAACATTATATGATGTATAATTTTTATTCAATAAAGACCGTGCTTATGAGAAAAAAAATATTAATTGACAAAGAACAAAAGAAAAAATAATATACGAAATAGGACCAAATCTGTGTTTCAAAAGTACTAAATGTTGATGAAATTTTATTACCTATTTAAATAGTGATTATCATATATAAGCTGTGTATCTCAATAAAACGTTACTATTACATTTAAAGCACCTCCTTCTTCTTCATCTTTGCTAATAAGATTCATTAAGGAATTCCTTTTAATGGGAGGGGGAAGGCAGAAAAAGAGAGGGAAAGACCTCCTCTTCTTCCTTCACGGAAGGCATTCTTTGGACCTAGAATCGTGCCTATAGGCCCTGAATAAATGAGGAGTACGTGGTGGGATTTTTTCATTTTTGAATAATAACAATGATAATAATAAATGTAGTTCTTTTAGATGGTGATATAATAATAAAAGGATAAGAATCATTAATGTAAAAAAGAGAGAGAATTAGTAAACCAGGGAATAAGCTGAATCAAGGTTATATATAGATAATATATGTGTGTGTTATATAAGAAAGAAAAAGGTCAATTTTCCCCTCCTTGGCTAATGGATCAAAGGTGAACTGTTGGTCCATGCATAATATCATAATGAAAAAGGAAGGAAAAAAGTATTAGGAACATCCCCTTAGTATTATTCTAATAAGGAAAATGAATATTTTAGTAGGTTGTAATAAGGTTTATAACACTAATAATAAATGACGTAATATTAAGTCACACACCACCTATCTATATATGTATACGACAAAAAATAATTTTATGCATAAAAATAAATATAACAAATATTAAAGGGCATAAGACCATTAATGCACCTCTTCAGAACTGCAAGGAACAATTTGTTCAACTTCTGTCTTAAGGGGAACGAGGCCTATGGAAAATTATGATATCTGCCTGAGCAGGTGCACCGTGTTGTCCCTGAAGATGATTAAAACCCTGGATCGGACCTTGTAGAGATATATTTCTTAAAACTTGACACGTCTGTGGAAAGTACTTGAACAAAGAGCTTTTGAACTCCAAGGAAATTTGATGTTTGTCAACATAGAAGTGTTATTTTAGTTTTTCTCCGTTTAAATATATAATTTTATGCTTTGCCCGTTTAATCGAAATTTTTACGTTTTGCTTTAGTAATATTTGCTAATATTAATAATTGCCATTTTAAAGTTTAAAATAAGGTTGAAAAATCAACTCAAATGTTTTTTTAATCAAATATATATATATATAGATATCAAGGAAATGACCGGTCCCGGCCCGGTGTTTTTAGACTCCTGGCCGGGAATAAATATTTTCTTTCGTTTGCCATTAATAAGTCATCACTTTTTTCTGAGATTTTTTAAAAACTCTTTAAAAAAACGTCTTCAGTTTTTTGGAAATATTTTCTAAAAAAAACGTCGTCACTTCAAATGTCGAAGGAACGAAAATATATATTAAGTCTTGGCCCGGGTCCCGGCGAAAAAGGTGTCCTGGTCGTTTCCTTATTATATATATATAAGTTTTAGTTTGAAGATAGACTTATTTCATAAGTCGTCCAATTCCAAGAAGGTCTCATGAAGTCCTGATTTCCCCTAACAGCCGGAATTAACAATGTTATTATTATATAGTCACGTACTTACAATGAAAATGGAGGGAGTATAAAACACCAAGGATGGTTCAATATTGACTCCGGAATCATTTGAAAAACAAACATATTAACTCCCTCAAACGTAGGCCATAAACCAAATCCCACCTAATTAAGAAACCCTAGAAAGAATCTTCTTTTCCCCTCTTGTACTCCATATTTTAAAAATACCTTAAAATAGATAAAACAAAATCTGAAATTTAGAATCCCATTTTTTAGCATTAACAGTAACTATTTTTTTTGCCTGTTTGGTTCGATGATATTGCAAACGATATTAATAACATTATAGCATCATGTTTGTCCACCGAACCTAACTTTATTTTGTAATGAGGTTGATCAAAAATGATTTCCCCTCTGTGAAGACGAATCTCCACTATTGACATAGAGATATCATTTATATTGTTATGTATATTATTATAAATTGGCTTAAAAGCTAACTAAATAAAAAAATGAATTAAAAAAAGACAAAAAACGATAAAACAATAAAACTAGAGGCATATATCACTCAGAGAGTGCAAACCTCCGCCGTCACGGGTCATTATGAGCCTTCTGAGGCGGATTTTTCACGACTGGGGAGGCGTAGAGGGACGGGGGAGGGTTCCCCTTGACGGAAATTCCGAGAGGAAGACGCTACCGGCGCCCAATTTCACATCACAGCGACATCTATTGGCAGAGTAGGCTAACTTGAAAAATTTAGTAGTATTTAGCTCATTGGCGCCTTAATTCTGCCCTCAGAGATAACAAATTTAATCACTTCTGGCTTTTGGCATTTCCACAACTCCACAAATTTCATCCAAATCGTGCAGTATTTTTGAGTTATCATGCTGACAAAACAACAAACTAACAAACCAACAAACGCCAGTGACAACAATACCTCTTCGGCGGAGGTATGACACTAAGTATATGTAAGAAAAACGTATCGTATATTGTATTCTCTCTGGTCATACATGTTATTATCTCCTAACAAAGGACAGCGACACTATAGCCACTATCAAAGTGAGGATTAGTTTCATATTGAGGACAATTGAAATATATACTATCATTATTCAAATTTTTAATAAAGTGATACAGTAAATATCATTTTTTATTTAGTTTTTTGGATATATTCAAGAAAATGGATCTGAAAGGACAAATACAATAAATCATTTCTTTTTCTTCATGATCTTTCAAAACATGAAAAATAAAAATCTTTGATCAGATAACTCGTTTTATGTAATAAAAAATATATTTTTTCCTGCATCTCATAAAATCATTTAAACGTCTAAATGAGACTATTATAATTATTTGCAGGAGCACACTTTTTTTATAGGGGTTTGTAAAAAAAAAAAAAAATTCTATAACCCACACCACCTTAGACTTTTCTGATTAAGACACCATAAATAATTATATTATATATGACTTTACAAAGTTAATTAGACAATGCCCTTATTTGTATTTGAATAGTATTTTTAAGTTTGGTACTTCTCCTTTTATCTAAAATTTAAATTACTATAACTTTAAGAGGTCTTTAGTAAATGGGGCGATAGAATTGTAAATAAAAGGGTTTATATTTTTTCATGGACCCGTAATACTTCCACCTTAGATTAATATTATTATTTGCGCATATCCACATGAACAAAAACCTAATTGAAAGAACAAGAATTAGGATGGGGGGATGTTAGAAAGGATGAAAGTATTTAACTTTCAAAAATATTCTGGGAAAAGGTCCCCCCCCCCCCCCCCACTTTTTTACCTTTTTAAGTCCCATGTAAGTCCCTTTTTGTACATTGTACTTTTAAGTATTTATTCTGGTTCATGTTTCGTATATCTTTCCTTATGTATCTATATTTTTGTTTCACAAAGCGTTTTTCCTCGTCGCTTAAAGTACTTTTCCATCCCCTTTTTTCTAAGATTTAAACAAACAAATATATTACTAGGAACACTGATAACTTAATACCTACCTACATACGTAGTTCATAGAAGAAAAAAAAGTAAACTTGTTAGGAAGGAATGAATATTGAAATATCCGGGCTTCAGTTTTGTTTATTTTTTCAATTTTTCATATATAAACAGTGAGTATATACATTTAAAGTTACAAATCCGATGAAATGTGTCAAAATTAGAGGAAAAAGAAAAGGCTGACCATATTTCAGACTGTAGACTATTCGTTGTTAGGATTCCTCGATATTATATAAAACCTTGCTTTTATCAAAAATTATAATTTATTATACATAACTAATGTTAAGAAAAAAATTTCGAGACACAAGGGTCAAAAACGAAAAAGGAATACAATTATTTTTGCCATTTTTTCCAGACACCAAAATCGAATTTGTTATGGTCTTGATAATTACTGGCTTATTTTTTAGCAATTACTGAGCTTATAAATACATGAATAATACTTTTTTTTAGAGGGTGGGGGGGGGGGTCATGTTTAGAAATACATGCATAAAGAAGTTTTACTATAAGGCAAAATAATGTACCCTATATAGTTTGTACATCTAATGAATTATAATAAATCTGAGAAGGCCACCTTCATATCATGCTATAAATGTATATCTTGACAGGTTTTATACAAATTTATCGGTAATGACGAATGTTCTGAAAGCATTATTTAAATTTTTTTGTACTTCATTATTTCATATAAACAAACTACATATTTGTAAATACCTTCGTGCCTAGTCTCAATATACCAATAATATCGAGTGAATATCAGCAAATATGATTCACATTTATTTTTATATTTACTCGTTAATTATAAACTGTTGTAAAGATATCGTTTGCTATAAGATTAATCGTAGTT
>CP045899.1:16780853-16800375 GCA_013387185.1 Caligus rogercresseyi
GCAACTTGATCTAAAACAAGGCCATAAGATTATTGTGATAATTTATTTATTCTCTTGACCTTATGGATTATTTGGGATCTAAAGACTTTGGAATAGTTGGAACAATGAGGCAAAAAAAAATCTGAATCTACCAACACAAAAATCAATGAACAAGGCGAACAAAGGTTTTATGAAATGTTTTATATTGTCAACTATTTGTGCGTTACAGCGCGGAAAGATTCAGGGTCAGTTTTCATAGGGTCAAACTTTTGGATTCGGAGCCAATGGATATGTGAACAAATACAATCAAAAACAACGGAAGAAGATACCCACAGCAGCCCTAATTCATCTATCGTTTAGAGTCAAAATATGGGTGGAGTTGGCTTGCTGGATAACTCAGTCTCAAATTATAGAATTACTCTGCGGACAAAAAAATGGTATTGTGCATTATACAACTGGTTTGTGAATGTCCAAACGGTGCAGGCCTGGCGCCTCTATAGACGAGTTGGAAAGCTAAAAAATGTAAGGAAAAGGAAAGCAAGCAAAAGAGATCCTTTTTTCGCTGCTAAAGATGTGATGTGGGTCTTCACCCACACATGCTGACGGACTACCACACAAAAAAGTAAATGAAAATGAAATATTGTTCATAGGTATTTGCGTAAGTTGTAAAGCAAATAATTTGTAAGAATGTATATAAATGAAAATATTTATTTTGATATGCTTAATTTCTCAATAAAAATAAAAAGAGAGAAAGAAAATATTTTCTTAGTTCTTCCATCACGACTTAAAGTACGCGGCCATTGCTAAGGTCTGAGGGGCGGTAGAGAAAAAATATTTCATTATTATCCTATTTATACTAAAAGGAATAACATATCAAATTTTCAGCGAAAAAAATTAATTTAAAAGGTGTCATGGAAGTAATGGGTTAAAAACATTTTATTCGGTTAACTGTGAACAACTTATACCGTGTAAAAATAAAACACACTAAAATTACATACAGAAACAGAGTAAAAATATTCAGGGCAGTTGCGAAGAACCTTCTTACTCTGGGATTCTTAAAGCCTCAAAATACATAACAAATATTTATATATATATTTATTTAAAATTATCACCACCTTTTAGCATTTGTGAATTATTAAAGCATTCCTGTACAAGAGTGTCATTATATTAATTCTTTCTTGCACATAAATCACTGATTTCCTTCCCCACTCCACAAAATGCAACCAGAGTAAAACGCACACACACACTTAACCAAAAAGAGTATATTTCCTTGATACGTTTTTATCGCGACAAGGAAGCAGGAGCGTTGACTACTGCATCCATTGACCTTGAAAAATTCCAACATTACCACCATTCATACACCTAAAGAAATAGAAGCAAAAAAAAACAATCATGATGATGAAAATTAAATTCCAAAAGAGATATAAATAGCTTTATTCCTCCTCCGACACCTAGGTCTTATTTTCTGTAAACGTTACTTTATATTTCTTGTCTAATGGAAAATAATAATTATTTATATATACCAAGCAAAGGTTAATTTTATTGTTTTTTTATTTAAGTAACTAATTATTTTATTTTATTGAAAAATTTAACAAAAATACAATATAGCAAATGTGGGAAGTAATCAATAAAAAAAAACATATTTGGAACTGATACATATATACATACATACATATATATATATATATATATAAATTTAAACATATTTAAAAACAATAAATGGAAGCATGTTAGCTTTTTGTGATAAACTAACTTGTTATTTTTTTCGGTTATATTTTTTATTTCCTTCTTCAATAAAAGCGTAAATATATAAACTAAAAACAAAGTAGACATGAAATGAAAATGTTATTGTCCGTTCGCCTTAGCCTTGAGTATTGCGTCAAATAATATATTATAGTAACCAAGCAATTGATCTGTGAGTTTATGAGTCTATATTTATAGTCATTCTAAGCTTAAAATGTTTTTTTTACTCTCACCCTTAAGTTTCTTTGTATGAGTTTATTAGTTTGATCCCAATGGCAGTAAGTATGAAGACCTCTTCGATATTTCAAAATACACTAATTAAACCATATAACTTCTTAATGGAATAACAATATAGTAGAATAAAATAAACAATATTGATATTCATCATAGAATATAAAATACTCACATCTTCTAAAAGTTAGTAATTTTACAAACAAAAAGGAGAGGTTCAGCTCATTTCTTTTTGCATACTTTGTGCCAAGGAGAGCATTGTCCAACAATCAGGGATTTTACATCTCCAGTACTGTATTACGCCGTCAAAACAATAGAAAAAGAAATAAGAGGATCCATACTGAGCTTAGCAAGAAGATATTTAGATATTTTAATGCTATAATGAATGTTTTTTTAGTCTATAATATTTTTATTTTCAATTTATTTTATAACGTTATACCCAATTATAGTCTTACTTTTGTGAATGAATGTGCTTAATTAGACATGATATCCATTTAATATGTAAGATGTGAAGATAAATCCAATAAAATTTGCCCCCAAAAATAATTAAAATAATAAAACTTGAATCATTTTTCTAAATTATTAGGAAAATTTGTGTTTACCATTATTTTATTACTTAATACAGGTAACACTTCTTAAAAATTCTACGAATATCTGATACACAGTTTTAAAAAAATACAAGTTTTGTATACATTACTCATCAATAAAAGGGCACACTTTTTGGTTCTTGTAACAAAAAGTATGTATTCAAGTCAAAGTTTTATCTTTACAAATAAAAAAGGAATCAAAATGTCGAAGGGTACGCCAACTGTCATTCAGAAATTAAAGTAAAATATCTGCATCATAAAAATTAAAATGCATTATTTTATTGAAGAGCAAAGGAAGAAGATAAGAGATTAATTATCTAAAAATAAAACTAATTTTAAGCCTTTGGTTGCACAGAGTCAATAACAATAATTTGTATGTTTATCTTTTTAATTCTTTGCAAGATATTGTTTTTGCTATGTTTACTTACAAATCCAGTGGGAATGAAATTAAAAACTTATTTTTTTATTGTATATCATTATCAAAGAAGTATTTGCAAACCATACATGGTCTCTGAATATCTTAATTATGTGAAAATACACCATGAGACCGAAAAATATATATTACCCCTACATCTAATACGACTTTAAAAAATTATTTCATTTGAATTCAATATTTTTATATTGAGTTATTTTGAGTATTACAAACTCATTTTTCATAGTTCCAGTAAATTGAAATTTAATAAATAAAAAAATGGCTTATGCATTATGCCTTATATGAGCTGATTAGCTAAATTTTTAATTACAACCAAAATAAATTAAATGTTCTTTAATCAAAAGTAAATAAAGTTTGTAAGTTTGGGGTGAATTTGACATAAGTCAAATTAAAGTCAGTTTATAACTTATATTTAAAATATGCATTCTTAAAACAGTACTTTTGAATTATAATCTTCATTTATGTGTTTGTTTTTAACGTAACTGTCTTAAGATTACGTTTTGTATCTCTTACTTTCTAGTGTATTCTTATTTTTTTACACTGTATGGATTTTAGCTAATAAATACAAATCTTAACCAAAAAAGACGCATTGCCCATTTCTAATTTTTACGACACATATTATGAATCGAGATTTTTTTTTAAAATTATGTTTTACTCTATAACTGATTAGTTTCATAACCACAAATAACAAATGTCTTGTCTACGATTTTTATTTTTATTACGCACCCCATATGAAACCATGATTCATGATTTGATATTTCAACAAAACCCTTGACTTCCTCCTGATGCATAGAGTATCTTCTACCATTCATTTCCTTGGAACGTATATGGAAAGACGCTGCTCAATATTTCCAACGCCAAATATCTGAATAATGTATAAATATACAGTCCACCTGATGGCCCTGAACTCTTTTTATTCAGCTATTCGTTTATTGATAAATCTATTTATTCGGCTGTATTTATTTTACATATTCGGAAATAAAAGACATATATTATTTGAAAACTTGAAGTACCCACAACGCTACAACACATAATTTTACTCACTTTAGGAAAAAAAACAACTTAAAAGTCGAAAGCCTTTGTGACTTAAAGCATTGTTGCTGTAGTTATTCTTTATGAGTCGTAGATTAAGCATATGTTATTACCGTTCACCTTTAAATACGATACTCTGGACAAGAAAATACTCTTTATTTTTAGTACCGATTGGTTACTGGGTCAAACAAAATGAAATATCTATACAACGATCATGAAATTTAAATTATTTAAAGTGTTGGCTTCTATTAATGCTTCATCAAATATTATATATATATTCTTTGTATTTAAAAAAATTAACCACATTCTTTAGCTATACAAGTGTAAGAATGGTTTTTTTGCCAATATGGTTCGATAGAATTGCATCCATCAGGATATAAATAAGCATTATAGCATTAAAATTAGTCTATTGAACCTAGGATATCATCAATGAGGTAGACCAAAAATGACCATCCCCTCTTGGAATTTGAACCCCAACATTGAGACTTGGACACGCCTTAGCACGCACCGCTATCGCACCCCTTCAATGGTGTTACATGGCAGTGACAAAATTGAACAATACATTTTATCATCCTGTGTATAAATGGATTAAAATATTTTATTAAAATATAATTTTGTAGGCCAATATTACATCTCCAAATATTCATTGATGTTGTCGATCTAAAGTACTTTTTCTGCAGATACATAAAATGGTTTTTCCAAAGTACCAAAGTGCCCCTCCACAATGATTTTACATATATAATGGAAACATAATTTAAATTGAGGACAAAATAAGTATGTCATACGTTTTGTTGTGTAGAAAGTGTTGAAGTACAGTTGTATAATCTTCAACAATGAAATAGTTATTAAAGTTTCAATCTCAAGTACTCTTTCATATTGATATATATTTTTTTACAGTTTTTACAACAGTTTTCTTCATTGAAATATGATGTATACACGAGAGTGAAAATCATATTATCGATTGAGAGGCTGTAAGTTTTTCAATGCAGTCACATTAAGAAGCTAAAAAACAAATAAACATAATTCATTATTGCAAATACTATTTGCTATCCAAGGATAACTCAATATCGTATTATGAAGTAATAAATATATTATCATGTTCAATTCTTGACTCTAGGAATTGCATTGATATAATAAGCCTCAGTCCTATGTACGTGATGCATTATTTTTTGGGGCCCTGCTACTAAAGCGTATCCATTTGTTGAATTTTGTGCTGAAATCCTACGCCTATTCCTTCATTGCATTTCGTCTCAGTAAGACAAGTCCTTCCTAGAAACATAAATCAAACACAAAAAAGTGCACTGCAACTTTCTTTATTTACTACCGGCTACTTTCTATCCTCTTAAATCATTGTTAAGATATTTTTATATTTAATTATTTTTTTGTACGGGTCTTCTAAAGCTAAAAAAAATATTTATTTAAATGTATTTTCTAAGGGTAGATATATTAAAAATAATCATTTCAATCAATAATAATCCACCAATAATATTTTTTATATATATGCATGAACTAATTTATGTGTCTATATAATTCACCTTTCCTGGGTTGCCTAATCCAAAATTTATTACGATGAAGTGATCTCTGTTAAATTAAACGTACCCTTATTTATTGTATCTTTTAACTTTTGAAAATTTGAGTAATTATTTTGAACCCACATAAAAAATATTAGATAGATGGACTTAAAACATAGCAAGTGGTAATTTTGTTTTCTTATAATACATATAATCTAACCACAAGTTACTTTGATTTTTTTCACAGTTCAAGTTTACAGAATGTACATAAATACATAAAAGCCAAAGCTAATACGTTAAAATAAAACAAAATCAACATTATATTTTAATATTTTAGCATTGGAGATGAACGAAAACATATTTTAACGACGAAAAGAACAAAATACACAAAATAAATAATATCAGCTCATTTAAAATATGGCAAAAGAAATATTGAATAAACTATTCACATCTTTTAAAGCATTTAAAAATTATAAATATTGCTCGGCGATTATTGAGGGATAAAGATGGATAATATTGTATCTCATTAGACGCATACGAATATTCTTCATTCTGAAGAAAGGGAATCTTCAATTCCAATTCCTAGCCGCAGCCGAGAGAAGCACACTCCTTAGCTCGTACGGATGAAGAGGGCCCCACAATGTAAGTTTCTTCGCAATTAAGGCCTTCGAGTTCAAAATAGTGAAGTTTATGGCTTTGGTACATGACGATTTAACATTGTTGCCCATACCAAATAAAATCATTGCTTTGCAGTATTTGTCTGCCGATTATTTTCCAAGTCCTTTTACATTTAGGACTACAAATCGTTTAAGAAGCCCCACTGCCTGGCACTCGACAAAAGCATGAATAGTGGCGATATATATTCTGCCACAGTCTTAACAGGGCTTCCAAAACTTGATGCATTCTGCAGATATTTGTAACTGCGAAGTAAATTTTCTCCCATCATATATTTTTGAGAGAAAACTAGTGATTCTTTTTCTCCATTTTTCCGGGAGGTCGAGCAATTTTATATATTTATTTGATATATTTTACACTGCTCATTATAAAACCATTTTGATGCCAAAGTTTTGGAAAACCATGGAACTTTGCAGACCTTGACCAAAGGAATTTAAATCTGCCATATTGGAAAATTGTTTGAGTGCATAAATCAAAAAGAGTTAAAATTCCATGAGTTAGTGCGAACTCTTCCAATTCTGCAGGGCCTCCCAAGTTTCGAAAGAAAAACGTCTTTTTACAATTATTTCTTATAATCCACAGAATAATTATTCTCAAAAAAGTTTATTTTTCCAAATAATCCGTTGCATTAACCCCCAGATAGGGGACTTTGATTTTTATTAAACATATATATAATATAGCTCTATAAAAGATGTTTCAGATTGTCGATAACTTAGAAATGCAGTGTATTTATCTTTGCTTGCATACTTTGCTGATATAAAATATATTCAAATATGACTAAAGACTAATCTCTGCAATCGCCTGTATCAAAAAACACCTTGAGTCAATTTTATTTGTCCAAGTCATTTTATATCTTCAACGTAAATTATCATAAAATGAATAAATACGAATCATTTAAGAAAAAGTATTTACAAAAAAAAGTTACACATCATTTTATATGAAAGTGAATTGAAAAAAAAGAAAACAATTACCTAAAAAAATCTGTTGTTCCCAAATATAAACTGTTCATCACAAATAAAAATAAATTTATATCAGACTCGTTGACGTTTCACAAAATTGTCTTTCGTCGTCCGTTTGTCGTTCGCCAAAAGTTATCGTTTGTCATTCTGAAAAAAATTGATGACGTTTTTTTTAGAAAATAAATTTTCCCAGGAAAATAAAAATCTTTGTCTTTTTTTGGCGCCCAAAACGAACGACAAACTATAAGGAATTTTCCTTGTCGTTCGCCAAAAACTTGGTCGTTCGTCGTTCGCGAACGACAACAAATGAACGATAAATCAACAAATATATATATATATATAATTCAATATGAATTGCAGGAACTTTGATTGAAATTAGTTTTTGGGGTTCTTAAAGACAAAGCAGCACTTCAAGTAAGTCCTTCTTCAACTCTAAGTATCATTTTGCAAGGAACAATTAATGGAGTTGAATATATAGTACAATGCTAAAATACACAATCCAAAATACCATTCCATCCAATAATACAACAGTTATTAATGATTAAATTTGCTCATGACTCTTATCGAATCCTTGATTATATGTAAATTTGATTTAGTTGTGTGTTTGTCTCATGGTTCAGAGAAATTACGTTTTCACATAGGATCAATAGCCATAATTGCTCTAGTAAGTGAAAAGAGCCCTCCAACCCCCAAAAAATATATTACTTTATGTATATGAAATTTCCCTCTTAAATGTTCAAATCTGTTTTATGAAGTCTTATGTCGATGTACCGTGTTTTAAGACACCTTATGTAAGCTTTTCACTATACATATTTCCAAAAATATTGTTGGACAAATTCATCTTATTACATGTTCAGCTTAGAAAAGATTTGGATTTGAAAAATATTAATGAACAAATATTTGGCCAAAATAAAAATGGAGTCTCCTTTTGTCCACCCTTATAGTTAAAATATATTTGGAAGAATCCTTTTTCTTTTAAAATGTGAGCATTTTTTGGTATATTTTATGTGCTGTTAAGACGCTTGTGAATAATTAATTTGTTTACTTCATAGCAGAAATAAGACTTTTGTTTGCATATGAGCAAGTAAGCTTTCATAAAACTTTACATATGTTTCGTAACTTTTCTTCTTTCTATATACTAAAAAAATAGGTATAAAATTATAAAAACATGACATCATAATAAAGTTTATACATATATAAAACTTTTTTTATGTTGACAAAGTCTAATATGCAAACTTGAATGCCACATACAAACCTTTGATTTTCCTTATTCAGTGTGATAAATTAATAGATATTTAATCTTTTGCTTCATTCTCATACAACCGTGCTTCAAATATTCTATTTTTTTATTGTTGTTTTAAAAACCTTTAAAGGAATATAAATCAAAACATTGAAGTTCTTGGAATACAATACTTTATTTAGAGCCTAAAGTTATTTTGAACGCAATAGATGTGTAGAGATTTTTAGTAAAAGTTTTTAGTAAAGAAGTTGTTGGGAAATTAAGTAAATAATTTAATTCATATTCAGGAGCTAAAATTATTCTTTGAGTAATATTTACATCAAATTCAACTAAAAATATTAAATGTTATCAGATTTTGCTCAAAAACATATTTTAATATCAAAATATTACACAATACGTTAAATATGATCAATCAAAAAACTGTTTTTGAGCCAAAAATACATAAAATAATACGGTGAGAATCCAATGCCTTTAAGATAAGTAATCTTTTTAGAAAAAACATTATAGAAGTTGATCATTAGTAAATGCAGTTTTAATGGGCTTAAATTTAGGTAATATATCTTATAATGGGACATCCTTCATAATATCAATCGATTAAATTCTCAGAAGTGTTGGAATAGCCAATTGAAAACTGAATATAAAAAGTATCTAGATTCGACATAGTTTTCATAGAGGAAAATGTAAATTACAATATGTACATATAATTTAATATTCTGTTCTTTTTATTGAAGTGTCATTACTATGAAATGCTAAATTTTTGTGTTTTTTAATAATACATAGAAGTACTATATATATTTATTGGAGACTGAGCTATTATTCTTTTGAATAATTTGAATGTGTGTTTCTGGAGAAAAATGTAAAAAAGCTTAGGTTTTTTAATTTAGTATTGGTGTCACTATGGAATTATAATCGTCAACTATGTTTCAAATTATGTTATATGAGGGGTGTAATAGCCGTGCGTGTTAAGGCGTGTTCAACTTTCAATGTTGGGGGTGCAGGTTCGAATCCCGAGAGAGGAATCGAACATTCTTGGTCTACCTCATTGATAGATTATAGGTTCGATAGACTAATTTTAATGTTATAATGCTTATTGATATCCAGTCGGATACAATTCTGTCGAACCATATAGGCAAATATATATATATAATGTCGATGGAACGCATCGATAATGATTTTTTTCGTTTTTATTTAACAAAAAATATTTTTTTGAAATTTTGTATCTTGTATTGGCAAAACATTTTTTAATAGAATAAGCATTTCAGACATAAGAGTTGACAATTTAAGTTTTCTTTGACAGTATACGTAATATCATTATTCATTTTAACTTTTTCATTACCATCCAATGAAATAAAAGTCATTCGCATATGTTAGTAAGAAGGCAATAGATATGGCTATCCATAAAAAGAACATTCCACACGCTATTTATATATTTCCTATGTGGGAGGATTTTTTTAAATATCTCAATTCTAAAAATATGTTTATGATATGTCACATATGTTTGTACGTTTTTGAATTAGAAGCAAGGTACTATCCTTTTTGACTCATATCTCAATCAGCCTTGATTATGAATAGACCCAAATGCTTCGAAAATTAAAATAATTTGAATTAATATAACAAAGATAGATTTTTTTATATTTGTCTGAAAAAAGTAGCGCCAGAACTACGTATATTCAATAAGCATTTTTAGGCCTTCCTTAAATCATCCTTAAAACGAGAGTCATATTATTTGAGCCATTACAATAAAAAATACAAAACTTTTATGTCATGGATGGTGAAATGCACCTTGCAGGAGGGACATTTAGTTATTCATGCCAAAAACAAAAAAATCGAAGTCGTCAAGATCTTTTTTTTTGTCTACAAATATCTATATATATATATATATATATATATATATATATATATATATATATCTTCAGTGAAAAACGATATAAATTTAGTATAAAAGTACCATTTTATTTGAAAATATTGTTTGTTATTGTTTCATTTTTTGTAATACAGGTTTGAAATTGTTATTTTCATGATATTTTTTTGATTATCTAAAATCAAGTGTAGAGATATTTATTTATTTTTATAAAATATTTTATATTTCTTCTTAACATAAAAAGTATAGAAAATACTAATAAAAAGATATATATAGAACATATCTATAACATAACATACTTACTTTACTTGACGAATACTGTTCACTAACAAATACTTTGGGCAGTATGCAACGTGCATTTTGACCCACCTCGACATAAGCTTTATAATGAAGCAGCTTCTTTGTTTTGTTTTTAGCAAAAATATTTTTGGAATGAAATGCAACTTGTTACCCATCAAACCGACAAAAATGGCTGAGTTTTCCCTTTTCAGAGTGAAGAAGTAACATATTTAGTCCTTTTTTAGAGGTGGGTCAAAATGAAACCTAAGTGGTACTTTTTGTAGAGCCTTTATGAGATTTGATATCAAAGTTATTATTTACTCAATATATTGATGTGGCCACTTTTGGAAAAGTCAGAGAATTTCAAGATGAAACAGTGACATTAAATGTATTTTTTTACTTTTAAAATTGGAAACAGGTCAAATTTGACCCTAATACCTGCCTGTAGACTTAATATTTAAGTACCAACTCTTAAAAATATACATTTCTTAAACATAAAAAATGAGTTCATGTACTGAAACAAAACAGTATTCCTTCTCTAAAGATACAATGGATTATTTTTATTTTTGAAAGTTAATAAATATATCACATTTATGTCCGTTTTTAATACATTTTTTGACGCGCATTATTCAGGGGAAAAAAATATTTGTATAACATTTATAGAGCTGGAGTAGACATAGGGATCCACAAATAACCCTGGCGCCTTCCTAATATTTATGATTTATTACATCATAAATTATAGTGAGACAGAGTTAAACAATACCTTACAATAGAGTTTATTTGGAGCAATTGAAGTCTTTTGATACAAAAATCAACTTGTAGGATATTAATTATGAATCATATTCGAAGTAAATGACCTTTGAATATTATAAAATATTTACATGTGTCTTTGCCACTGACATTTATTTGATACTGTGTAGGACGTTATCTATTTGTAGTCAAGCTGTTCAGTGGAGGAAGTGTGCCAATTTTGTATAACATCGAATGACGAAGGTCAGCTTGATACTTTTTTATTCATGTACAATTTTCTCGTAAGATAGTGACTAAAATATATATTAAGAATAAGGCGCTCAAGTACCATTTGAGTGACTTCAAGTTTAGTTGATTCACATAGCTCTGATATAAAGGGGAAGAGTCAGGAATATAAATTGATATCTCAGTTAAGAGTCCGATTGGCTTGATACATTGTTAATGAAGAAGTATTATTATTTATAATAGAAGTAGGATCTCTGATTAGTGTGAACGTTAAAGAAATGGAAAATTCACATATAAAAAAAGATCTTATTATAAATTAGGGAATACTTTTTCGTAAAATGTTTTAGGTCACAATATATTATGGATAAAACTAATGAAGCATATAAGTATGTTCTTACAAATTCAAGATTGCGTTATGTTAGTTAAGGTTCAAAATTTCTTAACTTAAAGTAAAAAAATGTTGACAATTTATATCTATTTTATATTTTTACTTTTATTAACACAAATGTTGTCCTTGGCATAATAAATACTACATTAAACACATTTGCAAAGTATGAAAAAATATATTTGATATTTTATAGCTCTAAAAATATATCTTAGACGATAACCATGAGTTATTTTTAAAGTTAAACATCTAACTAAGTAATTATTTGCTTATTATCCACATTAAACTGAATAAGAGATAAATAAATGTCTAAAGCTGTTCAAAATATAATAATTTTTAACTATATAAGGTGCTTTGTTTAACTCTTACTACGACAGGGGCAGTAAATTTTAAAATAATTTGGGTTAACCATTGACCCCATCGTCTCCAAATGGTTTATAAAGCATGCAAGGAACATCCGAGATAATTTATTATTTCATATATATATATATATATCGTATCTCTTAAATAATAAAAACTTTTTGAGAATATCCTTCTGACAGCTTCCATTTATGAAGTTTGAAAAACAAACTGGATTCAATAGATGAAGACTTAAGATTATACTTACTGCAGAGCTGTATTTCCCCGTTGTGCATAAAACGAGTTTTTTTGCGCATTACACTTTCGTGCTCAAAAAGCCTGGATTCTTTTGCTTATGAGACATGCAATGGTGTAGGTGTCCGCATGTATTGTCCATTTAAGGGCATGCCAACAGGAGGATTATTTAGAGTTCGCCCATCAAACATCAGAATATGCTTTCTATATATATATATATATATATATATATATATATATATATATATATATATATATATATATATATATATATATATAAATACAGCTGTAGAAAAAGTAATGATAACTTTTTGAAAAAGTTGTAAAATAAATTGATTTGACTAGATCGTAAAGTTCTGGTAATTTTCTGAAAGCTTAGGCTTTAAGTGTTCGATTGGTGCGCACATTGTAAACAAAAATAACGTGTGTATCGTAATGGAGGCAAGAATGGCAATTTAATTCGCGCCGGCAAGACCACCTCTGACTTCATGAAGACCTTAAACTTCAGCAAAGCCACAGTCTGTCGGGTCAGAAATCGTTTGGTATATATATATATATATATATATATATATATATATAGTATATATATATATATATATATATATATATATATATATATATATATATATATATATATATATATATATATATATATATATATATATATAAGGTACTCCCATTAAATTGATGCGAAAACTCTTTCTCACAAAAAATTGAATAAGTATGTTATTAATAGATATATTTGTTTCAAATTTAGTGCATTTGAAAGGCGAGAATGTTTTCTAAGGATTATTCAAGATAATCTCCCTCAGCGTCGACAACTTTCCGTATGCAGTCCCTGAAAGCAGTGCAGGTACTCTACAAAATCTTCCGGTCCAAGGACGCCATTTCCTTTTATTGGAGGTGATGAGGGAGGCCTTCGTGTTGTGAGCACGTCTGAAAGTCCTTCCTTCAAGATAGCCCCAGACAAAAAAGTCCATTAGATTAAGGTCTGATGTACATGTCGTAGGTGTTCTCCTGCAGCCACTGGAGAGATCTAACAGACATGGCAGGGTGCCGAGTCCTGCTGCCAGATCCAAGGATGATCTCCTGCGACCTCCCTGATCTAGGGCATGACCACCTGGTCCATCACATCCAGGTAAATGTCCCTGTTCGCTCTCAGGCTACTATCAAAAATGTATGGGGGTATCACATCTCTAAAGACCATCACAGTAGCAGGGAACTGTGTTTTCATAACTTTTGGGACATCTTTGGGACAGGAAGTTATCCAGCGGTGAGTTTGTCTGATGTAAACCTGATCCTGAGAGAAATTTTTCTCATCTGAGAAAAGCCAGATCATTGGGATGTTTCAACTTGTTTATCAATTTTGCAGCTTTGACCACACGCTTGTTCTTGGTTGCAGGGGTTGAGATCTGAACCATTTGCATCCTATACGATCTGCAACGCAAATCTTCTTTCACACAATTTTGAATTGTGGTTTCCCCAGCCTCCAGCTCCTCAGCAATTGAAGATAATGAGCGGACGATGTCTTCGTCGATGATTTCCTGGACCTTGTTCACAATGTTATTGTCTCTGACCTTTCTTGTGGACAATTATAGGCCTAAGTTCCCTACTAATCACTTTACGTGTATCCTTGTAGTCCTCCAGGGATTTTTTCAGTCTTTGGACGCTTCTAAGAGGCACAGAAGTCAACCTTGACAGCTCCGAGTTGGATATTCTTTGTGCTAACAAAGATTGTCACCACAGTGCACCTCCAGATCGCTGTATACGTCCGGCTTGGTGTTTTAAATCAACTGGCTGTATAGAGTAACCCAGTAGCTTTCTACTGGTATAACTAGCGGCCTGCTATCTATCTAAATAACTAAGTGCACAATTTTTTATTTCGCGCCGATTTCATCGGAGGACTATATATATATATATATATATATATATTACATTGTGTCTTAGAATTTTTTTTTGCTACAATCCAAATCTTATCCTATTATGAGTTGTGGTTTTATAGAACAAGAATTGCCTCCAAAAAAAAATTCATCCATCAAAAATTCTAAGGGCTACTTCCGGTTACATATAAAACTCCTCCAAAAATGAGTTTTCATGCATAAGAAAAAATTATTTATATAATTTGGGTATAAAATATTTTTTATTAAAAAAACGATTTGTTATATATAAATTGTTTTTTTTGCACCATGATTGTTGACCGTAGTAAAGAAATACGTACAAATAGCGTATGATAATTTAAAGCGCATTTTTAATTGAAATAAAATATTTTTCTTTATGTAGTTATTAATTATGACGTTCTTCGAGGAAAATAACTTAGCTACACATTGGGCAGTTATAAAAATATTGTTTGTTTTATAAAGCTATTCTACCTAATTCAAAATTTATCCATATAAAGCAAAATAGTTATCTTCAACATGGCGTTAGGAACAAGGACAAATTCAGAATACTTTTATTCGGAAGTTCCCGCGACATCCCTTTGAATACTCTCCCAAATGAACTAGACTGAATAAGATATTACCTCTACATGAAATATCAACATCCAAATGGAGCAAAACTTTCGAGGAAAGAGCATCTTCAAATCGTCAAAACATTATCTATGAATGTCAAAAACATTTGGGAAATGGCTAGCATCCCTTCTTACGACATAAAATATTTGTCACAAAAATTGACAGATTCTTATTGGCCATAAAAGACCATACAAAGAAGATGAATAAACAAAATCGATCAAGTGATAAAGTCGTGGGTGAGCTTTTGGAAAAAATGTCAGTTCTTTTTAAATTGCTCTATGCCCTTGTTATAAGAATAAGAAAATTAGTTATTTTAACGAGAAAAATTGAACATGTGACTCCTTCAAAAAAATACCAAAGATGGAATTTCATTCTACTAGGATCAACATTTCTATAGGAAACTCGTAATCGCATCATCTACTGACAGGACAACAAGTGAGTCTTATAAAGATAATTATATGAAAATTGTTCGAAGGCAAGTAAGGATGGACCAATTGGCAAGACAAACGGAGAGAGAAAAAGAAAGAATTGTAACTTTGAACAAAGAAGAAGAGGAATATATACAACAAAGTTATATTTTTGATGATCATGGAAACAATTTGGATGATAGTTATACACTTAATAGTGAAATATGCCAAATTCTAAAATCTAGCCAAATTTTAATAATATATGGTCTTTCAGTTCATTCTGCTGCAGCATATGGAAATGCTCTACTAAGGGATTTAAAGTTAGCTGCTCCCCATAATTTACTTTCAACATCTAAAATGAGCAAACAAGTACGGGAATCCCCGTACTAGAATTGACCAAATTGTTGAAGAAAGTAAATAATTTATTTGCATAAAGTTTGATGGCCACAAAGACCTTACAAAGTCCATGCCCGGTTGTCAAAAGTATGAAAAGATGGAAGAACACATACCAGTAATTGTAGAACCTGAATGTAAATATTTCAGTCATTTTTCCCTAATTTCTGGAAAAGCAGGACATATTGCAAGTGAACTCTTTGCTTTAATTTCTAAGTATGGAAGTCTTCACTCCATAAGAGCAGTGGGATGTGATGGAACTGCTGTAAATACAGGACACAAAGGTGGCATCATCAAGCTTCTTGAACAGAAATTAAACACGCCTTTACAATGGATTATTTGCCTACTGCATTTTAATGAATTGCCCTTTAAAAATCTATTTGAATTTTATAATGGAAAATCAACAGGACCCAACACATTTCGAGGAAAATTAGGAATGCTTATCTTAAATTTCACAAATATAACGGAACCTATAAAATATCAACCTATCAAAGCATGTGTTCCAGACGTCGATGAATCATTAAAAAAAGCTCAGCAGAGATCAAAAGTACTTCCTGGAATTTGTTTGAATGTTCAAAATGGACCAGATTCAATAACAACGGCTTTCCTAATAAAAACATCCAGGAACTATCCACAATGCTAGATAGATAACAACAGCATCTACTGTTCTGAAACTTTACATTCAAACCAGGAATCCACCAAAAGAACTCACAAGATTAGTTGTGATCATTCTTAATATATATGGACCAACATTTGTAAATATTAAAAAGAAGCCTCATATCAAGTATGCCTCTCATCATTATTTCTTTGCTTTGCATCAAGGGTGTCAGCATCTTATAAAAGAGGAACGAGATGTAGTTGAAAGTTTATTCAAAATTAATTGGTTCTTTGCACACCCAGAAGTAATTATATTAGGATCTTAATTTGATCCGGACAAGAACACTAGAAGAACAACCGTCGATATAATCATTAAAGACTGAGAAAAAAGAAAGATTGGATCCGTTAGACAATACATTCGCCCAAACAAGTACTTAAATTTTAATGCAAAAAGTTATTTAGAGTTTGTTGACTTATCAATTATTCCAAATAGCTTTTTGACTGAGCCTCCTTTAACTTTTAATATAAAAAATGAAGAATTTCTTAAGTGTATTGAAGGATAACTTTTGGATATACCTGACATCCCGTGTCACTCACAAAATGTGGAAAGGTTTGTCGCATCAACAACTAAAGAAGCCAAAAAAACACCTGACGAAAGAACAAGACACCAAAGTTTAGTAACAATTCATCATTGAAGATTGAAAATTTCAAAGGATTTTCAAAAGTGTTTTCGAAAATGATAAATAATTATAAAGGTTATTCTTGCCACCTTTTTCGTTATTATTTATAAACTAAAAATATTTATCTGTATGTTTTGTAAAAAAATTAAAATAATAAGTAATTTGTATAGAAAAATGTCAATTTATGTTTAACGAACAATTGTTTAATACTCATATTCAAAAAAAAATAAACAAAAGGTGAAATAATCGGGGGGGTTTTACGTTACGCTATATGTAAGAATTTCTTTACTACGGTCAACAACCATGTTGCAAAACACCATTTTTTATCAAGCAAATCGATTTTTAAATAAAAAAGTATTTTTATACCCATACTATTACGCATTTATCCCCGTGCATGAAAACTCATTTTGGAGAAGTTTATAAGTAACCGGAATTGTTGACCGGAAGTAGCCCTACGAATGTTTGATGGATGAAAAAAATATTGCAGGCAATTCTTGTTTTACAAAACCACAATCATGATAGGATCGGATTTTGGATTGGTGCAAATTATTTTCTAAGACCAACTCTAATATATAGATAATATTTTTTATATATATATATATATATATATATATATATATAATATAATAATATATAATATATACTATATATATTATATTATAATATATATATATATAATTAGACCTCCAAAAAATCCCACTTTTTGGTTTTTTATACCAGCGATTCCAGTTCATTTTGGATGCTGAAAACGAGTATCTAAATAAAAAATCTCTAGCATTGTTAGAAATCGGACGTCACTGGTGTCAAAGGTTTCGTTATGAAGCAAACTTTTTGTTATTACTTATTTTGAAAAAAACTAGTTTTACAAAATTTAGCTATGATCAATTGATGACTTTGTTGTTTTTTGCAAATTTTCGTCAAATAATATTTAGTGCCAATAAATGAACATAAGGGCTGACGCACCAACCATTTTTTAAATAACAGCTCCTACTAGGGTTCTTTATAGTTTCAAGAAGGAAAAAGAAAAAGAGGGTACTCAGGTGATGTTTTAAGTTATCTTTTAAATACAATACAATAACCATTTAATCTTATTTCATCAAAACCTGTTTTTATTTATAAACACGTGATTTAAACACCGTATCAGATTCCATTTCACTCCTTGATCTATCAGTCAAGTGCCTTTAACATAAAATGGGAAATCAGACACTGAAGAAGTGCTTAAGCGAGGCACTTGGTATTGGTTTATACTCTAGAAATTTTCAAACCAGGTCCATTCCCGTTAACCGAAGAGGTGATACGGCACTTTTACTTTCATCTGGTCTTTGGGTAGACCGGACGCGCAGCTAGCTGCCCGTAGCACCGCCGATTCCCTACTTCGTCTCTGGGCACCGTCTTATTTGCCACTCATGGCGAGAGGAAAAAATTAATTAAGAAGCTCCATCGCCTCCATGATCTATTTCGTGGGGTGGTGGATTCACTGCGACGGAAGCGAAAAAAACCCGAGGAGAAGAAGGAGCTCTTTCTCAAGGAATTGCAAACTCGTTTCGATGTCAGTGCCGAAAGTGCTTTGGACATCATCGAAAGCCGACAAAACTCTTAGCCGGGTAAACATTCCTTTAATAATTGTAATAAGCTATGATTAATTTACCAAAGAATAACAAGAATTTTTATACCAAATGCCACCACCTATATCTCATTGAGCGTTTCTACCTTCAGCTTACAAACATCCATCCAACCTTCTTGGAGCTCCCGGTCACACAATGGGCTTCTGATTCAACATTCTAGAGTTAAGCGGCATCGTCACCTCTCTTCAAGTTGTCAATGACGCAGCAGAGAGGGCCGTCAAGTTCAGGTCTGACTTTACTAAAGTGCTGACCAAGAGCGAGAAACAGCGTCAGAACATTCTTCAGGCTGTTGAACTTTCACGTCGTGCGTTTCCTCACGCAACCAGAAAGTGTTTCAATCGTGTCACGCTACCAACTCTGTGATTGAGCTGATGGTATCGTCTGGGTATGACGCCCGTTAGATTCATTTACGGAATTCATAGTTCAATCCATAATTTTTTATTGTCAATATGAGCATATATATATAATATGAAATTATATTTTAATATAATATAATATATTATATCTATATATATATATATATTTATATAATAATAATATAATATATGCGAACAATGTCTGTTGGCGAATTCACGAGATTACCATAATGACATTTCCATTGAAAAACTGTATTTGAAGAAAAACAAAAATTAAAAGAATGATATCAATACTGATGAGAGGGATCAGAGGGATTCAGGGAGTAGATTGGGATTCGATGGGGAAAATCTACTATCATTAGTCGCTTTAAAAACGTATAAAAAAGTCAACTTAAAACATCAACATGAGTACCCTCTTTTCTTTTTCCTTCTTGAAACTATAAAGAACCTAGTAGGAGCTGTTATTTAAAAAA
>CP045899.1:16800475-16822367 GCA_013387185.1 Caligus rogercresseyi
TGACGTTCCTTTGAACACATTGACAGTTCTTGTATCTGGACTTTATGTACTGTAAAACATGTTTTGTTTTAGACTGTTTGTGAAATAATTAAAACATATGATAAGATATGCTTTATTGTGGTTGAGGGTTTCGAGCCATTATGAAAAAGCTCTCACAAGCATTGATCTATCAAAGCTTACCTCCTAAAAAAACCTTAAATTCATGGATTGATTGTATTTATTGATAGTCTCGAGTGAAGAGGCAAAATACGCAGTAGGTATGTTATTTAAACATCCCCTAATTGCTGAAAGAAAGAAAAACGTGGACATCTGTGGGGAAGGATCTCTAAAGCCAACAAATAATAAGATTTATTTCAGCTGTGTGCGTATATCTGTATTGTTTTTTTTTACCCTTCTAGAATTTTTGAATATTTAAAAGTTAGTGAGTTTCTTATCATACGGTTTTTAATGCAATGTTATTATTTTTGTATTTATTATCTATGTTTGTGTTTTGATCCCAAAAGCAATCATTTTAAATCACAATATTTATGTGAGTTTTTATTTTATTTCACCTTTGCTTTGAATTTATTCATATATAATTTATCAAAAGTTTAATACAACTCGTGAAATGGAGTTTTCCATAAAGAAGACAAACATTTATCACTATATTTGCTTTTGGAGGTATGGCATATAAATTATGAGACTTGGAGCATGAGGGAATCTGGGTAATAGAACCTCATAACAACATATGATGCGGGAAATTGTAAAGAAAAGATGACAATCATCCATTTTATCATGTTAGGTAAGTAAAATGAAAATGGAGCTATTAAAGCTTCCATTAATATGAATGTTTCCCCAAAGCATTGTGGAGTCGCACAGTAAAGAAAGGCTTTACTCACGGCATGAACCCAAGGACACTCGTTTTTTCCTATTGTTATGTAATATTTGATATATATTAAAAACGCAAAAATAAATTTTTCAGCTAGTCAATATATCTACAAACATGCTTGTCATTGTATTAAAATATGATTAGCTTGTTTTCACAGAGTGTCAATCATAATTGATTTAAACCAGTTTGCTCAAGTCAAGTATTTCTTGAAGAACAATATTGATTTTTGTATTTGTTCGTACTTATTGTTCTTTTCAGTAAAGCAATTTATATATATTTTTATTGAAATACATTTCATTAGTTGCATTATAACAATGTATACCGACAAAATAAATTTAGAGAAAATCGTCTTTATTACAAAACATATATAAGCATTCGGATGATACCGGATCAAGTTCCGGTGAGATGGGTCCATTTAGGGACAACACGGTTTGTTCAACAGTATATAAACATTATGGTTTGCATGTTAATTTACCAAATGCTCTTTTCTTAATGTAAAAAATTACGTGAAACAACAAAATATCTCCAGGGGGACTATTCTTCTTAAATCTATTTTATATTTTCTTTTTTATGCTAGGCGAGCATTACATGTATTATTAGTCAAAACATGTCTTTTTACTTGGTGAGTGCCTTCCGCTTATTTTAAGCAAGTCCTTTGGCAGTTATGAAGAATGAAAATGTTTTGGTTATTGATGAAGAATTTTGACTTACATTTTTTACCGTATATATAATATATATTTTTTTTTACCTTATAGATCTTATTCTATATATTATATATTTTTTACCGTATATATACACACAAACACTGATATATATATATATATTATATATATATGTATATATATATATATATATATATATATATATATAATATATATATTATATATATATATATATATATATATATATATAAAGCCAAAAGAAGCCTCTTCGCCCTGAAAATATTTGTGGGAGCGGACTGGGGCCTAAGTCCTGTAAAATCCAAATGGATCTATGAAACTTATGTGAGAGCACTGGTGAGTTATGGAACGGTAGTCTTTGCACCTAGACTTCAAGTAAATCAGTTGATGAGGACGGCTCTTCGTAAATTACACAGAGACTGGGTCTCATGTCGATCACAGGGGCAATGCGTTCGACCCCAACAAGTACCTTGGAGGTGCTATGTGTTTGCTACCACTTCATCTCTATATAATGGAGCGCGCCTGCATAGCTAGACTCCACACAAAAGAAGACAACAAACAATCGTGGTCCGACCCTTCTGCTAAGGGACATGTTCGATGGTTGGACAACTATATACGAACAAAAAATATTCCAACATTTAGCAAGAGTTCAGCGTTGTGGTCAAATGAACGGGGATACAGAGTGGCACGGGAGTGGAGCTTAAAGGACTTCGATTTAATTGGCTATACGGATGGCTCAAAAATTAACGGTCAAACCGGCGCGGGATGGGTCATAACGAAGGGTGATTTGGCCATAGAGCAAAGCTCCCTCAGGCTTGATGACACCAACAGTGTATTCCAAGCCGAAATAGAGGCGATTCGGAATTTAGTTAGTGGGCTGCCATTGATAAAACGAAGGATAAGAATATTCTTGTCCTTTCGGATAGTCTCTCGGCCATCAACAGTCTAGACACACAGCCTGGGGATCTTCTAACGGGGGAAGTGTTGAACTGCAAGCAGGCCCTGGATTGTAGCAATTGCGATATTACCATGGGTGGGTGAGAGGTCATAATGACACCACCGGAAATGAATATGCAGATGTTCTAGCTAAAGCAGGTGCCCATACGGGCATTGCAGTTTCAGTGCCCACGTCAATTGGTCAAGCCAAGGGTGCTCTAAGGGAGGCATCCATGTCCATGTGGAAGGCCAATTGGCTGAAGATGAGTTCCTGCAGGCAGACAAAATATTTCATTTCCGAGCCCTATCTTGGGAAGAAAATATACCACTATAGGAGGGCTTCTATGACCCGAATTGTCTCCATGGCCAGTGGCCACATTAACTTAAATGGACATCTTCACCGAATGGGAAGGTCGAAAACTCCAACATGCCGTCTCTGCGAGGAGGAAGATGAAACTCCAATTCATCTAATCTACGATTGTCCACGGACACGGATTGGAATGGACGAACTTATATTGGAAACCAGAGAGATGAAGAAGACGCTGGAGGAATTTCTTTTTTAATAGTTATTTGTCCAAATTTAATTTGTTTAAAATATAATTAGTAGTTCCTAGACAGTTCACGACCGTTGATGCGAAAATCACCGTCAGAATGACAGATGGATTGCCAGTGACCCAGATGAGGTCCCTATCATTGGAAGAACCAAGTTCCCGGCCGGAGTTCATGTCTTGGAGGTCATGTCCAGCGAGGGAGACATCATGCCTCCTCACATCTTTGCCAAGGGCCAAAATGTCAACAAGGAGGTCTACCTGGACGTCATACAGACTGTGGGGAAGCCCTGGATAACCCAGATTGCTGCTGGTAGACCTTATCTCTACCAGCAAGATGGAGCTCCCGCCCACACGTCCAATTTGGTGCAAAACTGGTGCTTAGAGAATCTCGACATGTTCTGGCCAAAGGAGTTCTGCCCCCCCCCCAGCAGCCTGACCTCAACCCCTGCGACTACTACTTGTGGGGCGTCCTTGAGAGGGACACTAACAAGCG
Organism: Caligus rogercresseyi; assembly: GCA_013387185.1. Classification (NCBI taxonomy): domain Eukaryota; kingdom Metazoa; phylum Arthropoda; class Copepoda; order Siphonostomatoida; family Caligidae; genus Caligus; species Caligus rogercresseyi. The sequence goes on from CP045899.1 coordinate 16,804,004, forward strand.
TGCTCACAACACTGTGGACTCCTTGAAAGCTGCCATCATCCAGGCAGTGGCCAACTTGTCCAGGGAACAGGTGGCTCATGCCGTTGGGAGGTTCAAGCACCGTGTGGAGGCTGTTATTGTGAAAAGAGGAAGTTGGATTGAATGAACATTAAGAAAAAAGTCATTTAAATTGGTGTGATATGAAAAAAGTTAATTAAAAGGTCTTGTTCTTGGATATGAGTATCTTGTTTCCGTGCTAAAAAAAAGTCTAGATTCGCCTGCACACCCCTGTATATGCATGGGTTTTAACTTATAAAGTGGCGTAAAATCCTCATTCGATTGTGCCGCGAGAACTCTTTCGAAAATATATTTCCCAAGATTTCCACCGTTAGGTAACTTAAAACCAGTAGTCAATAGATCGTTCCTAATGAGTTTGATCAGGTGAGGAGGATCTGCCATGGAAAAAAACCATTCTTGTTGTATCACCTGAAAAGTATGAAAAATATTTAACTATTTTTATTTATAGGCTTGCAAATAATAACCATTTTTTTAAACTATGTACTTACATGGGTGAACAAATATGGCAATGAACTTGATATTTTCAGCTCCTTCCACAATCTTTGGTTTGTAGGTGCCATATCACAAACAATTTGGATTACAGTACCCCAGATTTTTTCTATATTTTTAATTGCTTCGAATAAAATATTCTTTGACATAGATTGGTCAAGTCCCAAATATATTGGTTGTTTCCATGGGAAGAGTAATCCTCGCGCATAGATGACTTGGAGTTGTTTGCAGGGTCCAAAAACTTGTCCAGTGAGTGATTATACTCTTTGGTTTCAGCGAGCTTTATTTCGTCCAATGATATAACTGTTAAGTTAAAGTTTAGTTCTTTATTGAATACAAAAAAAGTTTTTTCCATAACTTCAAGTCCATTCCATGAAAAGCCAACGTCCACTTGAAGCCCTTTTATCCAGCTGAATAATGTTGATGGGTCAGGTAGGCAGAAGAGTTTCCTTTCTCTAATAAATCTGTATGCCCGAAAAGAAATTGTTCTCAGGAGAAGTCCATCTACAATTTCTTCCTGTGTGAAGGTGCCCGGTCTAGTCGTTTTCCCTAATAAGAAATTGACTTTCGCCTTACTGAACCGTTCTTCATTAGCAGATATGGACTTCTTTTCTTCTTTTTCCTCTCGACCTTAAGTGACATCCTTAGTCGCTCAATTTAAGTCTTGTAACAAAGAATTACTTGTCTATGTATGGAGGACGTGATAAGGAGTATAAGGATTGCATTGCATCCATGGAAAAGAGAGGTGAGAATATTGCTGTAGTGACAATAGACTTTAAAAAAGCCTTTGACAGTGTTGATCATCATTGGATCATCAAGTGCTTAAGGACCAAAGGTTTTGGGGAAATTTCATTCGAATGGTTAGCATATGTCTTGGGGAACTTGTCACACGAGTTGGATCAAAAGATTGCCAGTTTCAAATAAACCGGGGCTGTCGACAAGGGGATCCATTATCACCGTATCTTTTTATAATTGCACTGGATCCACTAATGGTTGAGATAGGTGCTGTGAAAGATATAAAAGGAATAAAAGTACAAAAAAAAGAACATAAGATTGAGGCCTATGCGGACGACTTGTCAATCCTATTTTCCGGAGAACAGGAAATGATTGAAAAGTCTATTGAGAGTGCTTTCAATATTTTGGGAAAATACACGGAAGTCTCAGGACTTGAAATAAATTATGAAAAGTCTATGTGCATGTCAAACTGTAAAAATAGGTTGAAGGTAGGTGATTTGAAAACTGTCAAAATGTTGGAGATTTTGGGAGCTTATATTTCTCTGGACTCGGCAGGGGAAATCGAAAATATTAAAAAAATTGAAACTAAAATACGCAATGCCACTTCCAAGTATTCCAGCATAATCAGCAGAAACCTACCTGCCCGAATTTTTGTATGGAATAGCTTCATCCTTCCTCAGATAACTCATTTACTTAGAACAACCACTTTCTCACGTCTGCTAGTCACAGAAGTCCGAGGTATCGTTACTGGGTTTCTTTTTAGGGACGGTCCAACAAGAATGATTACTTGGAAGAGACTTATCCTCCCTAAAAAGTATGGAAGACTTGGATTGATCGATTTCGGAACCTTCTGGAATATAATCATATTCTCGTGGTTCAAACGATCGCTTGACTCTGGAACAGTGTGGTCAGGATTCTAGAGCAAAAATGGGTGAAATCTTTGGATTGTCCCGAGATGATGTGAGAGGTAGGGGACCACACAAAGTAATTGAATCCTCAAAATTTATAAGTGAATTTTGGCGTCAATGCTTCCAGTCTAACATTGAAATTTCTAACATAGTTCTCGCTAAAATGAACTGGCAGGAACCAACAAAAGATAATAAAAGATTGACTTTTTTGATATCGACTTCGATTAAAAGAAAATTGAATTTCTGGGTGAAATTTTTAATGATAACAATGACTTCGTTCCTAATGAAGTCCTTGAAAGGGAAAAGGTCGTGCGAGAAATTGATTTTAAAAAGAGGTTAGTAGGCCCAAGGGACTGTTTTTTTAATTATTTAAAAAAATATAAAAAATTCCAACATACGAGAACTGTTGGTAAAAGAAAATGATAGGTCTTTGTACACAAAACAAATTGAAAGGAAAATAGATAGATTAGGTCTTAAATATTCATGGAAAGATGCTCTGAAGTGCCTAAAAAATAAATACTTTGATTTTACATTATTTTGTTTAAATATCGCGTTATAACAAATACTCTTTCGTTGGGAAGCATTTTGGGGGGACTGAGGTAGAGAGAGTGTTTTTTTTTGCAAAGGTTCAATGGAAACTTCGATACATTTTCTAATAGAGTGCCCAGAATTAAAGAGCATTTGGATTGTTCTGATTGAGGAATTGTTTTTTAAGTTTGGAATTGTTTTAAGGGTAAAAGATTTTATTTATATTTATGTGGGACCTTTCCAAGAAAAAGTTAATTTCATTGTAGCAAAGATACAGAATATCTTATACAAATTCCGAAGTACACGAACACCTCTCCCAGAAAATTTTCAATTATTTGTCAAGGACATTTTTGGAGGGATTATCTGCTGATATTCCTTACCAACAAACGTTGACCTCAGGTCAGTGGAATCTGTTTTTTTTTTTTTTTTGATATATTGATTTTGAATAATTTGTTTGTGTGTTTTTTAAAATGAATAAACTTGTTGTACGCGTGTACAAAAAAAAAAAAAAAAAAAAGAATTACTTGTCTACATTTTGTATTTTGACACTTCACTGATTCACTGGGCTCAGGCGAAGATTCTATCGGAGAGTCGATTAATGTATGGCAAGTTTCAGATTGGCTTGTTTTTGAAGGGTCATTTAGTTTACAAACTATTTATTTTCTTACTTTATACTCCTTAGCCTTTTGGAGGCGTTTCACAAGTACAGACTTGACCCCGTTGAGGATAGTCTTTTAATTGTTCTCTCAAGTTTTTTAATTTATGGTGATGGACCAAAGGAACTTGAGGAGCCGTCAATATTTCATTGACCAAATCCTTCGTGTTTTTCTTCATTTCGAAGGTCTCTAGGAGATGGCTGAGAAGTCTATTTGGGTGATTCACATTAGGAATAGAACCATATTTTAGTTTTCATCTAACTTTGGCATGAGGCATCATACTTTGTTGCAAATTGGATGAATAAAAACAGTCTTCAGAAAAAGTATTACTGCATATTCTTGATGTCCTGGTGTTGAATTTGTCTCCTCGTCTGCAAAGTTCGTACCAACATTTCCTAAATGATTATTCGATGGGGAAAATGATATGACACTTCCTCGGACTGGAACAACCCATCATGGCACATTTTCTTTTTAAAGATGTTTTGGATTTTTTTGGAGGTGGTTTGGAATCCATTCTTTGATCTCGATTTGGATGAATAATTTGAAAAGACGCTTAAACGAGGATAAACTTTCATTAATTCAGTCCTTCATCAAACAAACACACAAAATAGCCACTGTTGAATGTAATATTTATTTTCCTTTCATTTTAATGTGTTGTATTATTAAAGGAGGTGACCAACGCACTTGGTCATTTCAAAAATTAAATATAATGTCCTATATGGCATGAAATTAATAAATAATTCACGTTGCAATCAATATGTATTCTACATTCATGATGTGGCTTGAGACACTCCTCAGAAGAATTTGACCAAGCTATCAAGAAACTGGATACCCTCTTCAATCAATTCCGCGGAGAATATGGCATAAGAATTACGAAGACGTTTATATGAAGCTCCCTTTGGATATTATAGTAAAGTTTGCCAGTTTATATATTATTTTTATATAAATATAATGTCTATAATATATTAAACTTTTTTTTCTCTTCAGCAAGGTCTTTATTTCATTATTTAATATATACGACGTACACAATATACACACATATATATTAATAAAATTAAAAAAGGAAAATTGTGCAGTGTTGAAACAAACATAAATAAACATTGTAGTTTAAAATTATTTTCCTCTTTAAGACCTTAAAAACATCAAATTACTTAGGAAGTATAAAAAGCAATACTAAAACCAAACAAAACATAAAATCACAATAAACGAACAAAACGTAATATTATAGCAAGTTAATGAACAAAGACAGATAACACGCATACATAATTAAAAACGAATATAATAATCCGATTTAAAGTCCATAAGCTATTAGTTCTCCGTGTCCTTAGTGTTTTCGTTATAATAACTTATTATACGTTTTAGCATTCTGGAGTGTCGGGCTGATGAGGAGGGATAGTACTTTATGATTTCATACGCGAAGTTCCATATATTGTCCTGGACCTTGGGAATCCTTAGGGAGAGGGCAGCATACCTCGCTGCAGCCGATATGATTATTGATCTCATATCAATAACATTGACACATCGATCCGTTGTTATGCATTGACCAATATAAGCTTTGAGGTTGGCAATGGCGACAGATAGAGCTTTACCTTCACTTGAAGTACCCTTCAAGAAAGATGGTACACCAAAAAGAAAAACTGCTTTGATAAAAGAAGGTCTAAAATCTTTTAAGAACTCTTGATTTATAAGTAAAAAATATTTAATCACGCTCAAGACAGGGCAATCAATAAACGCATGAACAATAGTATTAAAAGTTTTCCCACAATCCTTACAGGGCCGATAAAACTTAATGAGGTCTGCCGAAATCTGAAACTGGGCTGTGAATTTACGACCATCATTAATTCCTAGCAGTGAACGAGCAACAACCCCACCCCAAGATGCAGGAAGACCAAGGACATCAATATAGTTCTCTATTATTTTTTCTACCTCAGAGAGATCAATAGCTACTGCTGACAATTTAAAACACCATGGCGTGAGAGGTAGATGATTAACCGCATTTCTGCGCAGAGGGAAGATAAATCTCCCTGTATGAAAGACAGATTCTCTGCCCAGATCATGATAGGTCAAAATATCTTCCTCAATTGCAATCTTTTCTAGCTCTTTTGGAGACTTCAGACCCTAAAAAAAGGAGGTTTCTTATGACTCTGCCGTATGACATCGATCGTTCCCATTGAATCAAAACATGGAGCTAAAGTCCATATAATTCTTTGGGCAGCCCCCCATTCTCTCGAAAAAATAGTGACGATATCATTCGAGAGAGTAGTACCGAACATAAGAAATTTAAAAACGTCTGCCTCAAAAATAAAACTCCTCCATTCCAGGTCAGGATTTGTTAAAACATATTTTAAAACATCACGATATATTCTAGGTAAAATCTTTCCAATAAGGACAGACCACCACCTAACTGCCTACGTGGCCGTTTCAACGCAGGTAGATATGTATGATTAAAGAGTGTTTGAAGCCAGTGTTCCTCTTCTTGGATTGCTCTCTCCCCAACAGATGGAAGCGCTGTGGCGATATATATGATTGGGAAATTATTTGTGTATTATACAAATCAATTCTTCTTTGTAAGTTTAAATTCCTCCATGTTTTGCAGCATTTTCAGCCTTTGAGAACAGTTGGCACCAATTGGCATCCGACGCTCCATTGCTAAGCCACTCTATGCCTAAGATGTTCACACTATCCGTAACTCTACAACCACTTATAATAGTGGATGGCTCAGGAGACCAGAGACCTAAAGGGAGGACAGAAGTATTTTTCAAGTTAATAAACTTATTCCATTTATAATTCATGTGTACTATTTCATCAATTCGAATTATTTATCTCCCTGGCTTGAATGAGTCTCCAAAAAAGTCTTGAGACCATACTTTGAAGAATTTGTCCAAATTGATATAAAATTGATTTATTTATTTTAAAAATTTCAAAGAAAAATTATCTTTAGAAAGGGACCCAAATGGTACAAGAAAAGTCAATGGTATCCTTCATAAAGTATCACGAATATTCTTCATGATTGTTATGATTTAAAAGGTTGCGTTTAATTTATGTCTATTCCTGTCTCTAATTAAGTAATCTATTGATAAAATATGTTGTCACTAAAATAAGATCCTATTAATTTTCTACGATTTATGTTTTAAATTAGTGTTTTTTCAAAAATAATACTAAGTAAAAATATGACTTTAATTAGTAATTATAATCGAAATTTATAAAATAAGAGTATATCTGTGACGTCACACTCACCATTCTGTCCTAGCAAGCTGAACTCCTTCTATCTGATATACCTTATCTATATGTATCTTGGACTCATCAGTCTTTCGTCCAGACTCTCCTACTCTAAGGCACTGACTATAAAAAAACACATCTGTAAACAGTAACTATTTATTTCAAAGGGAACTATTTAAGCGCTTAAATCAACGAAAAAAGGAAAAAAAGATGATGGTTTTTCCTCACACTGTTATCGAAATTGTAAAAATATCCTTCAGTGTATCTATACTATAAAAATAATTCCGTTCGTTCGTTTGTGCGTTCGTTCGTTCGTTTCCCTGTATCTCCCGAACGGTTCATTAGATCTTGACGAAATTTCAGTGAATAGTTTTGAGAGCTCAGGGAGTGTTTTAGTGGGGTTGTCAACTCCCGGAAAATTCGTCATCGACATGCTTATTTATTCGCCATAACCTTGCCGGACTCCTTGTTCAATACTGAAGCTTGGGTTTTTACCAGGTATGTCGATTTTACAAGAGGCTTGCCTCAGAGTGGAAGCAATTTATGCGTCAAATCCTTTGGGATATTACTATTATCAAGCTGACTTACAATAAATTTATGCGATATTGAGTCAAATGCTTTTTGAAAATCAACCAGCACTACTGAGAAATCCAAATCTTCTTTTTTTGAGACAGTGATTGCGTCCTGTATGTTACGTGGGATATCGTCAGCCATTTTACCCTTCATGAAGCCTTTTTGAGATTTGTTTATAATCGCAGGGACATAGTGCATGAGCCTCTTGTTCAATATACCTGTAAGGATCTTAAAAGAGGTATTGAGTAATGCGATTGGCCTGTAGTTTGGATTATATGTTGGTCTTTCCCTTTTTATGAATTAATTTTATGTAACCTTCATTCATGAAGGAAGGAACGGTGCCACATTGGAAAATCTCTTTGAATACTAGACGCAAGACAGGTGCAAGTTGTGGAGCAAAGGATTCATAAAACTCGAATGGAAGGCCAGAAGGACCCGGAGTTTATATTTCTTTTTATAATGTTTATAAAGTCCATAATTTCTTGTTCCGTGATCGGATTTATGGGTTCCTTTTCGTCGGGATTATGAGGAGATAATTGGTACAATCCAACCTTAAGCTCCGAGGAGTAATTAAGCCTCATGTCTCTCCACAATTTACAGAAAGAACATCTTCTGAATTTTTGGCAGTCCTGACAGGAATACGGGCTTCCAAAAAAAGTTGAAGCTTCGTTTCTTATAAACTCTAGGTCACTCGATATTATGCCCTCATTGTTTCGTAGTGCTTTTAGTTTACCCATATTGCTTATATATCCCTCCAAATGCTTGAAAGAGGACTTCCCCATTATATTATCCTCCGCTAAGGCTGACTTCAGTCGAATAAGAGTGCCCTTATTTTCATAATCAATCATTTTATGATTTGGTCATTTATATCTGACGGGTCTTCCGAAGAATGTGCCATTAATTTTAATTTTTCCATTTTTTCCCTTCGTTCTTTAGCTTTATCAGATCCCGCTTTAGGAAGATCCCCCTGGACGAAGATTCTATTTTTTCAAGAGTGAAGGAAGGCGAGTAGATTCCAATGTTCATTTTATGAGTGAGGCTCGTTATTGTACTTATTATTTTTTACGTGTTTCTTGACATTTAAGATGACTTATGTTTAGCTTCCAATAGGATGCATGTTGATTTTTAGCGGTATGGAATCTCGCTACTATTGGGCAATGGTCAGATATGAGCGGGGGGAATTTATCAAAATCAGAAAGACGAGTAGCAATTTTAGAAGACACTAATATATAGTCCAGTCTACTTTCGAAAGTTTGCTGTCTTTAGCGGAGCCTTTAAAAGTCATTAAAGGATTTTCCGGTTGAAATATAAGACCACTGTCTTCGAGTAAGTACTTAAAAATTACTTTTCGAGATTCAGACCATTTTTTTGTTTCTAGAACCTGGGTAATTGTTACAGTCTCGTTTGGGATCACGTGTGATATTCAGATCACCTACAACGATTGTTTCTAGGTGGGAAGGGTCGTGGCTGACAATATTCGTGTAGAAACGATCTACGTCCCTATTAGGTCCATATATACCATATAGCCTGGCTTTCGTATTTAGGAGATCAATGTCAATTATCACATAGTTTCCACTTCGTCAGTGCTTATCAATGAAGGGTTTAATGATTTATTAACAATTATTGTTACCCCTCTAGAAGGATGTGTTTGTTTGTTTGACCATTCGACGCGAAAGAAATGTGAGAGGAGGGTATAATGTCGAGAATAATTTGGGGATTGACCAGGCGTGTGTCCACAAGGACTGCCACATCTGGAAAGCCTATCAATTTAAGTATTGGATAGTTTTGTTTGTTCTATGAGTAGAAGCTATTGAGTTGACGTTGTATGATAGAATAGATATCATATTATCTTTTTTGTTGGCTTTGTGTTTTTTGTTGGAGATCTTTTGTGTTGTAGGGTTCATACTTTGAGATGCAGACATGAGCACATCAGTGATGCTTCTTTCATTTGCACCTAAAGGATCAATGACATCTGAGGCGACCGAGTTTGCTGGTGGAGTGTTGTTAGTTCGTGAGGTGATTCCACTGTACTGCCAACGGGAAGTTGTAATGGCTGTTCATTTTCAGACGAATAATGTCTAGGTCTCTTTAGTGAACTGACATTTTTACTAGTTTAAGGATTTTGTTTCAGTTTCAGGAAGCTTAGTCGCAGCGTTTATGTCCGCTTCTTTGAAGTCATTGACAACTGTTTTTAGGGATTCTGGCGAGGATGAATCACAATCCACGAGCGTGGCTGATTTAGTATTGGATTCTAGGATTGAGGGAGCGAGAGGTTCAAAGTTGGTTGGGGGTTCTATTTCATTGGTCGTTTGGTATCTGAGAGAGAGGGTTTATTATTTGTAGAGAGGGATCTTTGGTAGTCCTTAATTGAGACCTTTTCATTATTGCATTTGGATATTGTATGAAAGTATTCAAAGCAGTTGGAGCACTGTCGACGACTTTTTTGGAATTCAAGTTTATTATATGACCATTCACTGGTAAGAAAGTTGGGAGTTTTCCAGCTTCAGCTTTTACTCTTAAGAGTAAGTTGCATGAACCTAGTTCTTGAGCCATTCCTTTAAAAGCCGGGTGGCTGTTTAATTTAGTTCTATTGATCTCAGATCTGTCGTAGCCTAGAGAGGAAACTTCTTCTGCAAAAGTACCCAAAGCTTTAGTTAGTTCTTTTTCAGACGCTTTCCCCAGGAACTTGAGAGCTCTAAGGGTGAATGGTCTTGCAATATTTTCAGGAGAGAGTTTCTCAGCCCTGGAATGTCAATTATAAACTCCGACTTACTCGGCCGTTGTTCGTAGACAAAAGGAAGCTCAATGTTCGCAAATTTTTTGAGAATATCAATTGGCGTTTTGACTCCAATTATGGCCTTGCCAGGACCCATTTCGGAGCTGAGGTGAGAAATGTCGTAAGAAGGCAATCCAAGTTTATGTATGGCAATCTCGGCCACGTCATAATCTGAGAATTCTTCTCCAGAGGGAGGGGTTTCTTCACCTTTCTTCGATATATTTAATTTGAAGAAAGACCACAATGTCCTACCTTTTGAATGGAGGTGATGATTTCGTCTTCGTCGATGACGTCAGAGACTCCGAGATCTTTGGAGCATTCTGGACGATTGTTTTGGGGTTCTGGGTTATTTAGGCTCTCACCGTGATCGAGAAGCTCATTCTATTCTTTTTATTGGGGATGGGTTGTCTTTGGACGACGTGTCGTCCGTATGATGGGGTTTTTCAAGGGTATTGGACCCGAGAGGTGGGGGAGGGGCCTCCCCCTCCAGGTTGACATCCGTGAGATAGACTGAGAGTCTGCGGATACTATAGTCACTTTATTTTAAATATTTTCACAATGTAATTTGCAAAAATAATTAATTATTTAAAAAAATTATTTTTCCTCTAAGAAACGCACGTCCTTGTTGACATACGTCAGGAAAAAAATCTCCTTCTTGATGGAGGTGATGAAGAGGCCTTCTTGTTGTGAGCATGCTATTAGTCCTTCCTTTAAGATAAACCCCAGATAAAATAGTCCATGGATTAAGGTCTGGACTGCTGGGAGGTCACATCTCCTTCCTTGTCTTGGTGGCAGGGGCTAAGATCTGACCCATTTGCATCCTATACGATCTGCAACGCAAATATTCTTTCACACAATTTTAATTGTTGTTTCCCCAACCTCCAGCTCCTCAGCAATTGACAATAAAGAGCGAGTGGGGTCTTCATCGATGAAGACCCCACGAAGTCCATGTCCCTGACCTTTTGTGGGACATTTCCAGCCTAGGCTCCCTACTAATCACTTACGTGGATCCTTGCAGTCCTCCAAGGATTTCCACAGTCTTTGGACGCTTCATAGAGGCATAGAAGTCAACCATGACAGCTCAGAGTTGGATATCATGCCCTTCATGCTGACCAAGATTGCCACCACGGCGCATCTCCATTCCTCCTCGCTGAAAAACAATCTCCTCCAGATTGCTGTATACGTCCTCATATTGCTTTGAATCAACTGGCTGTATAGTTTAACCCTTGTGTGGTGTTCATATTTTTGTAACTCAGCCACTCTTCGTGGGTCTGGTGGACCCGCTGCGTTTGGGGCTCTCAGCTAAACACAATAAAACTATTTTATGTTAAAATACTCAAATGATATTTTCCTTATCTCAATTTCAAGCATATAAACAACAAAAATGATAAATAATAGTTCTTTTACCTTCATTAGGTCACATTATAAATAAAAACATCACTTCTTTTTGTTGTTGCTGGCTGTAACCTAGAATAATGAAAATATCAGAAATTTTTCTAACTCTCTCTAACACACAAGATATGAGTGCCAATCAACTGCAATAGCATCACACTTACTTCAGGCTTTGCAGGTGATGGTTCTGTAGGTGGGTGGATGGTGCACAAGACCTAAAATTTCCACTTTCATTGTCCCTGGGTCCAGCAGACCCGAACACCCTCTATGTAATGTAATGTGTAGGGGGGGGTGTATGGTGTGTGGTCACTGAAAACGTGTTGATGATATAGTTCTTCACAGAAAATGAGCAAGGCCAATGAATTTGAGTTTGAAAAAAAAAAAAGTACTACTTTTCTTTGAGACAAAAATGAAAATGGGTCCACAGACCCGAATACCCACAAGGGTTAAGCCAGTAGCTTCCTATGGTATAACCACCGGCCTCCTATATATCTCAATGACAAGTTACACAAATTTAATTTCGCGCCAATTTCATTAGGAGACCCATATATTATATATATATATATAACCAATCATACCCCTTTGTGTGTGGTCGTGTTCTTTTGCTGTATGTATGTATTTGCTTTTATCATTGTTATAATTGTAATATTTGTATGTACTCTGGTAAGACAGCAATAAATTTTAACTTAAAAATAATATATATAACCAATCACATATTTTGAACACATGATAATCTAGTATAGTGTTTTATCAGTTCTAAATTTTTCTGAAACCATACCTGTTCTTTTTGTATGGATAATAATATCGTTTTTTCTATATTCTTTTCGAATATCGTTTAGAACCAAGCTGCTACTACTTCAGATTAAAGTTTGGTTTTTGAAGTGCAGAAGATCCTACAAGAAGATAAAATGTATAAAAAATATTTGATAATGATTGTGATAGATCCATACATATTTCCTTATTTTTAATATAATATAGAGCAACTTTTGTTATATTTATAATTATTCATCAAACCCTTTTAAAAATGTTGTATCAACAAATATCCAATAAGGATGTTTACAGTTATAAAAAACCAACGATGAAACAATGACTTTTATTTTTTTTTATGCCTCGAAGCAAAATAAAGGGATAGCATATATTGCAAAATATTTACTGCAGGAATAACAAAAATTGATGACTCGTATTTTGAATGATATTGTAGTGCTTTGATTTATAGCTTTTAGATTATCTTTTGTATCATCGTAATTATCGCTTTATTTTTTTAAATATTAAAAACATGATTGCCTTATGTCAGAAACGGAGTTTTAGTTTTAATAATTTTTTGGCCATAAAATGATTTATTTGTCATTTATGTTAAAAAATTGCACTAACATATACAAATAATAAATACTCTTATGATGAGTAGTGACACTCTAGATATTGATGAATCATACTTTAGTTAGCTGATGAAAAAGTTTAAATGTTCTTGCTATTTAACAACATCGGCGACGCAAAAAAGCCGATCTATTTTTTTCTCGTTCTTAAAGAATTTGCATTAAAAAATAAACGTTGGAAGTTCATTTCAAAGTTTATAAGATGTTGTAAAGTTTGTCAGTGCAATTAATTTTGGTTTTGCATATAAAGAGTGGCTTGAAATTTGTGAATATCTAAAACCAAGAAAAAATGCTCTTTTAAAATATAAAATATTTATTCTATTTAGAATTGATAAATACGTTTGTCATGTAAGATGTCCTTTAACCATTAGAGCCTAAAGTTAAATAATGATTGTAGAACAATGAAACTTCTATGGCTATTTTATCTTGACACATAGTACATTTGTTCAAAATTTCAACTAAATTGAATTAGTCCCTGCTGAGAAATTTGAACGTCGAAAAATCGACGCTCAGGCTCTACAGGCAAATATTTTATTAGTTAAAAAGAATAAACGGTACTATACATTTTTCCGTTTATATTTTCTTTTCTCTTTAATCTTACATATATATATAGATAGATGGATACACAATAAACATAATAGCATTAGTTTTTATTTAATAACTTATTGACATTTTTTTATAAAATTTTTAATATTATGTTTTACAAACGTAGTGGTATTCTTTGGAGCACCTGTGGTGAAGGCCTGCATTGCATTTACATCAAATGAACGAAGATTTTACTTACAGTGTCAACATACGTTAGTACCTTCACAATGTATGATCCAATGGATTTTTTCATCATATCTCGATACATAATTAATTTTCGAAGTATTTTGCTCCCTTGAATCGATTTTAACCAAATTATCTACAATAACGCATTGCCGGATATTTGATGAAATTATGTGAAATGCTATTTGTTCCTTGTTGTTTCAGCAATTGGCATGTATGTTGACTGTGACACTAATTATATAAAAAACTTGGCCACCACCACTTTCGTTGTCCTTCATGAGGGAAATACTGGTGAAGAAATTGTCGAAATATATATTGAGTCCATCTTATGGTGGAATCTTTGTCGTTTTGATCAAATTTATCGCTGTGTTCCCTCCAAGGGTTTATTGTTTTAACATAATTTTTCTGGAGTTAATTTATGCCACAATAAAGATTCAAAGAATGCCAGTATCCACATTTGGAGCATGATTCCTACATTTGAATCAAAACCCAATGGGTTTTCCTCGGATAAATTTTTTGCTTCTGAAACAAGCTTCTGATCTAATTTTTGAAGCATGGCCATTTGTAGAAATACAGTTTTGGAAATGAAGAAAAGCTCCAAAAGTCTTGTGGATTCTTTGCTATCATATCGTTTTCAGATGGAGATTTTTGGAAAAAGATTGTAATATTTGAACATTTATCAGATGTATTTCTCCAAATAATAGATGATTTATGCTCTTGCTTCTTCACAGGTTGCACTTCTAATTTTCAAAAAGATTAAATGAGCAGAGGTTTCCAATAAAAGTCAACTTATTCATTCTGAAATGCCCTTGCCTCGTCATCTGACCTATCGCTATCCTCGTCAGAGAGTTGCCTAGGTTTCTGAAAGGCCTATAAAAACATCCGCAGACTCATCATGTCTTCAGAAGAGAAAATATCTCCTCAGTAGCCTATCTAAAAAGAGCTATTTACAAAATAATAATAAGCCTAATAATAATTTGTTATAATCAAACATATTATATATAAAACGCAGTACTACAAATCATAATATAGACTTGTTTGCATTTCCCTTTGAAAAATATGTCTGTAGAGCCTGAGCGTCGATTTTCGACGTTAGAAAATAAAATCTTTGTTTCTAGAAATTAAGATGCCAAATTCAATATAATATGTAAACAACATTTAAAGAATAATACTTAATAATAATTTAATCACCTATATTACTTATTGGAAGTACTTGACAACAAAGAAAAATATCAATGAAGACAATACCTTGGAGTGGATAATTCTTGAGGCACAACCGTCGCTGTAAAATCTTTGTCTAGACTGAAAAAAAATGCCACCAACATAAACACTATGGATCTTTACCAAGTAAAATACTCTTAAAACGATATCCATATCATACAGTGTCATTTTTGCATATATTACGACTTTTTTTCTTTACTTTTATAACACGTCGAAAAATCGACGCTCAGGTTCTAAGGGTTAAACAAAGTGCTATATATTAGTTCATTATTAATATGAATATAACAAAACATATCATTTGTGGGACCAGCAGTTCTTCCGACATGGCCGTATAGCCCTCACCATTGTCCGTAACGTCAGTTCCTTGGTCGTTTTCCAAGAAAAATACACTGATGATGCCAAAGCTCCATTTTCCGCACCAAACAATCGCTCGTTGAGCATGCATTGCCTCTTCTAATGTTGCGTGTGGATTTTCAGATCCCCAAATTAAGCAGCAATTTTATTTTGGCTCACACAATCGAAAAATTGGGTATTTAGAATGTGCTACACTATTCCAGCCATGGTGGCCGGATGGATAAAGGGGTGTCCTAGCATGAACCAGAATGAAGAGGCTTTCTAATTTCAAATTTTGAAAAATATCCATTCGTCTTTTTTATAGTGATATCAAAAGGCAAAAAATTCGTGAGCCGCCCTTTTTACAAATGAATTTAAATTTAAATAAGGAAAGCTTATATGAAAAATATTTCAAATGATGAAAATTCCTTTTTCCCTGACATATCTACTATTTTAATTTTACAAAGATGGGAGATAAGTTTACTATCAATTTAGTTAGTTTTAATCCTATTGTTTGGCCCAAATGCCAAAAATCAAATTTAAACTTCAAAAATATGCTTTTAAAAATTGCATATAAAAATATAGTTTATTTTAGCGTTATTAAAAAAAATTATTATTTTTTAAATAAAAAACTCTTATAATATCATCAACAGTTCTTCTTATGGGCTCATTTTTAAATGTCATAATATGCTAGTATATTCAACCAATTAATTATGGAGCAAGAGGTAAATGTGATAAATATTCAAATCAACTTTTTTGTTTTTTTAATTATAATTATTACTATCTAAATTCTCAAAAACTACAATAGTTTATTCAATAAGCTGCACTAAAATAGAGATATTCGATTAATGTCTTTGTAAGATGATATTATCCCTTTTATCATGTAAGTAATTTATCATAATGATATCTGACTATTTAATATCAATGAAAATTATTTAATACAACTTTGCAAATGCTTTTGAATTTATTTAATTTGCCTAAGGAGTAACGAAGTGGACAATAAAATGATTGAATTCCATTGATATTATTTCAATTTTATTCATTGTCATTGAAACGCTTGTATTTTTGGTATTCCATAAGGAAAAAAGGTTATTTTGAACCCTGCTGGAATGAATTTCATACGAATCACATGGGTCCGGAACGAATTCTTAGACGGTATGATCTTTTATTGGATTTATGAAATAGGAGCAGAAATTATAACTGTCTAACATCTTTTGTCAGATAATTTAACAAGGAATGTTTAGTCTTTTATCCTTAAGTATATTTATCAGCTTGTGGGCGCTCACAACCTTAGCGTTCGATCGTTCGACCGTTCGCTTCTTCAATTTGAATTAAATTTGGTTCAGGCGTTCGTCCTTTCATTTTGCCGTTCTGTTTGTTGAAAAATATCAATTATTCCTATTTCAATTTTTTTTTAAATCCATCATACAAAAACGTCTTCACTTTTATTATAGAATGACTCGCAGTAATTACCTCCGCTTGAAGGAGGTATTGTTTCACTGACGTTGTTTTGTTGGTTGGTTTGTCAGCAGGATAACTCAAAAAAGTACCGAACGGATTCGGATGAAACTTTGTGGAGTTGTTGGAAATGCCAAAAGGAAAAAGTGATTAATTTGGCATCTCTGATTGCTTCTTTAACCCATTATAATCCTAGTGTTGCGCTCATGCAACGCTAATGTGAAAATACACTTTTATTCATAAATCCCTTTATTGATGACAGACAGGTCGAAACTGGTTAGACGTGCTCATATGACGCTAATGCAAGTTATTACGTCATATTTTCATTTGTGTGCAGTGTTGTGGGTGTAGGGACACGTTTATCAGTTTCTCTGTACAGCAAAATGGAGGCTCGGCAGAAGTAAGTCTTAATATCTAAATAAAATTATTTTTGACAAGAATGTTATCAAATATTATATTACTGGGAATATTTTGAAACTATGTTACCTTTTATAAACGATTTAGAACGTGCTTGTAAAAAATTATTGATGTTTCTTTTGTGTTACGTGAGCGCAACGCTAGGATAATATGTTATGTTTTTACAGAGGGCTATGCTTGAATGAAATTGTGGATTTGATCGAAGATTTGGAAGATAATCAGGACTATGATGTATTTACTGAACCTCCTGACTCATATAGTAACTGATGAGGATTCCAATGATGAAAACGACCGAAACGCCAATTCTTTAATCAATTTATCGGGCCCCTAACTAAGAGCTCCGGCTCACACTGGCAAGGGTCATAGAGTATTAGGCACAGACTCCGACTGTGAATATGAGAATAAGTCTACACCCGTAAAAAACATGTTCATTTAGAGTGGCGAAAATCCACAAAACCAAGGTATCACAGAGGAATTTGTTTCCTGAAGACAACTACTCACAATTTGCAAATCTAACTCCTGAGCAGTTATTCGAACTATTCTTTGATGATCAATTGATATCTTTATTAGTAGAACAGACAAAATATATATACCACGAAAAGAACGCAATGTCATTCACAGTTTCTAAGGAAGAAATGAAAGTTTTTCTGGCGATTCTGATCTGTTCCGGATACAATCCACTACCAAGTAAACGACATTACTGGGCAAATGACGATGACTTGAAGAACCACGCATCTATAATTCAATGAGAAGGAACACGTTTGAAGATATCATGCGTTATATCCACTTCATCTCCAACGATCACATTGATCCCAAAGACAGTATTGGAAGGTACGCCCCTTAGTAAAACATCTGCAGAAGAAATTCATGGATAATTTTGTACCAACACGTGCCATCTCGCATGATGAATCCATGATTCAATACTTCGGGAAGCATGGGTGCAAGCAGGCTATCAGGAATAAACCTATACCCTTCGAATATAAAGTGTGGTCGCAATGTTCGAAATCAGGATACCTCGTAGCTTGTGATTTGTACCAAGGCAAATCAATTGGTGGAGTGGAAGAGGAGGAAAAAAAGTTTGGAAAAATGTTCTGCAACTGTATTGAACCTTTTGAACAAATACGACGAACAGAGGAGAAATCTTCCCTACACCTTGTATTTCGATAATTTATTCACGTCTGTACCACTTTTAGTTGAACTCTAAACTAAATATAGTGTATGTATATAGAATAAGTGTACAATATATGTATGTTATAAATAAATAAGAAATAATACATTTTTGTCGCTTATTGTCCTAGCGTTGCGTGTACGCAACAGCTAATAATGCTAAACTATTGATTTGTGAAATCTCAAATTTTGCAAATCAATTTTTATATCTCAAAGTAATCATTTGCCAAGTTTCATGAAAATCAAAAAAAAAAAATTGTTAAAATTAATCCAGGACATAATGGGTTAAGCGTA
>CP045899.1:16822467-16870305 GCA_013387185.1 Caligus rogercresseyi
TGAAAAAAAAATCACATGGGTAAATGATATAAGCCTTTGTTTGGAAAAAATCCGAATTTTAGTTTTTTGGCAGTATTAAGTATATAAAATAAACTTTTTTGTCAGCAACTAATTAGAACTACATAAAAATAGTCTCTTTTTTATCATCGTTGCACCTCAAAATATTGATACACACACCATATTATATATATATTTATATATATATATATATAATATGTGACTCGACATGTCTACATGATCAAAGTCCTTAAACCCACAGTTAAGACATGTCAGTTCATGCTTCACTGTTTATGGAAGATTTGCATTTTTTCATTTTAGTGTTTTTATGCTCCGTATATTTCCATGGAAAATATAACTTCTTCATTTCCATTTTCATCTTGGTAAAATTTCTTTTATAGTTTAACATTAAATAAATCAATAATTAGTGGTTAGCCAACCTTACATTTTTTTATGTGTATACTAAAATATAACTTGATGGTGTTTGTATGGCTATAAATGTAAATGATAGAGAATACTATTTATTTAATATACGATAGGCACGCATAGATATTATTATTAAGAACTTAAATTAAGGCCTCAACGATGCAATTTATTATTATATTAATCGCCCTCAATACCTTATCCTCGGCCTTGTAAGAAATAGTAACATGTCTGAACTATAACCATACAATTGTATATGGCGATATATAACAAAGGACAATTATGCAAACAATAAAACTTAAACATATATAACAAGGAAAATTATGCAAACCAACTATACTTAAAAATGAATATACACTTATCTCCAAATCAAAAATAAGACTAGAGGACTCGCAGAGTGCAAACCTCCGCCGATCTATTGGCAGAGTAGGTGACTTGAAATATTTATTAGTATTTAGCTCATTTTGCATCTTAAAGAAGCACTCAGAGATGCCAAAATTTAATCACTTGTTCCTTTTTGGCATTTCCAACAACTCTTTAAAGTTTCATCCGAATCCGTTCCGCACTTTTTGAGTTATTCTGCTGACAAACAAACAAACAAACAACCAAAGCAACGCTAGGAAAACAATACCTCCTTCGGCGGAGGTAATACAAAAGAAGATAAACCAAAAAAGTATCTTCTTAATCTGTTTTATCTACTACGTTTATTGAACATAGATATGTAAAGATATAGAGAGCTTATTCCCTCCAATTAGCAGAGAAACATCGTTCAGATATATTCTGGACACAATGACGTATTTCTCTGAAGAAACCAACAAGCTCTATATGGCTTTATATCTCTATGATACTGAACCCCGGGCTTACTTTTATTAATATATAACAAAAAGGTGCACAGTATAAAGTAATTCATAATATATTTTACGCATAAGAAAAAACATTTTGCGAAACGCATCCTTTCAAACTTTCATGCGGTTTTCGATGATCGATAGAATGCCAGGGATATTCTTGCATGACGGGCTTTTCCGTGCGTTGAATACAAGTGAGCTTTTTTTAATAACTTTTAAAAAATCAATGAATTCAACCTTAAGGACTATTAAACCACTCTTGTAGTTGAAATTGTCCTGTATATGATCAGAGAGCTACTAATGTAGAGTGCCTAGTTACGCTCAGTGATATATTGGTAACCGGAGCCAAGGGGCTCTTCTGGACCAAAATAAATAAATCATGTGTCTTATGGATATATTGATGCAGAGGTGATTGAGTCATCATCAATTTAAAAGAAGTTGTTTGGTCTTCACATATTGCCAATTAAATGGACAACATTTGTGAATGAAAATGATAAAAGGCATTGATCGACCTTGATAACTTAATTTCGATATGGAATACTTCTCTTACCTCTGAGGGAAATCAATGATTGCTCCTATCGTAATTGACATGGGTTCAAGACTAAAGAAATCATTTTTCAGACGATTTTCTTAGAAAAAACATCCTTTTTTCTTCTTCGTTATGTCGTTGGGAGATTTCTTTGCTAAAAGGGGGAAGGAGAAAACTTCGGAAGAGAAAGAGAGAAGATTCATTCTTTTTCTTTTTTTTGTGTTGTACATCCCCAAGTTTTTATATTACTTATGTATTTCTCCATTGGGACGGATCTCTCATATATGTAGAGGATGAACTATGGATGAGTTGTGATTAAAAAGAAATAGATTGTGCCCGTCCTCGTCCCTTTTTACAAACACACACCACATAGTGTGTTCATGGCAATTCATTTAACGGGAAATGAGAGGCATCATCATACACTCGGGGACAACACAACAGCAGCAGCTCAAAAAGAGACTCACTTGCAGCAGCTCAAGGTCGTTTGCATCATTCTGCAAACCTACGTTGTAGCTATGTGCGTGTATTGATAGCAATGGCGTAGACCCTTTTGCATCGGTAGTTAATACTAAGAAAAGGCAATAGATTCACACTTCCTTTATGGGCCAAGGTATATAGAATACATGTTATTTCATGGTTTCATCGAAACGTCAGCCATGTTTTTATCATTTATTATTTAAAAAAATATTGTAACAAACTCACAAATAAATATATATTTTCTTTTAATAACACATTTTTTTGATTGACGATCCACGAAAAAATATGAATAACTTTCAGTAATCAGTATGAGCAGTTGTTTTTATTCAATTAATATTATTAATGGGTTGAATATGATGGGCCCATTCATAGCTTTCGTGGCCCATGAAGAAAAAATAATTCATATTTTTAAGATGCATTTCTTCTACCTGAATTGATGTTCACTCCTTAGCGGCATACTGTTTTGATATGAGCAAACATAATACACATTAAGAAGAGCTGCTGCTGCTATATACAATTGATATTAATAGGTGAAACTGGAGGAACCACTTTAAAATATTATACATGGATGTGGGCCCATAAACTATTTTACAAGTTGAATTTCTTCTCTCTGTATTGATGTTGCCCCTCAACAGCTGATAATAAAGAGAGAGACTACACACAGCAGTATGTCAACTGTTTTTTTATTTATTCCCTCCACTTTTCCCTTACCCAATCACGTAGCAAAAGGAGAACGTTTTATCAACTTACTACTCCTATTTCCCCACTTGCCGGTGTGACGTCATTAAACAAACCAGCAAGCAAAAAATTAGCTCTCTTGGCAACATACCTTGGAATATACCTTGATAGATAGATAGATAATGAAACAGCAGAAGGTCTCGAACATCCAACCATATTGTTAGTCCTTTGATGATTAGCCTTTATTTTCTGTACACCAAGTTTTTATTATATTGTTTTTTAGTATATCACATTATATATATTAGACACACTTTTTAATTTATTTAAAATAAATTGCAATCTAGACGTGACTAGATTTATTTATTTTTAACTGGCCTACCTATATATGATAAAATCCTTTGTTCTTAAAATATATATGAATCTTTTGAAAAACCCATATGTATATTTTAATTGTTCAAATGCTGCAAAAAAAACATTAATCATTATTTTTTATATTAATTTATAAACTGGGCAAGAAAAACAAATTTAATAAATATTTGAAAGATATTATCATATGGAGAATAAAACTGAGTTTCACCATTTCATCATAAGAGAATGTTTGATTGTAATAAATGCCGTAGGATACTTTTAAACTTTTTGTTTGGGGGGGGGGAGGGTTAATAGCATTTACGTATTAAAGAGTAATAGGGGTTTTCGTTGCCCTTTTGTCTTTCATCCGATTGGATATAAATAACCATTATAGCACTAAATTAGCATATCGGACCTAGGATCTTATCAATGAGGTAGACCAAAATGACCATCCTTTCTCGGATTCGAACCGGCGCCCCCAACATTGAGAGTTGAACATGCCTTAACACGCACGGCTATCGAGCTCCGTTAAATCATTTATTTGACGATGAGGATGATCAGTATTTGCTATTTCCCTCTAGAGGGGTTAAACACTAAGCATTGTGAGTCTCCTCTGAGCTATGTGTCTCCCTCCTTTAAGCCACTAGTGCAACACATTTGATCCATTTGCAGACTATGCTCAATATTTAGGAGAGTCTGAGTGTAGGAAGATAAGCATAAATAAGGTATTAAAATGAGACAAGAAATAGAAGTGAGGAAATAAATATTTTCGTTATTCATATTCTTTATTTACTTGGTCATTTCATATGATTCTTTCAATTTTTATAAACAATTTTAAAATTTGCTAAAAGTTTCTTCAGATGTCTTAAGTAAAAGTAAAAATACATAAGATTTCATGGTAATGTTTGACATAACACATAAATAAATAATGTAATTTAAAATTCTATCATAGTGGCATAAAAACTTTGCTTTTAAACTTTTTTTGTATTTCTACCTCTTTATTTCAGGACCATAATCTATATTTTATCAACTGGTTTTTATATGTACACAGTGTGTGTGTCTGGGTGCGTACTACACACCCAGTTCCCACCTGGGCTGTTTTTTTATCTTTAAAAAATCGGGTAATGTTTTTGGAGATGCAATTCAAATGCTTTTTCATTATTTCCCTCGGACGATTGAGAAGCATTTTGGGTATTGAGTGTTTCACTGGCGTCGAAAATATTAACTGTCGTATTTTGTCTGACTTTTTTTTATTATCCATACCTATGTGAAGACAAAAAACGTATGGAAATGAATATAATTATTATTTTTCATAAGCCAACATGCCACTTTTTTAACTGTTTGCTTTTCTTCGATATATTTGTGATATAGTCTATTTAATACTTAAGAGCGAAGTTTTTTGTGTTATATGGTTCGATAGAATTGTATTCGACATTTCACTCGAACGTAGGATCTTATCAATGAGGAGGACCACAAATGACAATCCGGGATTCGAACCTGCGCCCTCAACATTGGGAGTTGAACTCGCCTGTATGCACACGACTGTCGCACTCCTTCGAAGTATTTATTTCTGGCGTGTTGGTCATCATGTAACATGCATATGTCCAATGGATAATGAATGTATATTTCTCCAATTCTTCAAATCTTAATTGTGGACTTACAATGTGCATAATTTTTTTTGAACTCGTATAAACGATCATTAAATTCCGATTTGCAACATAACGATTTAAATATCTCCTGTTTTCTATCGAGATATACAACTAATAATTATCTTATTAGGTACTATAATAATATTTGGATATAAGTTTGAAATAATGAGATATTCTATTTTCAACCATTTTTTATAATAAAAACCCTGGTTTTATATTTTAAAATCATAGATTTTATTTGAAAACCCCCCGGGTCGGTTTTTATTTAAAACCCTGTTTTTCAAAACCCTCATTAGAACACATTCATTAAATCATATGTAGTCAATAGATTGCTTCGATAGAAACAAATATCTTAAGAAAATTATTGGACATTTTCGAAAACATAGTTGCATTATATAATTATAAAATAATCCGTTGATCCTCTTATTGATGTATGGCAAGCTATATGAATGACATTTGGATAAATATATGTCCATGACACCTACCATAATTTTATACGGTTTCCCTTCATTCCTATTTGCAATTTTAGTACATAAGATATAGATATATATGTATACTGTATCGATTAAAACCCTCACTATCGACAGAGAAGAAAAATATTCTCTCATTTGGTAAAAAGTAAGAATAATTTTATAAAAGTTCATTATGATTTTTGGTCCATTTTATAAATAATAACCGGGTTTATTTTTATTAACTCGGTTTTAACAACCTTTACATTAGGCTAAAAAATTAGAAATAATTATTTACTAACAAAATGTTTATTCATATAAAGATTTATGCAATGGGTTGTCTCAAGTAAATGTAAAGAATATAAATGACATTTGGCTTTGTTTAAAGATAAAATCCTACATTCAACGAGATTACTCGTTACATTTTCTTTGTTCATATCTTATTATTCCTATTAATTAAATTAATTTTGCACATGGATACATATTTTTATTTTTATTGCCGCTTAGTTACGACTGACTCGTTTTGAAAGTAATGCATTAAACTAAGAAATATTTTTTTTACCTAAGTAACCCCACTCCCAAACAAGGTATAACATAGTGTATTAAAGTATAAACATATAGTCTTATCTAAGGCTGATTTAAATACTAATTTAAATTTAAATAGCTTCATTTAACATTAGAAAAAATAAGTAGCGATAGCAAAGAGTAAAGGTTTGAGCTACCTATTTAGAGAAAATTAACATAACTATAATTTTAAATATATCCTACCATTTCCCAACTATTATTTCGTGAGTTAACGAGTTTCTTTGTTAATTATGAAATTATTTATAAATTAATCCAGCATGTAATACAAATAAATTACTTATACATATATTCAGTTTTAGATGTATCTTTATCAATATTATAATTACAAATATCAGCCTTAGTATATAGATCAGTGGTTCCCAACTGGATTCGGCTCGTGGACCCCTAACGGTCTTCGGGCACTTTCCATGGAACCCGCCTTAATTTTGTCAAAAACGCGAATTTCAATTTCAATGCGAGACATCAGTGAAGTACAATTATATTTATTTTTGACTTATATCCAGGCTTGTGAGCGTTCAGCTTTTTAGCGTTCAGCCTTTTTTGCGTTCAGCGTTAAAAAAAAGCGTTCCGATCAATGTTTTTGCATTCAGCGTTCCGTTAGCGTTTCAGTGACGACGTTTTTTTAGAAAAGAATCTCCAGAAAAGTGATGACATTTTTTAGAAAAGAATTTCCAAAAGATGTGATGACGTTGTTTTTTTAAAAAGAAAAGTGAGGACGTTTTTTTTCGTGGACCACTGTTGGGAACCACGGATGTAGATATTGTTGTATAGTTTTTTTGAACGATTCAATTTTAATTATCATATCAGCTTATTATTTTGAAATATACCTTTTGATAAAAGTATAGTTTTATGTTTGCTTTATCTTTAATTTATAAATCAATAAAATCTATATTTGTCATTAATATTTTTTTCTTCTTCAAAAAGATAACTTCAACAAAATTATTTAAAAAAATGTTTATATATATATATGTACATATATATGTGTATGTATATATATCGGGTGTACAAGTGAAACCTTTTCACTTAACAGATCAAACTTTATTGAGATCTAGTACAGCAGCAAGAAAAATCACGTGAAAACCAATTTTAGAGAATGAAAGAACATAGGTATATTTTAAATCTTTTCATTCGATGTACCCGCCGTTGGCGGCCACGATGGGCATGAGGCGCTTCCTGAAAGCCTGACATACCTTGACCACGAAGTCCTTATCCATGCCGGACCTCTCCTGGTTGACGGCGGCTTTCAGGGTGGCGATGTTCGGGTAGCGAAGCTTGCAGGCCTTGAACACACATGTGCGGCCAGAAGGTGTTGTCAAGGGGTTGGCGTCGGGGCTTTGTGGGGCCACAAGTCCTTGGCCCAGAGTTCTTGAGGTTGTTGATGAGAGCTTGGTAGCGTTGAAGATGCTTTTCCTTCATTGCAGGGGTCAGAAAGGCCTCTCCAACCTCACCAAACTCTTATCACCCGAGTTTTTGACTGCCAAGGCCAACGTGGAATGCACAACGCCAATGTCGGCCGCGTGGGCCCTGATCGACTTCAACGGGTCGCCATGAGGATCTGCTTCATCTCTCCCCGTCTAGAGACTTCTTTGCACCCGACCCAACTTTCCTCTCAATGCCAGTGGCCTTGACCTTGTACACGGTGGGCCTGCAGATGCCCAACTGCCTCGACATCACCGTCGGTGTTTTCCCGGCGTCCAGAAGCGCGTGGACCCGAATTCGGACATCACGTTCCAGAGACATTTTCTTCGGAGTCGATTGACCGATTTTGTTTACTTTTTATGTTTGAAAGATGACGAGCAATTTTTTTTTTCATATTTTGTCGGGAAAAAGCTGATAAGATCACGAAACCTAGCATTTAAATAAATACGAGTGTAAAAGTTTCACTTGTACACCCGGTATATATATATAGGGTCCCCGATGAATTAGCGCGAAAACTCTTTCTTACAAAAAAATCTATAATTATGTATAATTGAGATATTAATTAAAATTAAGTGCATTAAAAGGTGAGATTTCATCTATAGGATTATTCAAAATAATCTCCCTCAGCGTCAATAACTTTATGTATGCGGCCCCTGAAAGCGGTGCAGGCCCTCTTCATCATCTCACTGTCCATGGACACCATCTCCTTCTTGATGGAGGTGATGAGGGAGGCCTTCTTGTTGTGAGCATGTCTATTAGTCTTCCTTTAAGATAACCCCAGATAAATAGTCCATTGGATTAAGGTCTGGGCTGCTGGGAGGTCACATCTCCTTCCTTGTTCTTGGTGGCAGGGGCTAAGATCTGACCCATTTGCATCCTATACGATCTGCAACTCTAAAACAATCTCTCTCCAGAGATGCTGTATACGTTCCTATATGCTGTGAATCAACTGGCTGTATAGTTTAGCCAGTAGCTTCCTATTGGTATAACCACCGGCCTCCTATGTATCTCATGACAATGTTACACAAATTTTGATTTCGCGCCAATTTCATCAGGGGACCCATATTATATATATATATATATATAAACCATCACATATTTTGAACACATGCTAATCTAGTATAGTGTTTTATCAGCTCAAATATTTTCCTGAAACCATACCTGTTTCTTTTTTTGTATGGATTATTATTCGTTTTTCTATATTCTTTTGAAATATCGTTTCGAACCAAGCTGCTTCAACTTCAGATTAAAGTTTTGTTTTTGAAGTGCAAGATCCTACAAGAAGATAAAATGTATAAAAATATATTTGATAATGATGTGATAGTTTCCATACATATTTCCTTATTTTTTAATATAATATAGAGCAACTCTTGTATATTTATAATTACCCATCAAACCCCTTCAAAAATGTGTATCAACGAATATCCAATAAGGATGTTTACAGTTATAAAAAACCAAAGATGAAACAATGACTTTTATTTTTAATATGCCGCTAGCAAAATAAAGCAGATAGCATATATTGCAAACATATTTACTGCAGGAATAACAAAATTGATGACTCTTATTTTGAATGATATTGTAGTGTTTTTATTTGTAGCTTTTAGATTATCATTTTTATCATCGTAATTATCGCTTTATTTTTCTAAATATAAAACATGATTGACTTATTTCAGAAACGGAGTTTTAGTTTTTAATAATTTTTTTGCCATAAAAGATTTATTTGTCATTTAGTGTTAAAAATTGCACTAAAATATACAAATATAATAAATACTCTTATGATGAGTAGTGACACTCTAGATATTGATGAATCATTACTTTTAGTTAGCTGATAAAAGTTTAAATGTTCTTGCTATTTAACAACATCGGCGACGCAAAAAAGCTGATCTATTTTTTTCTCGTTCTAAAGAATTTGCATTAAAAAATAACGTGAGAAGTTCATTTCAAAGTCTTATAAGATGTTGTTTAACTAAATGTTTTTAGTGCAATTAATTTTGGTTTTGCATATAAAGAGTGACCTGAAATAGTGAATATCTAAAAGCAAAAAAAAATACTCGTTTAAAATATGAAATATGTATTCTATTAGAATTGATAATACGTTTATCATGTAAGATGTCCTTTAAACAAAGTGCAATATATTTAGTTCATTATTAATATAATATAACAAAACATATCAATTTGTTGGACCAGCAACTCTTCCGACATGGCCGTATAGCCCTCACCATTGTCCGTAACGTCAGTTCCTTGGTCGTTTTCCAAGAAAAATACACTGAAAGGCGTGTTCAACTCTCAATGTTGGGGGCGCAGGTTCGAATCCCGAGAGGGATGGTCATTTTTGGTTCTACCTCATTGATAAGATCCTAGGTTCGATAGACTAATTATATGCTATAATGCTTATTTATATCCTCTCGGATGCAATTCTATCAAACCGTATAGGCAAAAAAAGGGGGTGCAATAGCCGTGCGTGAAGGAGCTCGATAGCCGTGCGTGCTAAGGCGTGTTCAACTCTCAATGTTGGGGGCGCAGGTTCGAATACCCGAGAGGGGATGGCCATTTTTGGTCTACCTCATGATAAGATCATAGGTCCGATAGACTAATTTTAATGCTATAATGCTTATTTATATCTGTCGGATGCAATTCTATCAAACCATATAGGCAGAAAAAAAAATACACTGATGATGCCGCAGCTCCATTTTCTGCACCAAACAATCGCTCGTTGAGCATGCATTGCCTCTTCTAATGTTGCGTGTGGATTTTCAGATCCCCAAATTAAGCAATTTTATTTGGCTCACACAATCGAAAAATTGGGTATTTAGAATGTGCTACACTAATTCCAGCCATGGTGGCCGGATGGATAAAGGGGGTGTCCTAGCATGAACCAGAATGAAGAGGCTTTCTAATAATTCGTTTTTTTATAGTGATATCAAAAGGCAAAAAATTCGTGAGCCGCCCTTTTTACAAATGAATTTAAGGAAAGCTATTTATGAAAAATATTTCAAATGATGAAAATTCCTTTTTCCCTGACATATCTACTATTTTAATTTTACAAAGATGGAGAATAAGTTTACTATCAATTTAGTTAGATTTTTACTGCTGTGGTTTGGCCCAATGCCAAACATCACATTTAAACATCAAAAATATGCTTTAAAAATTGTATTAAAAATATAGTTATTTTTAGCGTGATTTAAACAAAAAATATTTTATTTTTTGTAAATAAAAAACTCTTTATAATATCATCAATAGTTTCTTATGGGCTCATTTTTAAATGTCATAATATGTAGTATATTCAACCATTTATTTACGGAGCAAGAGGTAAATGTGATAAATATTCAAATCAACTTTTTTGTCTTTTTTAAATTATAATTATTACTATCTAAATTATCAAAAACTAAAATAGTTTTAACAATAAACTGCACTAAAATCGAGATATTCGATTAATGTCTTTGTAAGATTATATTATCCCTTTTATCATGTAAGTAATTTATCATAATGATATCTGCTAATTTAATATCAATGGAAATTATTATTACAACTTTGCAAAACGCTTTTGAATGTATTTTTGATTTGCCTAAGGAGTAACGAAATGGACAATAAAATAATGAATTCCCATTGAAATATTTACAAATTATTCTGTCATTGAAACGCGTGTATTTTTACCATTCCAATAAGGGAAAAAGGTTATTTTGAACCCTGCTGGAATGAATTTCATAAGAATCACATGGGTCCGGAACGAATTCTTAGACGGTATGATCTTTATTGGATTTATGAAATAGGAGCAGAAATTATAACTGCTAACATCTTTTGTCAGATAATTTAACAAAGGAATGTTTAGTCTTTATCCCTAAGTATATTTATCAGGCTTGTGGGCGCTCACAACCTTAGCGTTCGATCGTTCGACCGTTCGCTTGTTCAATTTGAATTATATTTGGTTCAGGCGTTCGTCCGTTCATTTTGCCGTTCGTTCGGTTTGTTGAAAAATATCAATTATTTCCTATTTCAATTTTTTAAATCCATAATTAAAAAAACATCCCCACTTTTATTCTAGAATGACTCGCAGTAATTACCTCCGCCGAAGGAGGTATTGTTTTCCCTGGCGTGGTTTGTGGTTGGTTTTTGATGGTGGTGGTTGGTTGTCAGCAGGATAACTTAAAAAGTACGGAACGGATTCGGATGAAACTTTGTGGAGTTGTTGGAAATGCAAAAGGAACAAGTGATTAATTTTGGCATCTCTGAGTGCTTCTTTAAGATGCAAAATGAGCTAAATACTAATAAATATTTCAAGTTAGCCTACTCTGCCAATAGATGTCGTTGTGCTGTGAAATCGGGTGCCGGGAGCGTCTTCCTCTCAAATCTCCGTCGAGGGGAACCCTCCCTCGTCCCCTCTACGCCGCCTCAGTCGTGAAAAATCCGCCTCGGAAGGCTCATAAGGCCCCGTGACGGCAGAGGTTTTAAATCTCTGAGTGTATACATGCCTCTATTTTCTATTGCATTTGTTTTTTTTTAAAACGTCTTCACTTCTTTTCCAAGTGACATACGAAACATTTATTGAAGTTTTATATATAAAACGTCCACATTTTTAAAATAATATAAATTGAATGGACAAACGCTAAGAAACCAATCCCGTTCGTCCGGTCATTTATATACCGTTCAGGTGTTCGATTTTGAACGAGCGTTCCTTGAACGACGTTTTTTTTCTTCCGTTCAATCCCAACCCTGATATTTTATATGGGCCTATTAGCTCAAATTTTATGCCTTGAGTCTATCTCGATCACCCAAGATGGACGGTTTGTACATATTTACATATAATTGAGTATATATCGAAAAAGAAAATAACATTTTTAATATCCATTCAAATAATAAGTTTTACTTTAAAAATATAAATTAAAAAATATGCACAATTTTCCCTTTTTTAATTTTATTAATATATATATGTGTATTTGTGTACGTCAGATATATTAAATAATGAAATAAAGACCTTGCTGAAGAGAAAAAAACATATGAAATAAACAAATAAATGAGTTTACATTTAAAACGTTGGTTTGATTTATAGAGATCAATGTGAAAATAACAAATCACTTTTTTTAATGTTATTGATGGTAATTAGGATTAAAAATTTAATTAAAAAGTATGTTGTTACATTACTGATGTGAACTAGTATACTTTTTTTGCAAAAAATGATAGATCACAAATATATAATAGATTTATTTATTTATATATTTATTTATCTATATATACATATATATTGATATATATATCATTATTATATATATATATATATATATATATATATATATATATAATATATATATATATATATATATATATATATATAATATATATATATATATACACGATCTGCAAAATAAAATAGTTGTTCATAACATTTTTATTCGTTTGAGCTTTCATATTGTTCATTCAGAATTATTAAAATATATTTCTTTAATGAATATTGCAGTCTTTTATCCTAAATTATCTATTAATAATACTATGAATTATTATTTATGAGATGCTTTAGTTTGAAAAAGGGTAAAAGTATTTAATTATATCAAATAATCACTATTTTTTTAACCCAGAAAAAAAAATATACAAAAAAATTAAATACAATAATAAAAGTGATGCCTCTCTCTCTTCTTGTATCGGAGGTATATTTGTTGTAGAAAAACGGTTGACGGCTTAATGACTGAATCAAACATTCATCCGTTACCGCCTGCTCTTAAGCACTCTCCGTGAGGATTCTGGGTCCCTCGGAAACGAATTGGAGCTACAACTTACTACATTGTAATCTAAGTGGTTCAAATACCGACCCATTCAATTTCTAAGTCGTATATTTAGAGTAAATATGGCTTCTTAGGACAATTTATGATAAAATACATTTTTATTTACATTTATGAGATTTTAATTTTTAGTTTTTTTATTTAAATTGATTACATTTTATTCTATTGGTAATTTTTATTAGTTGTGACCTTTAAATATTAAACTATTGTATACAGTTATGTGAAAATAGTTTGTTATATATCATGATATATGACGGGTAAATCATAATCAAGCAAGTGACAAAGTATCATTCTATTGGCTAAGGTTTTTGAAAGTTGTATCTTTAAAATATACAAAGAAAAAAAGTCTATTTCATTAGATAAAACTGTGCCACAGGTGCCATGATCATTTAAAAAGCTTTATTGATAATAACAAATCAAAGATTGTAAAAGTTGTAAGAGTTGTAAAAGCTTTATTTTCATGATACGTATTTCAGTATGCAACAACTCTAAACGAGTAATGTCGTTTAAATCCTGCCACAAAATACAATATGAAAAATATATCCCGTTGACATCAAGAAGAGCTAAGCGTTTATGCATGCCAATATCAATAGATTTGTTGTTGTGTTCGGAGGCCAAATGGCATTATGACAAGTTTAAATAATAATTTATAAATACATTTGTTTACTCCAATAAGAAGGTATGATCAATAAAAATACTTCCTTCTTTACCTCGACTTTTATTAACATTGAAGCGATAGTTTACATTTATCCATTTTGACTGTTGTGTTCTAACGAATTGCATCCATTGGGGTATAATAAGCTGGAGGCTATTTCTCCCCAAGGAAATGGAATTGAATGTAACCAAATAAATAGTTTAGTACTATCACATGGTATTGAATACATACTGATGAGAGTATAATAAACTGAATTGTATTGAAAGGAATATTATATAATATATATATATCTCATCACTTGTTAATTTATCGTTCATTTGTTGTCTTTCGCGAACGATGAACGACAAAGTTTTTGACGAACGATAAGGAAATTCCTTATCGTTCGTCGTTCGTTTTGGCGCCAAAAAAAAGGACAAAGATTTTTAATTTTCATGGGACCAATTTCCTTTCTAATAAAACGTCATCATTTTTCCGAATGGCGAACGACAAACGAACGATGAACTACAAACGCTTCAATTTAAAATTAACGATGAACGATAACTTTTGGCGAACGACAAACGAACGACGAACGACAATTTTTCGCGAACGTCAACAAGTCTGATATATATATATATATATGTGTGTGTGTGTGTGGTATTTGTGTGTGTGAATGTGTATGTGTTTGAGAGAGTGTGTGTATGTTTAAATAGTGGCTGATAACTTTGCCCGTTTGATGTCTTCACAATATTTATACATCTCATTTTTAAGTTGTAATCTTTATAATCAACTTATTAATGTAATGGAATTATCTAATAAATGTTTTTCAATGAAAAAAATGTGATCCTTAAGGCTATATTTGTTAAAGGCAATTACATGCTTGAAAATATAGATATATGACCATTTTATTAAGAAGTAAATAATAAAATCAACCATGAACGGAATATCACACTATTGAAGAATCATGAATGATATAGTATCAGAGAACATGATTGAAATACAAATACTAAAATGTCTTTTTAAATTTTCTACCTGTAAAATTTTATCAAATAAATAAAATAGTAAACAAAGAAATTTAGGTACTTCATATACATAAAACCTTTTCACAAAATAGTTTTAATTAGTATTCCAATTTTTTTAAATGTATTGCAAAAAAAAATACCATCATAAAAACTTGGAGATGAGTATGTTGCAATAAATTAACCAAAATAGCGTTTTAACAACGTAAAACTATGTTACATGTAGTTCACTTACGCCCTACAATTTTAAACTCACAACTGTATTCGATGAATTCTTACTATAAAAGATCCAAAATTTGTTTAATAACTGTTTTATCTTAATATTAAAATTACAATAGTTTCCATTTTTTATAACGATCAAAATATGTTCCAAATAATTTGTAGGCGTTGAAAGTTCCAAAAAATGATTAAATATATTTTAATCCGAATATACTTTTTTACATATATCATGTGTTTTTTCCTATATGGTTCGATAGAATTGCATCCGACAGGATATAAATATGCATTATAACATTAAAATTAGTCTATCGAACGTATGATCTATGTTTTAAAATAACTTTGTATTATCAATATTCTATTTCATATCATTTCATAAGTTTTAGAGGATGTATGATGAAATAAAACATGACAGACGACTTCAATTGAATCTAAATGATTGCCTTGTATTGAACAATATGTTGATTCAATATCAAAGCAATATACATTTTGCAAAGTCACTAGGGAAGAGAAAAAAATAATTTCATGCTTTATTATAAGACCAAATCATTATGTATCAGAGTATAAGGTGCACTAAGCTGCAATGAGGATAGAATCGCCCTCAAGGAATGATGCCACTATGCAATTTACGATGAAGACAGTGAGAGTCACAGGTTTTGCGTATATACACAAAGTTGTATTACCAACCCGTATAATTAAATATTAAAACACGTTTTGAGACTTTTACGACTGAAAGGTGATTGCTTTGTGTAATCTTAACGTTGGGACTGAAGACTTGACGTAAAAGTGCTATATTTTTTTAGTAGAAATACAAGGAGGATAATTCGTTGATACTTTACTCAATCTCCATTTCCAAAACAACTGTATTTCATCAAATGACCGTGCATCAAAAATTAAATCTATTACTTATCATTTCCAACAGATGTATTTTATGTATGGAAGTTTGAAATAACCTCTTTCATTTTTTTTTCTCTCATGCATTTCATTAAAACTATATTATGCTATAATGCTTATTTTATATCCTATCGGATGCAATTATATCGAACCATATATGCAAAAAAAAAAAAACTATATTAAAAAATAGTTTGCAATAAAAATAATGTAATCGTATGGATTAAAACATGAAAACCGGTAAACATAAAAAAAGGATTTAAGTATGAAAAAAATGAGGTTGTAATAATAATAATAATAAACAATACACTAAGATGGCGTCCAGGGCAGAATTAAGAGGTATGAAGCTCCATAAACTCCTCCCTCAAACACAGTACCATCGTTGTGGAGTGGGGACATCACCGAGGATGTCCGTGCATTTCAATTGTAAGTGTTTGATATCGAGCGTAAGACTTCTATGTTTCTTAAGACTACGCGATGAAGACCCAGAGGGAATCCCCCACCGTTTGCTCTCGAGGCATAAAAAATAACCTCTTCATTGGTAAACAGCATGATCTCCTACGGGAATATGAAAAACAGTTATTTGTCCATTCGATTAGGATTCAAGATGTAGGCTTTACACTCAAAGGTGGATACTGTCATGCTTTCAATCTTTAATCGGACCAGATGACCTCCCTAAAAAATGTGTATAGTGCATATATATATATATATATATATATAGCGTTAGTAGGAGACACATTGATAAATTTGATCAAGGGGGTAAAGATTAACCATCCATTAACATGACATAAAATATATTATAAAGTTTTTTTTTCACTAGTATTTCACTCATGAAGGAATTAAAATTATAACAAGACTGAAACGAAGCAAGATATCTGAGAAAAACTACCTCTTAAATAAAGAATGAGGTCCTTATGACCATAGAATGTTGGGAAATATTATCGTTAGGAAAGTGAAGGTCAATGAGGAGGTCACTTTTGAAACAATGTCCGATACCGCTCTGTTAATTTCTCTTGAGATACTTGTTCAATTCTTTTGAAATTTGGAGCAAATTCTTTATGTGAAAAAGTGTCAACCATAGCAGTTCATTTTTCTATAATCCGTATTTAGCTTTTGGCTTTAATGGGTCTTAAAAAGCTATTTTTTAAATGTATATAAGAAAAAACTGCTCCACTCTTTTGTTTCATGTAGTTGATTATTATTTGTAGAGTTCATCTTTTACACCTCTAAATAAAATTGATAAGAAAAAAGTCTGGAGGAGAGTCCTCATTTCTATGGAATGTAAATAACATAAATAAAAGAAGGAACAATCAAGCAACAAAATAAAAAAACGTTTAATAATGATGTCTTAGATTATTGTATTTAAAATACAAATATAAATAATAACATGTATTTTTGTACTTTTTCAAAAGTATTTTATTATATCTTTGCAAAAACAGGCAAGTGGAAGATAAAATCGGATTTCTTGAGCAAACAAAAGTCCACGAATTATCCTTCAAACAATGAATCACACAAGGTAGCAATTCTCGCCGTTGCAACCAAAAATAGATTCCTAAGGGTGCAAAGCTTTGTATTCAGTTAATTTTGATCATTTTTTATTTTCTCAAACTAGATAAAACATAAATTAATATGCTTTGAATAAGTTTTCAGCCTTAAAAAAAGTCCATCGTGCATCTATTCGTACAGATAAATAAATGTTAATCTTTCCCTTTTCTGAATGGATCTGCGCATTTCAACATTAAGAGTCGAAAGTGCGTCCACAAGACTTTTTCGAAGAGTATCTTTTGATTTGGAACTCTTTGTAATCTATATATGTTATATATATATATATATATATATGATATCTTCTATTAAATATAATAAATGGTATCTCCAGTATGACCAAGCATTCAACTTTACCTCAATACACATGTCAACATTTATAATTGAAAATGAATCTGAAAAATATTCTGCGAACAAAAGAAGATTTTTCTGCTTCCTCATGTTCATGTATTACGAGTTGAGATGATTAGGAACCTTTAAAGTCCTTTAAATGCATACAGTTGTTCCCTGGAATTGCATATGGCCTGCACGAATATGTTACCATTATCTATGTTTATAGGGCAAGGAGTTTAGGAGTAATTACAAAAAATAATTATTTTTTAAAGACTTGTCTTCTGAGAAGAACGAATTATATCGAAGGAGATGCTTTAAATGATAGCCAGAGCTTAATTGCATAGTTTTGAGTTATTAAAGTAGAATGCTAATTAATGTATTAAATATTTTCTTAAACAAGCAATGTTTGACAAAAAGAATATTTTATGTTTTCAGTCTTATCCCATTAAGTTTGAAACATTATTATCACTGAGTTAAATATAGCTTCAACCATTGTATCTAATATGGTTATTTCAACAAGGGCAATACTTTAAAAATATGAGATTTTTAGAGATTATTCGTTAATATATATTTTGTCTGACAAAAACATATTTTTATAAGAAGTAAACGAGTCAATAGAATTGTATAACTAAAAATAAAGTTCTACAAATAATCATTTTTCTTTGAAGAAAGATAAAGTTCTTAGTTGGTGCTCTAATAATTAACCATTACCATCGCCAGTATTAACAGGTACGAAAAAAGTTCTGCTAAGTAAAAAGAGATCCCCAAAAAAGTGATGACGTTTTTTTTTAGATAAATAATTTCCTAAAAAACTCCGGCCCGGTGATTTTTAGACAACGGGTCGGGACACTCAAAAAACAGCCGGGACCCGGGCCGGGTACCGGTTGTTTCTTGATATATATATATATATATATATACATTAATATAATCTTGACGTTTGTCTTTTTAATGATACAGTCCCTTAGGATGGAACAAAGATATTTGTCCAAGAATGAACTGCTTCGATTGACGTTGCTTCAAAGGTTGCTTCATCGCTTTAGGAGGACTGAAGCCACATTTATTTGAAGCAAAAAAAATAGGTTTTGATACTAGGAATCAATGACACAGTATTTTTTGAAAATCTTAATAAATGAAATAGACATTAGAGAACGTTTATTGGTTAGGATGATATTTTCTTAATAAGTTTTCGTTAAAGATGAAAGCAGACACTAACATTCTACCTAAATTTCCTTGCTAGAACCTTCTAAGCATAACCACAGATTCATCTTGATGGACGAAGATTCATGGATTTAAAGGAAGCAAGATTTTATGTAGGATATTTGGAAATAAAGGGAAATTATCATTTTATGATTTTAGAACTACTCTTAATTTTTAATAAAAACAAAAATAGACCCTAGGATTGTTTTTTAAATTAGATATTCATGATTTTCCTGCTGAATATGAAGTTAAATATATAGTTGGTCCAGTTTGAAAGAGAGAGAGAGAGATGTTCAGGAGACAAAGACACCTAGCAGTATAATCTCATAAAAGCTTGTTCTAATGTTAAATACAATTTTACTCTGAATTGGTTAACATAAGCAATATTGATGGCACATTACAATGGGTAATATCGAAGAAAAAAATCAAATAAATTGAACCAATCGAGATTCAAAGTGGATTTCGTAATATGTTGACTATAATTTTAAATAAATTTAAAACCGATTCGCTTTAATTTTATATAGATCAGTCCCACACCCAACAAAATTATGACGAAATATATTCTTAAAGTAGATAAAGCAACATAGAAAAGCAAGGTATTATAGTGATTCTTTGAGACGTCAGAGTCTTACGGAATTTAAAAAGGGAAATTACAATTTGTTACGCCGTAATAAGAGGAGTGAAGTAAAATGTTTTCTATAGAAAAATAATATCACTGGAGCTTAATTGTTCTATACTTAAGACAAATTATCCACTTAATCAAATAATTCTTTAAATAGAGCAAATATTGTTTATGATGTATATCGGGGATGTCGATATTAAACTTTGCTAGTGACAATAATAATCAAATTTAAATAATTTTCTTATTATACACATTTCAATACATTTTTCCAAATACATCTAATTAAAATGACTTCTTTTAAAAGGAGGTACAATAAAAATGAAGATGGGGTTTAAAAGATTGATAGAAAAACAGGTAAATCAAAAAGCCTGTAAAGCTGTATCAACTCTTAAAATAATTATTCATGTGACGTTGTATTACATATATATAACCCGCTTTGTTTGTTGTCTACGTTGTTGCAGACGTAAGAGTCTCTATACTTTGTACCACGTATTTTCGTATCCCTACTGGATTATATCTTCCGTTGACCCTGCATACACACATAAGTTTTTTTGTTATACAGTGTGTTAATTTAATTGTTTGACTAGGATTAGGGTATTTAATTTGTTTGTTGATTTAGTTCTCGGAATTTAAAACGTTATCAGCCGGTAGTGGATTTATCTCGGAACTACGATATTTATTATGAGGATAAAAGAACATATACATTTAAAGGTTGTAAATGAAGTAATGTATAAATAACTGATTTTAATGAAGAAATAAAAACAATAAATACGTTAACATCTCAAATTATAAATTCCATTGAGTTTTAAGTGCTCATAACTAGATGAAGGGATGCATATATATGTATATAGGTGGTACACAATTTCAATCCGTTACTCTCTCAAAAACAGGAAATTGACATCACAAGAGAAAAAACTAGTTTATGAGACACTTTAAAAGAACTCAAATATAGGCCTACTTTGCCGAGCGAGGATCCCTCTGTAATAATAATAATAATAATCAAACCCCCTCCCTTTGTATGCTGGCTTCTTGAGAAGTATCCATTACACGCTTAATGAATGAACTAATATACACAAACAAGATTCCGCAGGGCAACGGTAAATAAAGTTTGGGCCCTCTTATACGGTCATTTCCTTTCAAATAGATACTATTACACACATTAAAACTGGTTCAAAAACTCTATTGTTCTATGAAGAAGAGACAACTTAGTTGTAGTCCTAAACTTTGAGCATGCCCTCAAAAGTATTTTAATGGCCCAAAAGTAGGATATTATTATATATATATATATATATATATATATATATATAAAATAACCCTCTCAAAGGAGGCAAACTAAATAGAAAACTTAATATCAATTGAATAAATAAAAAATAGAGGAAATATTTCATCGCTCACATAAGTATGTCATTTGTATCAAAATTTGATGAACGCAAAGACTTAACTAGATGCTCAACTGTATTTATCCAAGAAAGAAACACATGAAGAACTCATTACTTTTATTTCTGAATCTCAGGAAACTTATACCACCCATTTTGCACCAATATTTGGAAAAGCAATCCACATTACAAGTGAATTGATTTTTTTGTAGAATCTGATTGTGTCAATTTTTCTCTTTGCCATTGGAAGTGATGGTGCTTCCGTAATCTCAGGATACAAGCTGGAGTCATAAAATATTTGGAGTAAAGTTAGAATCATCGGTAGATTAAACCATTTGTTTGCTCCAGATGAATGAATTGCATTGCCAAAAACTATTTCAATTTATGATAAGAAAACGATCGGTCCAAAATTAAAGCCTTCACATTATCAGTAAATACAGATATTTATTTTTATTGCATTGTTTAGTATCGCATAAAAATGAGAGTGTGATAACCGTGTACGTTAAGACATGGTCAACTATTAATGTTGGGGGCGCAGGTTCGAATCCCGAGAGGGGATGGTCATTTTTGTGTCTATCTCATTGATAAGATTCTAGGTTCGAGTGACTAATTATATGTCACAATGCTTATTTATATACTGTCGGACGCAATTCTATCGAACCATATAGGCAAAAAAGGAAAAAATGCATAAACTAATTCATTAGTAATATTTTTTTTTGTCTATTTGGTTCCGTAGAATTGTATCCATAGGTTACAATATGAAATTAAAATAATTTTGATATATCACAGATGGAGGCGATCAATACAAATATTTTATAACAAAAAAAATTATTCTTGATATGTATTTGTCCTTTTCAAAATTTTAAAGTATTATTAAGTGTTTGTTTTTTTGTAGAATCTAAATATAATTTAAATTACATAACTATGCCTTAAAGGGCTCTTATAATAAGAAAAATGTAACTATTTATTTTGATTGCACTATTTACTTCAAAAGAGGAAGAAAAACATGTTAATTAGTTGTTTTTCTTCATATTATTGTTCATACTGAAACAATACACAATAATCAATATTGTATTCAAAAATCCTTGTATACATTCGTATTTAGAAATTTATTTCCTTAACATCACAGGGAAACGCCCGATATATATATATATATATATATATATATATATATATGTGTGTGTGTGTATAAAGAGAGAGAGAGAGAAGATACACTCAGTTTAACAAGAATTATATATACATAAGTACCGGAAAACTTTAAGTTAATTTTGCACCACATACTTCCCTCCTCTAGAATATTATGGTTTTAAATTATATATTGAGACACATTCTTTCCGTTTTGATCAATAATGAATATTTTTCTTAGTTTTCTGATTACTTTGAACGTACCAGAATAATGAGGAGTGAAAGGTGATCTAATTGGAGGATTTGCTACATCAACTTCTTTAGCCTTCGAGAGTGTTGGGCTACGTTTAGTTCAAGGGTGTATTCCATTATTATGTAAAGTATTATTTTCTCTGATTATATTTTCTCCTGCTGGTTTGATTGTTCCTGATGAACGAATTGGTTCACCAATTATTTGTTCAGCTGGAGAATCCTTGCTACTATATTTTTTTGTTGTACGTTGGTCAGGTAATTTGTTTGGCAATACAGCTACCCAGCTCAGACCAAATTATATTATTTTACCTCTATGGTATATTTTTTAGTCCTGTGCTATCTTTCGATTAAACCATTAAATTATGGATGATAAGGGGGAGTTTTAATTAAACTCAATGTTGATTTTTAACAAATATTTCCCAAACCATAGAATAAATTGGCCACCACTATCCGTAGTTATATATTTGGGATAACAAACCTCGCAAACCAATGTAAATCTAATTGAGAAATAATTACTTTACTATTAGATGATGCAATTGGATACACTTCTAGCCACTTTGTTTTCCTGTCATTGATAGTCAATACATTGTATTTCCGTTAGTCTTAGGAAATGGTCCCATCAGATCTAAATTTATGTGGCAAAATTTTAAGTTGGAAATTAAATTTTCTCAAGCGGAAAATGTATGTTACGAGACTTCTTTTTTTTTTGTACACCCGTACAACATTTATATTAAGCTAATATGATATTAACGTTACATCCAATCTGAGGTACATGAAAATAATTGTGACAAAATGTATGTTACGAGACTTCTTGGATTTTTTATAAATTTCGCTTGCACCCACATACCTCTTAATATCTGCTGACATTTTGTGCCAAAATACTCTCCCAGATTTTTTTGGATTTTTTAGAATCCCCTATGAATTTTGTTATTAATTACTGGAGTATTTTTGAACAAGTACTCTTGGAACTATGGGTCGCGCATGTCTAGACCTCATGTCAAACAAATTTTAGTTTCATTAATATAATTACTCCTACAAAGTTTGTAATATCTGTTCTTTTGACTGTTCTCTTCACATTCTCTCCAATTTACTAAGTCTAATTTAAGATATTAATCCTGACAAAAAAATCAATTTATAAGAATACCTGCCGAATTTTTATGAAAATAACATAGCTGTTTTACCGGCTTCTATTGATAACTCTTGGGAAAATAATGATGGAATCTATCTCTATGATCAGCTTACGATGACGTAGTACAAATTACTTTGTTTATTTGAATACACAGAAACAACAGAACGCTCTTTCTCTGCTATTGAAGGGAATCAGCTCTCTATATCTTTATATCTCTATGGTGAGAACTCAAGGAGAATATATAAAGGTGTGTCAACAACGAACTCTCTAAGGCAGGCAGGTTGGCGTTAGCTGACTCAGCTGTTGTTTTCAACAATGACGTCATCGTCATTGTTGAAATTTGTATATTATTATTCATTCATTTAAAAAGAATTATTTAAAAGGAACCATTCATTGCTATCAATTATTGAAAAATGCCTCCTCGACGGAGGATGTGCACTCCATGGGCTCCATTCACCGTTATCCAGGCTTACGAGTCACAGTCGGTTTCATGGACTTTTCTTGAACAGACCAATTGACTTGAGGCTGTTCCTGGCACTCACACATCACTAGAGATAGAAAATAGAGGGATATTTCGAGCGTGTGAAAGGGAGAATGTTTGAATGGTACAATTGAGTCAGGCTCTTGTTATCACATTCTCTTTCCTCTTTTGAGGAGTATTTATTTCATTTATGAAGTAGGCCAAGTCGGCCGGAACGGAAGGTATTTATTATATTTGAATCTCTGTTTTTGCTTCTGTTCTGAGGAAAGAAAATAGTGATAACAAGAGCCTGAACTCAATTGTACCATTCAAACATTCTCCTTTCACACGCCCAAATATATCCCTCGCTTTTCTATCTCTACACATCACTCCAAAACAAAGCAATTCCTTTGAGAAATTGATTTTGTAAATATAAAAATAAATAAACATATGACGTCAATGTTGAAAACCTAAG
This sequence comes from Caligus rogercresseyi, assembly GCA_013387185.1. Lineage (NCBI taxonomy): Eukaryota > Metazoa > Arthropoda > Copepoda > Siphonostomatoida > Caligidae > Caligus > Caligus rogercresseyi. Next base: position 16,846,906 of record CP045899.1, read on the forward strand.
TCCAATAATAATAAAAAACACAACGTAAAGTTTCCTTGTTCACTCACCTTCTTTATATTCTCCTTGTGAGAACTACTCCTTCGTTTGATCAAGTTGATCTCTTCGTTATTTTCCTCGTCGTTGCAACAACAGGGGCATTATTTCTCTCGACTGCATGCAAATAATCCTCCTCATAGAGATATACTCATATAGAGGGCTTATTTCCTTCGATGGAATAAAACATCGTTCAGCTGTATGTTTGTGTCCAATATTTATTTACAAAGTGATTTGTACTACGTCATAGTAAGTTGATCATAGAGATAGAAAGATTTGTTTATATTGGACACAAAAACGTATTCCTCTAAAGAATCCAATAATCCCTTTATGTCTTTATATCTCTATCATCCTTTTCTTTAAGACTTCCAGTGAGGTGCTACAAAGAATATCCTGTTCCAGATCCAGTTGATCCTGAATTTAGCACTCTCTTCGTCCTTGCACAACTTCATAGGGATGAGTGAAGCTTTGCATGAGGTGTTGATGCGATGATGAAGGGATATCTTTCTATACCATGTATTTCACTAAGGTTTCATTGAAGTTGTTGCCGTCCCTCGTAATTTCGTTAAAAAAACCATGCCCTCGCTTACATTTGACAAAATGAGACATTATCTGACTCGAATGCGCCATTCATGAAATCGTTGACTAGCTGGTGTTTTAAAGCTACCTATAGTCTTGTTTAAACGGCTTTTGAATGCGATAGCTGTGCGTGTTAAGGCGTGTTCAACTCTCAATGATGGGGGCGCAGGTTCGAATCCTGAGAGGGGATGGTCATTTTTGGTCTACCTCATTGATAAGATCCTAGGTTCAATAGACTAATTTTAACTTTATAATGCTTATTTATATCCTTTCGGATGTAATTCTATCGAACCATATAGGCAAAAACCCGGCTTTTGAATCGGAGTAGAGTTCTTAAGATTTGAGACATTGTTTGAGGCGATACTCTGGGATCTTAAAAAATATTTCATCCGGAATAGGACTAATCAAATAATTGAATTCGGTATTCTTTTGAGTTATTTTGGCCAATTCAAACTGTGTTTCAATTCGAAGAAAATATCCAGTTGGTCATAGAGATGTACATATTGGCAGTTCAAAGAAACATGATTGATCTCACGAACTTCGTCTGGTTCTTTTTTGAGACTATGAGAGTCGAAATGCTTTAAATCAGGATGACTAATGTAGAGGAGGTCCCAGAGAAAAGGATACATTCAGTTTAATTTTTTTGTTTGTAATTTATTGAGGTTTTCTATCTTACACGACAACTTTATAACTATTGTTCTTCCTTTTACAGATCCTAAGAAGAACAAGGGACAGCAGCCTGCATTAAATTGACATCATATTTACAAAAATTATATTTCATAAGTACTGATAAACTTTCAAGTTAATTCTGCACCACACACACACACACATATATATATATATATATATATATACTTTAAAACAACATATCATCAAGCAGAAACCAGTAACTAGCACTGTTTTAGCAGTACACTTTTAGCTCGTTATGTAGATTAGTTAAATAGTTGATTTAGGGAGAATACCCTTATTTATTATGAAAAATAGGATTTTCCTTCAATGAACGTGATCATTTTAAACTAAAATATTTAAGTATGTTTTTTTGCATTAACATAATTTTATATACATTCTCTCTTTTTGAATTCTTTCGCTTGATCTTCTAAATTGGCCACTTTTTGGTGATACATGATCAATGTATTTATAGTCGGGTTATATTTTTAGAAATAAGAATTAAGTTCGAAAATTACAAGTTACCTTTAACAATGACTAAATGCTCCTCTTGATCAGTTGAGAAAATATTTTTCGTCTTTATATTATTTTTACCATTGATTCCCAAGCATCAGACCACTTTTGTTGTGTCTATTCGTGAGTCAAAGCCAATGAATTCCTATTTTTGAGTGTAATTTCTTGAGAATCCTTGATGATATTTCCTCATTCGCTGCCTTTCTCTTCGAATTTTTTGGCGATCTTTAGTATTAGCTGGATTGAGCAATGTCATATATTCCAATAAGGAATTACAAATTGATGCAACGGCATTATCAGACAATCTAAATCTGTTAGCCATGGCTGCAACCTTTGGATAGTTTCTCTTATTTCGTTCTGATCTTTTGAAAACCTGAAAACCAACGTCATGGATATATATTATCAACCAAGCAGTCAATAAAAAAACTCCCTACAGTTAAAACAAAAAAAGAACATACAATTTAACTTTATGTTCCAAATTTACTGTATGAAAATTAAGATCGGAAAAAACGTATTTCTGAAATAGTTTAAAAACCTCAACATGAGTATCCTCCTATTCTTTTTCCTTCCTAAACCCTAGTAGGAGTTGTTATAAAAAATGGTTGGTGCGTCAGCACATATGTTCATTTATTGGCTCTTAATATTAATTGACGAAAATTTAAAAGAGATAACAAACTCATAAATTGATCATATCTAAATTTGTATAGGTATTTTTTCAAAAAAAGTTATGACAAAACAGTTTTGCTTCATTACGAAATCTTTGAACGCAATTGGGGGGGGGGGGGTAAGGGGGGTGTCAAACCAAAATCCATTTTTCTACGATCATTAAGTTTCTTATGACGCAACTTTCGCGGGGGATGAAAGTTTGATATTAAATGTTAGGTTTCTATAATACCCCCTAATATATATATATATATATATAATAGAGCTATTGCTCTAAACTATCAGTATACAAACAGAGGCCTTTTTCCCGAATGTGATTGGTTGAAAGAAAAGTGAAAAATAATAGAATCAGCTGGAATTTAGAAATAAAACATCACCTCACTCACGACCTTGTGAACATCAATTCAAGGATACGAATATCATCCTTAATGACACAAACATTTTTTAAATTCTCTTTGATCCATGTTTATTAATGAATCGATTGGATGGATTCCTCCAATAAAACATAATAAAGGAAGTCATTATACTCAGAAATAAAATGAATGTTTATTTTGATGGATAATATTTGGTGATGTCGCACTATGATAATAGAATATTTAAAACATGAATTATAAACTAAAAAATGATTGTTTATATTTTAGTTTACAACAACATCTATAATAAAAATCCTACGTTTTTAAGTCCAGGGCTCAAAAGAACATTGACTTCAAGGAATATGTTCCTATGTTTTTAAATCTCTTTTTTGCATATCAACATAGATAGATGCATATAATGAAGCCCTTCCTCCTTAAATGGTATACAAAGTTCCTTCCGCTAAAAATATCCATGCCAGTGACAACTTAAAAGGGAGTATTTGTCCCTGATACATACGTTTATTTAAAAACAACACCCACAATGAATTCCAAACTTCTTTCGAGCTTGTTTGCATATATATATATTATATATATATATATATATATATATATATATATATATATATATATATATATATATATATATATATATATATATATATATATATATATATATAGAGAGAGAGAGATAGATATATACCATAACTAGAGCACAGGAGTAGGTAAATTATTTATAGAATATGCTGCCACTTTTCACACAGCTCATTTCCTTCTTCACCTCTACGTGTATTAAATAAGCCACGAAAGGAAGCAAGAGAAACAAAAAGTAGTATTAATTGTATTTTTTATTATAATTAGCAACGTATAGTTTTTCAGTATGAATCAAAATAAATAGTTAATAAATATGTGAATAAATAGCAAAAAAAGAAAGACAATAAATATAAGGAATAACTACTAAAAAATTGATTCAAGATCAGCATTCTTAATGGGGCTTTTTAATTTAATTCAGCAAAGTCAGTGAGCTTCTTAAGGATGGAATCCTTTTCGGCCTCACCTTCTTCATCCTCTTCCGTGTCCTTCTTATCCTCAGCATCCTTATCTTCCTCCTCGTTCCTCTTTGGGCGCACGTAGCCAGAGCCTTCTTCAAGGATCTTTACTTGGATCTCATCCTTGCCCTGATGGATGTTGGATGGGTAGGCATACTCCGGAATGGCGTCTCGGAAAGCAGTAAACTCGGAGAGCTCCCTCTGGGAACTTGGTTTGTAAGCTCTAAGGCCATTGACGCCGTAGGGGAAGGTTAGTTTGATGATGACGGAGTTGGGTCCTTCGGGGCTGACGTCCACGATTTTGGGGCTTGGAGTCCTTTCTCTCCTTCTGGGTTGCGGAGAAGGATGTTGAGTAAGAGGCTTCGAGGAAGGAGCTCCACGTCTTGGGACTCGATGCTGTGTTCGAAGAGATAGGTGGGGGCCTTGCTTGGAGGAGGGCTGTAGGCTGATGGAGGGTTCTTGAGGTCGGAGGAAGGACCAATACGGGGGCGGCCGGAGCTCCGTAAGAGGAAAATTCATGATCGAGAACTGAGGGGGTGTATGCTGGAGGAGCGTAGGTAGGCTTGACCTTAATGGCAGCATGAGAAGGATAGCTTGGTCGGGGTGCAGGGCTATATTTGGGTGTAGAGGGACTGTAGGGAGCACTCGTGGCAGTATATGTTGGCGAAGGTCGAGGTGTTGTAGGATAGCCACCATATTTGGGAGATGTTGGTGTCTTCGAAGGATATCTACTTGGGCCATATTTAGGTGTGGTCGAAGGATATCCACTGGGGCCATATTTAGGTGTGGTCGAAGGATATCCACTGGGGCCATATTTAGGTGTGGTCGAAGGATATCCACTGGGACTAACTGTAGGTGTGGTCGAAGGGTATCCACTGGGACTAACTGTGGGTGTTGTGGAGGGGTATCCATCGGGGCTAACTTTAGGTGTTGTAGAGGGGTATGCTACGCTAGGGCCATATTTGGGCGTGGTGGAAGGATATCCATATTTAGGGGTGGTTGAGGGATATCCGGTTGGTCTGTATTTAGGAGTGCTGGACGGATATCCATACTTGGGGGTGGTTGAGGGATAGGCAGGCTATTATAACTTGGGGTAGTGGATGGATATCCACTGGGCCTGCTAGGACTATACTTGGGGGTAGTTGATGGGTATGCGCTAGGGCTATACTTGGGGGTAGTTGATGGGTATCCACTGGGACTCTGCCTGGGAGTGGTGGAAGGATATCCACTAGGGCCATACTTGGGAGCATTGGATGGGTATCCGCTAGGACTATGTTTGGGCGTGGTGAAGGGTAGACGGGTCCACTGCTATATTTAGGGGTGCTTGAGGGAGATCCGTATTTGGGTGTCGTGGGAGGATACTTTGGGGAGTAGGCCGGTGTGGATGGAGTTCTCTCATATGAAGGGTATTGAGGTCCATACTTTTTAGGAGGGTTTGAGGGAAGTTTTGAAATGATACTCTTGGCAGTGGTAGATGGGTACTTTGGAGCGACGCTCTTGGGGGTTGAAGAGGGATATCGTGGAGCATACGTGGTAGATGGATATTGGGGTCTATATTGAGTCGTGGATGGGTATTTGGGGGAAGCAATGCTGATGGATGGCGTGGATGGGTACTTGGGCGTTCTGTGAGGGGTCACTGATGGGTATTTGGGCTTGTGGGCACTGGTTGTTGTGGGTGATGGATAGGGGGGTCTGTATGGTGTGGCTGGAGTTGATGGATACTTGAGAGCAGCCGACTTGGAGGGGGGATGAGAAGTAGTGGAGGGGTATTTTGGCCGGTAGGATGCTGCCGTGGTTGAAGGATAACTTGGTTGGGGCTTATATTTGGGAGTGGTAGATGGCACGTAGGAGGGGTAGACGCTGGGAGTGGTGGGATAAGTTGGAGGCTTATAACTAAGAGAGAGATAGATGAATATTAGTAGAGTAGTGATCTATAAATATAAATGCATTACTGTTCAATTATTTTTATATTATAAAATTAAAGATATGTAGAAAAAATAAGATTTTAATAAATACATAAGACAAATATTAATACCACAAAAAGAGCCTTATTTGATTTTATAATAAACATTTTTCAGAAATAGAAATAGCCCTATCATCAAAAATAATTATTTGATCTTAAAAGTGTAATTATTCAAAAGAATTAATTAATCAATAAAGTTAAACAATTAAAGTAAACATTTTTTGACTTCCTATAAACAAAACTTTAAAAGATCACAGACAGACTTTGAAACGTCGTTTTCTAAAAAATGATAGCATTAAATCCTGAAACTTATTTTGTATTTGACATTAGGATGTTTATTTCTTGCATTTAAAACATTTTATAGATAAAATAAAATTAACATATGTTTAATATATATGGTTGTATGTTTTATATATATGGTTTTTATCTGGTCGGTATTTTTGAACTATAATGTTCATTGATGTTTTTATTACGTAACTGTCCAGATTGGATTGGTTTTCTTATGTTATCTGTATGTTTTTAGTGTATTTTTTAAACTGTATTCTTTTTTGCAGTACCAGAATAAAATTATTTTAGCCATGAAAATTAAATTAACATATAAAGGGAGGAAAAAATCTAGTTGAACTTAGATATTAAAATAACATTACCGTAATTAAAGACCATTCTGAACGAAATAAAATTATTAATATCAAGGACAAAGTTTTTATTTATCTAAATTAAGAAACCACAGAGGGCTATGTTTAATCATAAATAGCTGATTTCTTTAATATGCAATCACATTGATGTTTTTTTAAAATAAGTGAATGGGTTTCTATTCATGTCAATTGAGTTCAGCATATTGAAGTAAGTTGTATAAAAAACATACTAAATATTTTTCTAAATTCAAATAAAAGTATTATCAGCGTTTTAATTGTTTCATTATTATATTTCATCAATGATAAGTGTCTTTATAATATTTGTGCATAGCTTAGCAAACAACACAATTTATAATTTTCATGATAATTTATTTTACACTGCAAATGTGCAAAGTACATTCCACACACCTTTAAATAACATATGATATCTAAATGAAACATAATTATTTATGTTGGAAAAGTACAAAGAATGTATAACTACACAACTAATGAATTCAATGACAATTTCAATGCGCAGCCCAGACTCAGGCCTAGGGTGCAAAAGCCCTGCCATATGCCCTGCAGGTCATAAAAGCTTATTCTAATCTAGCTCAAAGAGCTTGTGACCTGTTGTTTTTTTACCTGTTTTGGGAGTGCCTGTGGATAGGAAGGGTCCAAGGGTCTCTTGGGCGGTGAATCATAGCTAGGGGTCGTGGAAGGATATGCCAAGGATGGAGAGGAGACTCTTAGGGGCTCGTGTGAGGGGAAGGTCTGTGGATGAGGGGGGGAAGGAGGTTTGTAGTAAGGAGGGGGTGAGGGGGCTTTCCTTGAGGGGTATCTTGGGGCAGAGGGACGTGGAGAAGGATACACTGAGGAGGGTCGAACCTTGGGTGCACGTGGAGGTCCTGGCCTGGAAGAGGCTGGGAGCTGAGGACGGACTCCAACAGGGGAAGAGGCGGAGTATACGGATCCACTTTGAGCTCCAATCCCGGAGCCGGGATAACTGTGGCCTGCAAGATCTTTCCCTGGATAATACTTACTACACTTATTTGAACCTAAGAGAAAATAAAGTACTTATGATTAGCATTGACTGCCACTTTAAAATATATCAATTGGACGTATAATGCACATAGAATACATTGTCATCAGATCAAAGGGTCGTTTGATGATTACCTTCCCGCTTTCCTCCAGGATACATATAGTGATAGGAGCTAGCCGTGTTTCCACCGCCATAGGAAGGATCATTACATGTCTCCTTGATCATTTCAAGGACCTCAAATCCACCTTCGTCCGTGGCTTTGTAGCAGACGCGACGAATATTGCAGCCAGGCTCAACAACTTCATACATTCCAACAACATAGCCCTGACCATCCCCGGCCTCTTCACGAACATGAGTGATCCCGGTTTTGTCATCAAGAACGGTGTAATTGATATTGTAGGGTCTGTTGTTCTGTAAAAACAAGGCATTCTTTCTGATTAGATCTATTAGGTGTACATTATTTCTTCGTAAATATTGAAGGTTAAACGTAGATTATTATTATTATTATATAGAACCCTCTTCTTGATCCATGCCATTGAAATTTATGATGTACATAATTAAACATTTCCCCTCTTCTTCTTAAATCATCCTTTCATGGTCAAGTTAACAGGGTATTATTATTTATTATATTTAATAGTCTTTGTTAAGGTTTCACTTACTGGTGGATAGTCATATTGTGGGGCATAGTAGTCTCCTTGTTGCCGAGGATATCGTGCAGAGGACTCAGATATTTCCCTCACAATATTCTGTTCCTTTTCCTCAAGATCCTCATTTGCGGGCACATTTATCTCAAGGATTTCCTCTATGGCCTTAAGAATGCTGTCATCAATGGAAGAGTCCTCTAGAGGAGGAGGAGCCACGGAGGATGTTGAGAGTTCCAATTCCCTCAATACACTCTCTTCATCCTCTTCTTCTTCGTCCTCTTGGCGGGCACTAAGGTCCTGTTTAGGCTTGAGAAGCTTCCGCTTCCGTCCCTTGCGCACACGGCGAACCCGTTTCCCAAGGAGGGAACCTCGATGGGGCTGCTGCTACTACTCAGTGAGGAAGAGTCTTCAAGGCTACTATTACTCTCAGCCTCTCCGGCCAGAGAAAAGACTAAAAGAAGAAGGAGCCCAAAGAAGGGCAAGGTTGTCCTTCCAAATAGGTTCATAGCCAGTTCCTTATAACCGTGTCAATAGACGAGTAAGCAGAAAAGGGGAGGACTTCACGACGACTTCAATCTCAAAAACCAACTAAAATTTGAATTAAACTAATTTCAACACCAGAATTATATATATTCTTTGATTATTGTTATTATTCGCCCTCTTCTTAAATATTCTTATACCGCATGAACAACGATTCTCCCTTCTTGGAAAGGTGTAGTCGAGCTGTTGTTTGGATGAGAGGGTTAGTATTATGATAAAAATACACGGGTCTTGTTGCTACAAGCAACAACGGCCGACAACACATATGACGCGCATGTCAAATACGCAACCAGTTGCGTCAGGTTGCCGCAAAAAGGAAGGAGAGCAACAGAGAAAATAACGTCTTCTGATACAACTCTCAACGCGCCCAGGTTAAAGACCTTCTTTTTATAAACAGAAGTAGATTTTTGGTGTTATATGCAACATGAGGATTGTTTATTGTTGTAGGAGTATTTTTTTTTTGCCCAAGAGCGGAACCCGAAGCTTCAAAAAACCGTCTGTTCAACTACAACCAGATTGATTTGGGCGTGGTCCTCCCTGCCTGCCAGCCTGCTTGCTTGTAGGCTACGTATATGCCTTAAAGCGTCTCAAGGAAGGAAGAAGGAGTTCCCTTCTATCTTACTCTTTAAAAATGTATATACTTCTTTCATACTGCAGACGGAATTATCGACATAACAATAATAATAATTATTATTATGAATATGTTTTATATGTGTTTCTTTGGAGAAGTAAATAATTAAATAACTTGATTCTCACATAGAAGAAAAAGCAATATTACTTGATTTAAGGTAGTGGTATGGTAATGATATATTTTCAATACCTTTCAGTTATTTATTATCATTATATATACCTATACTTCCTAGGTCATTATTTCAGTTAATAATTAGCACAATTTGTATCTTTCGCAATAGATTTTAATCTTCTAATTATAATACCTTGATTACTCATTTATTTTTGAGCGATACATGACCCCAGTATTGTGTTTTTCTAAATATTTTTTAAAGTTGTATATGCAAAAGGTTCATGAAAATTAATTATTGCACTCCTTTATATTCCACAACTCATAAGAACCCTTTTAATCATCTAAATAAAATATTTATAACCACTTTCCATCAAATAAAAAAAATCTTAAATGTATTTTTGATATATCAATTGTTGAATGTAAGATTTCATACTTTGTAAGCTTTACAATTAACGATTACACTTGCATAATTAGACAAATCTCGGCAAGTGTAGTGGGTCTTTGTGTATTATTTATTGCATTTCCATTTTTCTTCCTTAAAGACAACGATTCAATTTTACTTCCTATCCACAGTTCATTACATTTTCTTATGACGAAATAATTATAGATAAAGGCATGGCGAACGTATTTGCAGTAACTCTGTGACCATCCCTTATATTTCTTCAATAAAGAAATATCTAAATGTTTTATCTAATCGAGCAATAAACTTATAAAAAGAAAATCGATTTATTAATTTGTTAATTAAAAACATTAAATATTTTGTTGTGCATAATATTCTTTCAACATTTTAAACATTCCAAATTCCATATCCTTTCAGACATGATGTTACTTTGTAAACAAAACGGGTAAAAAAATATAAAACAGTCGAAGATTTGTAAAAATGCAGAATAACAGCTCTATTGATGCAAGTATATATTGTTAATGTATCTTTATATACCTATCTAATGGCATGCGATATGTGGTTTGTGTTCTTAGGGTAAAGAGTGTCCTTCGTATGTGTTTGCCTGTATTATTATTTCCTATATGCCATGAAGTATAGATGACCCCCAAATGCTATTGTTGTTGCTATTGATACTTTTCTCCTATTCCGAGTGATTAGATTTCATTTTATATTTATTGTGCAAAACTGTCATATCATAAATATATATATATATATATATGTTTAAAAGGCCTTTAATGACTTGAGTTTGAGCCTTTCTTCCTTTTCACAAAAGGGAAAAGGGAAGCACATGTTTTAACAAGTTGTAAAAAATATATTATTCGGCGTTTTTTAAGTTATTCTTTCATAACATTTATTTATTTAAAAAAGCCATATAGTAAATTTGGCCTTAAATTTAAATATTTATTCTTTCTTTAAATATAAATTAATTTATATTACTTTTTTTATACAAACAATAAATATTATTTTATTAAATATATATATATATATATATATATAGTAATTCTTAAAAGATCAATTAAGTTTATCCAACAGTGACTTAATTTTATAAATTTATTTTATAAATAAAAATACTTCAAATATACATTATTTACCTTTACTTAGATTCTAGGTGCACATAAATCAATGTTTTTTAGCAACACGTAATTCTTCTTTATATCATAGTGATTTTGTGCATTCGTAATTTGGGGACTCATTTAAATATTTTATCCGGTTTCTGACCGTGTTTATATATAATAATTTACAAGATTTGATATTAGTTCATTTCTTATAATTAAATAAATTGAAATTATATAGTAATATGAAATAGTAATATTTTTGATAATTCCTTGTTTTATGTATATCTAAATTTCATTTTAAATAATTACAACAACTATCCTTTTTACATTAAACTATATAAAGTGAGGAAATTTAGTTTATGATTTTTCAAATATACATTATTTACCTTAACTTAGATTCTAGTGCACATGAATCAATGTTTTTAGCAACACGTAATTCTTCTTTAAATCATAGTGATTTTGTGCATTCGTAATTTGGGGGACTCATTTAAAATATTTTATCCGGTTTCTGACCATGTTATATATAATAATTTACAAGATTTGATTATTAGTCATTTCTTATAATTAAATAAATTGAAATTATATAGTAATATGAAAAAGTAATTTTTTTTTTGATAATTCCTAGTTTTAATGTATATCTAAATTTCATTTTAAATAATTAAAACAACAATCCTTTTTACATTAAACTATATAAAGTGAGGAAATTAGTTTATGATTTTTCAAATATACATTATTTACCTTTACTTAGATTCTAGGTGCACATGAATCAATGTTTTTTAGCAACACGTAATTCTTCTTTAATCATAGTGATTTTGTGCATTCGTAATTTGGGGGACTCATTTAAAATATTTATCCGGTTTCTGACCATGTTATATATAATAATTTACAAGATTTGATTATTAGTTCATTTCTTATAATTAAATAAATTGAAATTATATAGTAATATGAAAAAGTAATATTTTTTTGATAATTCCTAGTTTTAAAGCATATCTAAATTCCATTTTAAACAATTACAACAACTACCTTTTTACATTAAACTATATAAAGTGAGGAAATTTAGTTTATGATTTTTCAAATAAAGATTACCTGCTAATCTACCCATTCTAATATTTTAGTTGTGATTGCTGTTTAATTATTTTTAAGATATAAGATATTCATCGCAGAAATGAACAAATTCTTTGAATAAATATTCAAATAAAAAAATTTAAAATGAAAAGCAAGTGATTATTAACTTTTTAAGTTCAAACAATATAACAAAAATAGTTTTTCTATGAAATTGGGCACTCTAGAAAGTAATAGGAACCAAGACAAGCAAATCCATTAATACCAAATGTTTTTGATTTTTAAAAATAATTAATTTGACTTTTATATGTATTAAACTGTAGATAGTAAAAATCACAGATCATCGTTTTGAAGCTATAGATAATAATATGCATTATATATTTTTCATTTTCGTTACTACTCTGGTTCATACATGTATGTAAGTAACTCGGTATTTGTTGTAGAATATATATTAATCAATTTGAGAAAAAAACTAAAATTGTAATCAAATTATGTTATTTAATTTATATTTTCTTAAATAGGTTAACCTCAATTAAAAATGATTACTTAGTATAAAATAATAAAAAATATAGAGGAGTAGGCTCAATCTTATATATATATAGATGTAATAAACATCTGTCATAAATGGTGCAGTCGCCAAGTAGAATATGATCGATCTTAGTCTGATGAGGAAAGTATCTTTTGTTTTGTTCCCCGTCCCCCCCAAAAACACTGAATGAAACCTATTTCTGGGTGGAAATAATCATTACAAGAACCTTACTTACAACAATAAAAATTATTATTTTTATTGTTATTATTAAAATATGTATGTTTTTCAGATCTTATCGTGTTTTACTATTATCTGAAGACAGGAAAGAGGAATCACTTCCTAGGTCCTATTATTTTTTATCGTTCAAATACAAAACATGGAACGCGTGTTTATTGTGTGCTCACTGTACAAATAACAATAAAGATAAAAGACTCTAGCCCAATAGACGTCTCACAACAAGAACTCGTCCGCCTAAGAAGATATTAATTATTAAAATATATATAATTAATATGCCCACTGTGCGGTGAAAAAATATATATAAGATGTGATGAGTACAAAAAGATAGATGCCAAGATACAAAGCTGTCCGAATTTTAATCCTCGAATCTTACAGACGAGAGATCTGTAATATATATGTAAATTATTTTCAAAATAAACTCTTTCTTTAAGATTAAACAGTTCAGGTTTAATATATTGAGAAGTATATTTGAAGCAAGACAATTTAGATTTTAAATTAGGTTGATATATACCTAAGATTCACACTCACAAAATAGTTAGAAATATGAAACAGCTATTGGTTTAATATAAATTTATTATCAACTTATATTCACGATGCAAATAATCATGAACTTGACATGACCGTCTCTGAAGATTGAGAAAGACGAAGCTTATCGTTAGAGGTTTAATTTTCGATTTAGGATGTATACAAATAAGCATTATAGCATTAAAGTTAGTCTATCGAACCTAGGATCTTATTAATGAGGTAGACCAAAATGGCCATCCCCTCTCGGGATTCGAACCTGCGCCCCCAACATTGAGAGTTGAACACGCCTTAGCACGCATGGCTATCGAACTCCCTTAATTCATTATATATCATAGAAAGTCTTGTCAGAAAAAATAAATATAAATGTATCAATAGTCCATTGGATTTATGTATAATTTTTGGAAACGGAAATGCGTCTTATTTTAATAATAAAAATTATAATTCAATATGTCATAGAAAGTGTTGTCAGAAAAAAAAATATATACATATGTGTCAATAGTCCATTGGATTTAATCGAGCGTCCTTGATGCTAAACAGATTATGTTGGAATAAATATGTATACATATATTTAGTTCCCATCATTAAAATCGTGCTAAGACTTGTCAGCAGTTTTTTTGTATCACTAATTGAAATGACAAAGAAAGTGAATATTGAGAGTGTTTAGGGTATCATATAATTGGTTTTCTAACAATATGTAACACAATATGAAATACGTCATGCACCCATGTTATTTTTAACCATGTACTTCGGCCTTAAATGAATTGAAAACAAAAAAAATCATTCTTTAAGGTTTAAATATTGATAAGCTACAATATTTTGTTAAGACATGAAGGTTAATTTTTTATTATAAAAAATGTATAACTATTGTATATCGAACACAAATAAAACTAATGTATTACAAGCGTCACATTTTGTATATTCAATTGTCTTTTCAGTTTTTGTGGAATTTGATTATCATCCCATCATCATTATTATAATTAACTTAAGGTTATCTTCTTCAGCTTAGTGCTTCTATATGATAAGTACCTAGGAATAGTTGAAAGAGGTCAAAAGGCTCACAATTTCTGGAAACTGAAATTGCTCAATCTGCCTGAAATATAAAATGAGGGTTAGTACTCTCTCTCTCTATATATATATATATATATATATATATATATATATATATATCAGGAAACGACCGGGACACCATTTTTCGCCGGTTCGGGCCGGACTTAAATTTTTCAAGTCGGGCCGGGCCAAAACCGGGCCGGGACATAATATATATTTTCGTTCCTTCGACATTCTAAAGTCAAGAATCTCCAAAAGAAGTGACCATGTTTTTTTAGAAAAAATCTACAAAAAAGCGACGACGTTTATTCTTAGAAAAGAGTCTACAAAAAGTTTCTGAAATGATTATTTTTTAATTTTTTTAAGTGGCAAACGAAATATTGATGGGCCAGCCCGGTGTATAAAAAAGCAGGGACACCGGGCCGGGCGGGACTCTCAAAAAACATATTATTACAAAACCGAGGTATAAAAATGTTTTTACAAACGACTATTATTCATTTTTTTATGAATCATTCAAAATAATTGCACACCTAATAAAAGCTCTAAAAAACAAAAGTTTTTGTTGCTGCGCAAAAATTGAGTTTATTTTTGAGAAACATAGGAGATAATAAAGATTTATTTGTAAAACATACAAAAACAGCCGGGTACCCGGTCTTATTTATTACATCTATAATAATAATAAAAAGAAATCCGTTCGTTCGTTTCCCTGTATCTCCCGAACGGGTCATTAGATCTTGACGAAATTTTCAGTGAATAGTTTTGAGAGCTCAGGGAGTGTTTTAGTGGGGTTGACAACTCCTGAAAAATTCGTCATCGACATGCTTATTTTATTCACTAAAACGTTTTTGTTGATTTTTAAAATTTGCAAGTTAGATTTTGCCCAAATTTTCTGTGAATAAGACTGAGGTACTAAGACGTGGTTTTAATTTATTGAGTGTTTCCCGGAAAATTCGTTTTCTACATGATTACTTAAAAATATTTTTCTTTCTGTCCCCCAAATTTAAGTTTGTGGAAAATAACAACACTTTTTTATATTGCAACATCGTGCTAATCAAATTTCAATAATGCCTAGAGATGGAGAGGGATGTCAATACCCAGCCTTAAGGAATACAAAACGGAAAAAAATGGCAATGACGATGAAATGACGACTTTTTAAGGAACTACTTCTCATAAGAAAATAACATAGGCACTCTATGAAACGACTTAAAAATAACTTCTTTTTACAATGTTTAAATTCCCAGCCTTAAGGAATACTAAACGGAAAAAAATGGCAATGAAGAGCTATGACAACTTTTAAGGAACTGGTTGAATATGAAAAGTCACATGCGATGATTTCACTGCAATTATTCGTGTGATTCCTTCTTTGTATGATATTTAAATACCAACCGTAAGGAATACAAAACGAAAAAATGGCAAGGAAGACCCAATGACAACTGTTGAAGGAACTGATTTGAATATGAAAAGAAAAGCGATGACATCACTGAAATTATTCGTGTGATTTCTTCATTTTACGATGTTTAAATACCCAGCCTTAAGGAATACAAAACGGAAAAATGGCAAGGAAGACCCAATGACCACTGTTGAAGGAACTTATTTTAATATGAAAAGTCGTATGCGATGACATCACTGAAATTATTCGTGTGATTTCTTCTTTTTACGATGTTGAAATACCCAGCCTTAAGGAATACAATACAGAAAAAATGGCAATGAAAACCCAATGAAACTTTTTAAGAAACTGATTTTAAAATGATAAGTCACATGCGATGACATCACTGAAATTATTCGTGTCATTTTTTATTTTACTATGATTAAATACTCAGCCGTAAGGTATAAAAACGGGAAAATGGCAATGAATACCCAATGTCAACTATTTAAGGAACTGATTTTAATATGAAAAGTCACATGCGATGATTTAACTGAAATTATTAGTGTGATTTCTTCTTTGTGTGATGTTTAAATACCCAGCCGTATGGAATACAAAACGGAAAAAATGGCAATGAAGACTCAATGACAACTGTTGAAGGAATGATTTTATATAAAATGTCACATGCGATGACATCACTGAAATTATTTGTATGATTTCTTCTTTTTATGATGTTTAAATACCCAGCCTAAGGAATACAAAACGGAAAATGACAATGAAGACCCTATGACGACTTTTTATAGAATTATTTTAATATGAAAATTCACACGCGGTGACATCACTAAAATTATTGGTGTGATTTTTTTTCAATCCAGACTATTGTCAAGTTGGAAAATACCGGGCAGCGCGGGTAATATTCGCTAGTATATTTATATAATCAGTTGCAAAATATTTTATTATCTTTTTGTCTTTCATTAAAGAAAGCATTTTTGTATCGGTCAAATACAATGGGGCTGATATTTGATCTCCATGCGAATAGTCCAAATGTTAACTCAATCATGAAGATGCGAGTCTATATTTTGGAAATAAATTTATATTTGTAATAAATTTGACAATCCCAGTACTTAAGTTCAAAGGATTATATATATTTCAGCCAAGCGTTTCAAAATATTCAGGACTGCAACAGTTATACTACTAAAGATGAAGTATTATTAGTCTGATTTACGTAAATAAATTAAGTATGTTCCCTATTTTTTTGTCACTTATTTAATATATATTATAAAAACGAGGGTATAAAATGTTTTATAAACGGACTATTATTTATTTTTTATGAATCATTCAAAATAATTGCACACCTAATAAAAGCTCTAAAAGAACAAAGTTTTGTTGCTGCGAAAAAATTGAGTTTATTTTGAGAAACATAGGAGATAATAAAGATTATGGTAAAGAATACTACTTTTTTAATTTTACAAAGGTTTTCTTAGTGATATCGACTATCCTTTCGAAATCTTTTCGAAGAACAGTTTTAGTTATTCTAAATTTAAAAAATGTTACAAAATAAATTTTGGCCGGATCAAAAAATCTTTTTCAATTGAAATTAATTTAATAAGATCCTTAGATACCAAGACCCAGGTTAACAGATATAAATTTATATATATATATGGAAATTATAAATGTTAATTTATATATGTAATTTTGTTTATTGTATTCATCAGCGTCCCTTTAGTGTTGTTGATTTTATACCTTATATTCATATTATTAATGTTTAATTTACACGTGTTTTGTCTTTCCTTTTATTATTATTGTTGTATAAAATCAGTTTGGAACGCCTTGGAATATAGAAGGGGGGCTGATGTCTCCCCACGATATATATATATTTATATATATATATAAATATATATATATATATATATATATATATATATATATATATATATATATATATATATATATATATATATATATATATATATATATATATATATATATATATATATATATATATATATATATATACAGTCCACTCTTATTAAGGCCCGTCCCTGCCTTTAAAGGGAAGGAGTTAATTAGAAACTTTTTCATGGTCCTTCGAGCCGGATCGTCAATGGATGCAACCGATACGTATGGATTTATGAGATGAGGAAAACCCACACATCTATCATTTTATTTATTGAATAAATTAAAAATAAATTATCAAATATTTATTTTCCCATATCTACGTTCAATTATTCAAGCTTAAGTAAAACTATGCAAAAACAAAGAACCAAATAACAAATACATTTTTTCGATCCTTTCAATATGCATAAATGCATTTATTTTCATCCAGCTTATTAAATCATTTTATCAATCTATCTACATCTATTTTAAATAATATTCCCTATGACTATGCAAAAAATACACATTACTCCAAAATATATATATACATTTATTTATATGATTTAAAACAAATATGTCAATAAGCGTCCCTTTTCCTTATAAAACATTATTCATGCTTCAGAAAAATATACAATGAAAACATGTTTACGAAACAAGTATTTTTAAAGACTCAGCTTGAGACATGATTTTAAATGGTCATCATGTGATTCTAACGTTATATTATCCGACAAGTAATGCTTGTATTTTCATCCGTGCTATTTCAGCAAAATGAATTAAATATTTTTTTGCAAACAGTTTTCGGGGAGTCATTCAATCGCTGCTGGACATGGTTGTAAGTACTTTTAATAATAAACTAGTACTCTGGTCCATTATGTTAATTTATTTAAGGAAGCTGACAAATTAATGCGCCATGTTATTTATTTAATTGAGAAAAAATATTATATATTTATAATTATATATTCACCAATATATTGGAACTTTTTACTCAAATATCAAAACACAGTCTTTGGGAATTCGTCTTCGTTGACCTCAATAACGGCTCTAGGCTGTAGTTGCAAATGGAGCGCACTTTGATCACACCCTTCTTCTTTATGATCCGCCACTGCTTCTCCACGGAGGACTTCAGGTTGAAGACACTACTTTGTTGGAAGATAGACCTGTCATCAGATATTGTAGTTCAGGAGGCTTATGGTTTATGGCGAGGCTAGTTCGTCATGGGACATGTTTTTGTATATCCACTGTTGCGCAGTGTGTGTGGCATAACATCCTGTGAGACAACTTTCCAACTTGTTAGTGACTCAGCAGATCTTCAAGTGTCCCATGGTCCTCATGTCATAAAATGGTCAGCCTCAGTGAGGTTGTATTCAATGGAAACCCAAAAGGTGATTCATGTAGTCCTCAGTCGACACCTCCCCGATCTTCACAGGGGAAGGAAGTTTGGTCTTTTGGCATATTTGATATCATTCGAAACAGATGACGCGATGCTTTTATTTGTTGATCCTTGCGTCGACCTTCTCGTCGCCGAAGAAGAGCTTCTTGATATACCTCTAGGCATACCCCCAGCAGCAGCCTTTATAGCAAGAGATACATTGATGCTGACCCACTTTTCTTCTTGACGAACTCCTCTGCAATCAACTTGACCAGTCTAACGCTCTTTAAACGATCCCTCAAGGACACTTAATCATCCAGATGGTTTTTTGGCACGAAAAAATGTGTGGGGGCTCACGTTGAGCTTCTAAATGATGTCTGGGTTGGTTTTTCGGCAAAGGACGAAGTAGCTACTTCCAGTCCTAAATTAATATTTTTGGTTGAAGCAATAATGTGACATTTCATTTTATAACAATATCATTGTGATTTTTCAACTAAATTTAAGTTTGGTATTCAAGTGAACGTACTAATTTAACATTAAAAAAACAAAATGATATTTGAAAATATGGTAATATCTTTGTGATTGTTTCTTTTTTGTGCCTATATGGTTCGATAGAATTTCATCCGACAGGATATAAATAAGCCACTATGTTAAATTATGTTAAAATAATATTTTGTTTTGTTTATAGTCTTTATGAAGTAACAAGTCAATTGATCAAATATTTTATATATCAATATATATTACATGACATTATATCCCCAATAGCTTTATAATCACATCCCCCCTCTTTTGCATGATATCTATATTTATATTATTTAGACGAATCTAACAGTATTTGTCAAAGTTTAAACTCCGTAAGACTTTGATCAAATATAAGCCAATATATTTAATACATATTTTACATGACTAAATTTTACTTTTTAATGTTTTTTGTATATTTATGTATAAAGGAATTGAAAGTTAGAAAAATGCTAAAATTACATGTTTAATTTTAATTGCTCCATACGTATTTATAAAAAAACAAGACCATAGGTGTAGTTCTGTCGGTTAGAAAAATAACTTTTTTCGTTAGTCGTTTTCTGGAAGGAAAAAACAAGGGAGCATAATTATTATTTTATTTATTGCAACCCTATAAATAGATTTATGGCCGAATAACACGTTTTTTAACTCATATAATTCGTTGAAGGACTCTTTTTGGTATATATATATATAAATATTTAAAACATAATTAAAGTTAAAGGATATTTTTTCTCTATTAAGAAACTCATTTATTTTTTAATATCATAATTAATCTTGCTATAAAACCTTTTTTGGTAATCCAAAAAAACATTCACGCATCTGGTAAGACATCACAATAAATCAAATTGGAACATTTTGTATTTATATTTCATAAGAAATCTAAAGCGTGTAATGCAAAATATTATTATCAGAAAAAATAGTTTCCTTGTTTGATTTAGTTTATTATATTGATATCCTATACTTCGTGTTCATATTTCCAAATGTATATATATATATATAAAGTATATAATTTCAATTAACTATATAAGCTTGAAAATCGTATTGGATCTAATGTACCCATACATTTAACATACAAGATTTGTATCATTTAAAGTAATACCTATGTAAGAATTGTTGAATTCAAAATAAGTTGAAACATACAATTTATATGACACTCAGAGTTTTTAGTATTGACAGTGCCTTAGAGTAGGAGAGTCTGGACGACAGACTGATGTAAGAGAATATAAAGAAGGTGAGTGAACAAGGAAACTTTACGTAGGGTTTTTTCTTCTTTTTTTATTGGACTTATGAGGTCAATGTAGAAAATCTATGTTTATTATTATTTTATTTACGAAATCAATTTCTCAAAGGAAGTGCTTTGTTGTGGAGTGATGTGTGAGTGTGAGTTGTTATGTATCCAATATCTAAACTACAGGATAATATTAAATTAGTTACATAAGCAGATGAGTTATGTCTTGGAATCCGCGATATTTTATTATGCAACTGTACAAACACGCACTGTACCTTAGACATTTTTCAATAATTGAGAGCAATGATGGTTCCTTTTAAATAATTCCTTTTTTAATGAATGAATAATAATATGCATATTTCAACAATGACGTCATACAACAGCTGAGTCAACTAACGCCAACCTGCCTGCCTTAGAGAGTTCGTTGTTGACACACCTTAATATTCTCCTTGGACTGATGAGTCATAACTAGAGAGCGGAAAAATGTGAAACAAATATTAAAAAATATTTTCTTACAATTTTGCACTTTTTAAACGAATAATTTTTTTTTTTGTTGAAATTTAAGAAAAAACACATTTTTCTTCATAACATCCGTGAAATATTCACTTTTTTCTCTTTAAAAAAAAATGTTGAACATTTTCACATTTTTATAATTTTCTCCTTCATTCCCTTCTTTTTAATTTTTGGACGAAACCATGCACGCCTAAATTTATGGCGCCTTTTGAAAAATATACTTCTAGTCAGGTCTTTTGGTCAATCCAGGTTTTCCCTTTAAAAAGAAAGAGATATACTTATTCCATATTAATTATTTCATTATAGCAATCGATGTTATGCGCTGGACTCCAATTGTGCAAGGCCTTTTTGTCAGTGGCATTCCTTGGAAAAAGCTGAGCAATCTGATCCTCAAGATTTTATTATATTAAAAACATGGCTATATCAATACCTGACGAGTCGTCCCTGAGGAAAGATATACTTGCATGAATATTCTCAGAAATAATGGAAAAAAATCCGTCTGAGCTGTACGGTCAGCCTTCGTGGATCAGCCTGATGTAGCATTGATGTAGTGGCGCGAAGTTGTCAACATCCTAATGGGCGTTTAGATGAGAACTCCTTTCATGTTCCATTTGTGGTGAAATGCCCATTCGTCCCCACTTCTGACTCAAACCACCATGGCTAGGATCGTCAATGATACTCTCAGAATGATTGATCCTCAGTTTGAGGCAAGCTTGGCAAAAATTCTCGTGACTGATGCAGCTGAGTATATGAGGAAGAGTGGACAAGACATTAGGGTCTTTTATCCGTCTCTAATGCATGTGATATATATTTGTCATTGCTTCATCGTGTGGCGGATAAGGTCAAATACCATTTTGCGGACGTAAATAGTCTCATTTCTTCGGTAAAGAATGTATTCCTCAAAGCCCCATCTGAATTCAGAAAATGTTGCCCTGGCCTAGAGCTCCCCCCTGATCCAATTATGACCAGATAGGGAACCTGGATCCGGGCAGCTTTTTGATATGGTCAGAATTTCTAGTAAGTTAAAGCAGTCGTGGGTATATTTGACCCTTACGATGCCAAATGTATATCCGTAGTCGGCGGATTTTTTAAATGAAAAGCATCCTAGTTGACTTAACATTTATTTCAAGTCAATTATCGTTTATGCCAGATTCAATTACCACCTGGAGACCGCTGAAAGAACACTTGAAGATGGACTCAGAATCTTTGAAGATACTGAGGAAAGGATCGAAAGATTCCAGGTGACGCCGGAGAGGTTTTTAAAACTAGGTTGGATTACGTTGTAAAGAAAAATCCTGCCCTACCAGCAGGTACGAGATGTACTCTAGGGTAAACCAAGAGCTGTTCTTCCAGATGGGATGAGCCCAATGGATGGAGCTATTCTAAAATATTGTCCCATTACTTCGGTAGATGTAAAGATATCATTTTCGAGCTTGAAAAACGTTTATGCAACCGTCGCCAAAACCTCACGCGAAAAATTTGGCAGAGTTTATTGTATGTCACTGTTTTTTATGAAAAAAATACATTCCATTAAATCAAATTTGGAGTATAAATAATTAACATTTTTAACATTTTGTGCTCTTTTGGGTAACATTAAAAAAAAAAATTGGCCAAAAATAAACACATTTTTTTCCGCTCTCTAGTCATAACATAAAGCTGACAAAAAACCAAACAAATAATAATATTAAATAACAAATTATTGCATTTCTAATTATATTCGTAATGTGGACAGCTCTTCGTCAATCACAAAACATTTTTTGTTTATAATCTCTAGGAGTAATCATCAACATAGGTTTTTTTCGTAATATTTGCCCAGAATAAAATAAACAAATGATCGTTCCAGTATCCAATCAGTATAAAGAGTAGAATGAAACTATTGACAGTAGCCTCATTCTACTCTTGATTTGTTCGATGTACGATAAGATTGCCTTTAGATATAAGTTTTCTCCGATGGTAGTACGTGAGATGCTTCAATGTGTTTTTGGACTCCGGAACGACCATTTGATGCTTATATCGTTAGTAAAGTATTACAAGAAGCTTATTTTGTGATTGATCCCAGAGATACAAAAGCAAAAGGTTTCGTGATTGATGAAGGGCTGGGACATTACGAATAGAATTAGATATGCAATAATATTATTATTCAACATATAATTCCTATTTCTGCTCAAAATAATTGCAAAAATCATAAAAATAATGCAATTTTTAGCAAATTCAACTCGATAGCCATCTTTTTACATTAAA
>CP045899.1:16870405-16921210 GCA_013387185.1 Caligus rogercresseyi
TTATAAAATAATATATTTTCTAAGTCCTGCTGAAAACACCCACGGCCTGTTTCCAGCAATCTGCTGACACAAGGTACCACTAACCTCTCCATGATGCATACATAGATAGGTGTGTTCACCTCAGCCCCTTTTCAATGATGGTGGGGTCATGACATCCCTCTTGCTGGATACGACACTAAGCCATGACAGTGTAAGGACACTTCGTTTCATAACCCTCTGGACCCCTTCAATGATGTGAGAGGTCATGACATCCCTCTTGCTGGAGACGACACCAAAGACCATGACAGTTTATGGAAACTTCGTTTTCATAACCCTCTGGACCTCGTATGCGTTGGTTGCTATCCAGCGATGGTTCTGCTTATAGGACCCTCATTAACAATCTTCTGCACCTTGTTAATAAAGTCGACGTCCCTGAGCTTCCTGGCGTCATTAATGTATTTGTTCGTGTGTTCAATGACCATTTGAAAGGTTCCTGAAGACCTTTAACTTCATTTTGAGTTCTCGTATGAACCTAACCGGGACCCCTTTGTACCGGGAAATGGTTACTGTCTGTCTGCCTCTAAATTGGTTTTGAATAGCATCTAACAACGGCCCATTTCGATCACGTTTCGTAGAAGGAAAATTCAAATTTATTCTCCCTAACTCAACTATTAAACTAATCTACATAACAAGCTAAAGTGTGCTGATAAAAAAAGGTCTATTAACCGGTTTCTCTTGGAGATATGTGTTTTTTAAGTCGCTTCAGATTTCATCTTTACGCCCTGTATACAGTGTGTTCCATCAGAAATGGAATTTTTAAATTGCGAATTAGAAGTACTTAAAATTCGTCAAATTACCTCATAGATGCACCATTTTAAAGGAAAAGAATGGATTTTTATGATTATAAGAAATTAATTGGCCTATATCATAAGAGGCACATCTGAAGCCTTACAAAAGTTGCTGGAAATGACCCTTCTAGCCTGAAGACCGAACGACGTACGCTTCAACACATTCTTGCAAACGTTTTTGATCGTCTCCTGGCTATATCCTTCAGCGAAGGTTTGGACACATTAAATGAGAGAATCAGTGGGATCTGGGTTTTCCTCATAAACTCGAGTTTGTGCTGCAGCCCGGAAGTGAAAGACCAAAGGGCTGAGATCTGGACTGTGAGCTGGCCATGGATTCCGTCCTTCGAGGTTATAAGGAAAAACCAGATCCCATTGAATCTCTCATACAATGTGTCCAAACCTTCGCTGAAGGATATAGCTAGGAGACGATCAAAAACGTTTGCAAGAAGTCCTGAAGCGTACGTCGTTCTGTCTTCAGGCTAGAAGGGGTCATTTCCAGCAACTTTTGTAAGGCTTCAGATGTGCCTCTATGATATAGGACAATGAATTTTTTATAATCATAAAAATCCATTCTTTTCCTTTAAAATGGTGTATCTATGAGGTAATTTGACAAATTTTAAGTACTTCTAATTCGCAATTTAAAGATTTCCATTTCTGATGGAACACACTGTATATATAATACAGTCACATTGTCTAAGTCGATTCTCTCGGGACTGTGCAAAAATAATCGACTTAGTCGAAATTCGAGTTACAAATTTAGATGCTAAGACGAAGAAAAATTCAATATACAGGTAGGCGTGTGTGCTTCCTTGTAATACACAGTGTGAACGGTAGGCACAGTGCATGCGGGCTGTGTTTTGGAAAGTGAGCGCCCTCTTCGACTTATGCCAAGTTATTTCTTGTTTATGTATGTGTTAATGTCAAAATATCTGTCGACTTAGGCGAAATATCGCTGTACGATTTTTATTACACACATGTCAATGGAGAAAAAATGGGGCTTTTGATTATATTCGAGTTAGGCGACTTTTCGACTTATGCAATTTCGATTCGGCTGTATACTGTATATATAATATATATGATATATATATACATATAAAGTTTACAAAACGTTTATCATTGCAAGGAAATAAATCAAATAATTAATTGTATATTCAATGACTGCATCATTGAGTTGGAGATTCATTGGCAAAGAGGGGCTCCTATATATTAAAGTCCCATTAAAAAATCATTTACTCCCTTCTGAGTAGGTGATTATTAATTATTACCGCCCTTCCATTGCATGCTCTATATAAGACTCTCCTTAATGCTTTCTGCAAAATAAAAATATACTCTAAAGAATAATAATAATAATTTATACGATTAGGAAAACAAGACAACAACAACAACAAGGAAAGATGTAAGTTTTGAAGGCAATATGTTATGAAGGTAAACTTTGAGGAGTCTTCAAAACAAGGGCCTTAATCTTTTTGATGTGTATGTATCAAAACATAAGTTTCATTCTTCTCATGTACATATATTTCTTCTCTTTTGTTTTGATATGTGCGAAAACAAGAGGGAGCAAAACGTGTAGATAATCCATACGATTATCTTGACGCTTCACTGAATCAGCTAACAATGATGAAATTGTTTTTAGGAATACCTCTAAAGGATCATCAAATATATTTAAATAATTATTTTAAAATTATACTTATAATTTACTTTTAACACTAATCTATTTTATCTCTAACGTCACAGTATTTTGAATTATGATTTTGATTTCCGTTTTATTTTTAACATTAATATATATGTAGTCATAGTATAAAGATAAAAACACCATATTCATTTTGGACACGGGGTAGATTTCATAAATGCTAATATTAAAGATATATGTTAGAGCCGAACTCTTTACCAACTTCGCAATCCTCAACAGCCTGGCCTCAACACCTCAAAGAAACAGCTAATGTGGGGAAGGATCCCAAGGGCCTGTTTTTGTGTTAAATTTGGAGCTCAATCGAGAATTTGCACTTCTTGGTCTTGAGTTTAACGATCCCTTCACAGCAGCTCCCATCTCCAAGACCTGACCAGAATAGCAAAACAGAGAGCTACTCTGATATCAAGCCTAGCTATTCAACTCCCTACGTACCTTTCTCAGCGGACAAAAGTATATTTATGAGCAAAGGGGCTTACGCCACCACTATAGCCTTTCCTCCAAACTACGGGAGGAAGACCTTGTCCCTACACCCCAAAAATTATCAAAATATCTCAAAACAATATGGCAAGAGTGATCATCGGGTGAAAGAGGGAGGAACACCTCTCACTGTTTTAAGGCTTTTAAATGACGCATATTATCTCCTTCGACCAAACTGTGGTAAAAATACAGAGTCGCTGCTGTCATCCTAACAAAGGTATGGAGCCTGTCACAGCCACTGAGAGAGTACTCAGAGGGTGGCAAAGACAATTGCAGGGTTGGCTAGATCCTTTATAGTTCCATAAGCATCATCAAATTTAAAAACTATTTTTTCTGTTTGTATTTATTTAAATTCTATTATTCATATATTTGTTTATATATATATAATCTCATACTGCAACAATCAACATGGAATCCTACAAGGCATTTCATAGTAATAATGGCCCCGTTGGCTATAGGAATCTGCCAGGAATCGCTGCATTTGAGAGTAGAGAGAAACGCCAAGGCCAAAAAACGATTTGATAGCCAGAAATAGAGTTGCTGGCCACGTTTTAGCAATAAAAACTACAATGAGTATGTGCATTTGCGACAATTAAATAAAATAATAACTCCCTAGAACTCAGATATACCCAAAGTTATGGGGAGGCAAAAAAATCTCCTGGAAGATGTGCAAAAGCAGCTGCAACCTAGTCCGGGTTTTTACACCTTTAAATAACGTTAAATGGTTTTTTTTTCTCTTCATTATAATAATGAGTTTAATCTTTATAAATTTTAGACCAGCAAAATATTTTCTTGCTGTACAATTACACCTGTTTCATAGTTTCATATAAATTGGGTCACACACATTTTACAGGAAAAACCAATATAAGTGTATCTACGTTTATTTATAAAATAGTAATAGATACTTCCAGTTCTTCTATGTCTAGTCCTTAAGTTTGACTTATAATATGGTAGAGAATTGTTTAGTTTTGCTTACCTTTCCGTGTAGTGTATATGAGTTATGTGGATTATACGCTTGATCTTGTACGAAGTAACCAACGTGGGCGAACAATCGATAAATGAGATAATGTATGGTAAACTCTTTTTAACTGTACTTTTACACCATATCTGTCTGACACGGGAGAGAACAAGATTGAACTGGATTTAAAAAAAAAAACGACGTTGTATTATCTCTTTTTCTGGTTTAATCTTGTCTTGCTTATACTATGTATAAAGTGAACGATAAACGACTTAAAAGTAGATTTTTCGTCGTTCACCGTTCACTTTTTGAATTCATTCATCGTTCATGACCGGTTTTTTGAACCATGAACGAATGGCACTTTTGTCGACTATCCACAAGCCTGTATATGACCCTCAATATATGTCATTTATGGATACACTTATAGTGCCCTTTTTTAAACAACTAGTGTCCTTTTTAAATAAGCATAGATACACTTGTAGTGTGCACTTTTAAATAACTGGTGTTGCTCTTTTTTGTTCTTTCTCTCCAGCTAAAACTATTTTTACTTTTAGTCACCTAATTCAAAGAAATCAATACCAAGAGTATTGAAGACCTTTTTAACGATATCCCCCGTGAAGAACTGTATCGTCACAAACTTACAATATGGTATTATTAACTCTTTCTATTAAAGTTGACCAAAATATTTCAACTCGAATCCGTTTTTCTGCCTCATTTCTACTCAATACTATGAATTTTATACTTTTCCTATATGAACACCCCATAATTCTGTGTTTATCTCGAGAAGTTCTTTACAGCTTATGTTCATTTCAAATTGTTTCTTTTCAATTCATTTTTCATAAAATGATTTGAAGATCCGACGATATAAAGCATTTCATAATTTGAGTAAATACCGAAGAGATGATTAAAATTTTCCGAAATTACTTAGAAACAGCTCACATTTGTGTTTCAATCCCTGAATAAATTTTTCAATTATATGAACGCACATAATTGGGGTTAAGGAACATCCTGTCTACTTAAGCGGACTATCGAGACCATACAATCAAGGTTCCGTTGAGTTAAATAACTAATGAGTTTGCTTGGCAACCATAAAATACATACTTCCAAATGCATAACTCCATCGGATAAGAAATATGCATTACATATAATAATAATAAATGAGCAGACTTATATAAAAGTAAGAACTTTATTTCCATAACAATGCCTGGAGGAAGCTAAACAAAAAGCGCTCAAGCCCAAATCAAGAATATTAAGAAACTGGAAATGTCCTCATTAGTTTAAGTGACATCACTTAAGGGAAGACTTAACGATCTATTTGTTAATTAAGTAGTCATCATGTAAGCAGGAGGCAATTACCTTAATGATCCTGGAGCTTATTATGCATATATTTTTGTAGTTGGAAATGAACTCAAAGTTTATTCAATGATATTTGTGTGTAATTGAGAAACATATATTATTTCCACTATTTCTACTATTAAAAGGGCCGAAGTACATGCAAATAAAATATATAATTATAAATTATGGTCTAAAATTCCAATAAAAGCACAGCAAAAATAATAATCACGCTTTAAGAACTATATAACAAATTGTTTGATCATCACATTCGGTTCATTAATGTCGGTTCTGAGGCCTCAATCCTCTTTGGTTCCTTGATGTTGTACACGTCCAAAACTTATTTATTATTGACCTTGTTCAATTCTTTTTTATATTCCTACTTTTATACGCCTTTTGCAAGCAACTTCTACTTTAAAAAATCTAACTAAATCATTTTATTTTAGGCTTGGTTATTAAATCAAGCAAAATGAACAACTCTAGAGTTAGCACAATTTGACTCAAATGTCCATCAGTTGGAGGTATACAGGGATTCATAGAAAATCTGAAAATATTTTTAGCCCTTGCGAACACTTGAAATGGGTTTACTGTAATTTCATCGCGCGTAAATTCGTCAAGGACCTTTTTATAGCCGTTTTTTTGTTGCGGGTAAATACATCGCTTGCTCTTTTATAGTCAGTCAATTTTGTCGTTCTTCTTTTTGTCGCAGGTATTTTTGTCACCAAGCTTTTTTGTAGTGAAGTATTTTTGTCGTTCGTTTTTTTCTCGTCGGTATTTTTGTCGCGTAGCTTTTTGTAGTGAAGCGTTTTCCGCGCGATTTATTTTTTTACTTTGTAGACCTAATCTCGTTCGCTTAGTCGGGGGTACCATGGGGTTTTAATCATAGAGATACAAAGATATAGCGAGCTTATTCCCGTTATCTGTATTTTTGTGTCCAATATAAACAAAGTAATTTTCACTACGTCCTCGTAAGCTGATCATAGAGACAGAATCTATCTTATGATCAGCTTACGATGACGTAGTAAAAATTACTTTTCTTATATTGGACACAAAATACAGCTGCTATTGAAGGGAATAAGCTCTCTATATCTTTATGGTTTAAATCTACTGCTGACACTTTTTAGGGAGAAAAGACACGCATCCTAAGAGTTTTGCACACCTAAGCCTTGGTTGTTCCGCCGGGTGTACTATGGATTGTAATCGACCACTGACTCTTATTAGGTGGAAAATACCCGGCCTAGTGTCTGAAAAACTCTTGAGCTGGTTTTTTTACGACCCAGAAGGGTCTGCAGTAGATTTTGAACCCATATAGCAGCTGAGGCCAGTGCAATCCTTTAAATTAGGGTATATATTTTTTAGGCCGGGTTTTCCCCCTTAAGAAGAGTTGGCGGTGGATTTTAAACCCATGTGACACCCGGTTAAAGTAGGCGCATAACCTTAGATTAAGGTCTACAAAAATATTAGGCCGAGTGTTTTTCACGAGATCAAGTCTACAAAGTAAAAAAACTAATTGCGCGGAAAACGCTCAATACAAAAAAGCTAAGCGACAAAAATACCGACGAGAAAAAAACGAACGACAAAAATACTTCACTACAAAAAAGCTTGGTGACAAAAAATACCGGCGACAAAAAGAAGAACGACAAAATTGACTGACAATAAAAGAGCAAGCGATGTATTTACCCGTGACAAAAAAACGGCTATAAAAAGGTCCACGACGGAATTTACGCTCGATGAAATACTGGGCACCCTTGAAATGCAAACACATTTATTGACGAAGCTTAAAACAAGCTTTTCCTAATAATGTTGGTTACATTGTATGTGAGTTGGGACCTTCATAAGCTTTTAATTAGATAAATATGGTAAAACATTTAAAATTTGCAAAAAAATAATAATCTGACGCAAAATAGTAATAATTTCATATGTAAAATTAATTTGTGATAGAAAATACAATTTTTTTGACAAAAAAAAAAATGAATATTGAATATGTAAATATTTCTATACTTTTTTTCTTTTTTCCCACAATTATGCAAAACAGCAGTTTATTGCAGACATCCAGTTTCCCTTGACCGATCGGTTATTCATTTTTTCTTCGTGCAACTCCTTGTGATATCACTCTACATATGATCAAAAGATTTGTTGAAAACTTGCAAAGAAATGCAGTAACTGTTTTATAGCAGGAGCAAATGAGTACTTGAATGGTTCAAATATTGCTCAAATAAGCTTCCTTTCAATTGCAATTCCAATGACGTCAGACGCGGGTAGGTCAAATTATGAGTGCTAAGCAATGTTACTTTTTTTTACGTGATATTAAAAAATAAACAGTACGAATACATTACTGTTGGGAACTATCTCAAGAAGGACTAGTATTAAAACATTAAATTTTATAAATGCAAAAGCAATGGATTATTAAGTAACAATTTAATCTTTTTATGTATAGTTTATAATCGTTGGAAGGCTTTGGAGGCAATAAACATAATTTTGATTAAGTTTGTATTGTTCTTCTTTTATAAACTACGAAACTTAAACTTTATAATAAAAAAACAGAGTCAACTCTTGAATTGCTTCTTCTGAGTTCGACAGAATTGCATCCGACTGGATATAAACAAGCATTATAGCATTCAAATTAGTCTGTCGAACCTAGGTGTGTGTTTTTCGTTAAATGTTCCACTTTTTGAATGTTCTGATATGTTTCTTTTATATACGGATATTTACACTTGATATCAACGGAGGTTTAGGGTCTAATTTCTATTTTATATTCGTCATTCCACACAGACAAAATGTGTAAAAATCAAATAACAATAAAAGAACTAAAAGCCTTTTCCTAACTAGTGTAAATATACTATTACACAAAAAATGAGAAGAAGAGCTATTTTCCTGGTTCTTAATAGGCCACGTAATGTGATGGATTAAATGCTCTCTTTCCTTTGAATCCCACCATTTTTCACATGTGTGAGCTAATTAAGGGAACAAAAACAGTGAATGACATAAGAATTTTTCCTTATATGCAGGGCGATTTACTTGTTGATTGACGTTTCCTTTCTAAATATTTTGAGCTCCTTCATTATCATTATGACGACTAAATGAAAGTATTGTTTTTCTTATTATTATTACAAGCTGTGTGTACTATACATTATAACATTTTGGGCAGCAAAATAAACAGACACAGAAGACAAACACATTTTATTTTGCGTGGGAGGAGCTGTAAAAGACGTTAGTCTATCAAAATGGATTTAGTAGATAATCAAAACAAGTAAGGAAAAGTAATTTAAGCCACTATTATGAGCAAAGGTAATGTTAAAACAATTGCTTAAAGCTAATTTGGTTGCATGCATTAACTTTTTGAAATGAGCTTGTAGACAAATTATAATTAGGTTTTGTTATGAATAAATTCCATAACTTTTATATAATACTGATATATTATATATATATATATATATATATATATATATATATTATATATATACAAATATACCCTTGCATCTAATAAAACGTGTTTCTTGAAGCTTTCTAACCCACAATCAAAGGATTTTTTGGTTTGTGGCGCAAGGTCCATTTTTTCTTTTATTACAATTATCACAGAAAGCCTTGTAATTGTTTGGATATCTAAAAAAGAATACCAAAAGAAAATTTTAATTTTTAATTTCAAATCATTTTCATTTGTTGCTTTTATATGTAATATGCGATTTTATAAGTTGATTTTTTTTTTTTTTACTTTGGTCTTCGGTTTTTATTTGTAAACTATAATATTTAATGGTATTTACATATCTAACATATATATAAATATATATACTAAATCTAAAGCCACAAAATCTTTATTTGCTGAATAAAGTTTCTAGGTTTGGGCTTGACAAGTTTTTGTAAACTTCTTTTGTTAGATGGATAACTGCTTTATTTCAAATCTTAAAAAATAATCCACTTTAATTAATATTGTTATATTCTTACTTTAATACATAAGAGTCCGCTAATAAAGTGTACGTTTAAGGCTTTACAAGCTTGGGCATATTCTTTTATATTCAAAACCTCAGCTCATATATTAAAAACAATATTTGTTACTTGGAAAACAAACAAAACGGCTTTTGCAATAGGCAAGAGTGTCCCTACAGTAAATATATATAAGAGTCTTAAGAAAACCTTCATGGACAGTCAATAGTTATTTAAATTTTGTTACATAATGAGGATGTTTTTGTTTTTATTTTACTTGTATTCTTCTTATTATTATTGTATTCTCCCTTTGCTTTTCACTACATTTTTTCAAGTACGCTACGCACGCAATTGACCTGAGAGACACATTTTTCTATCTTAGTCATGTCCCCGGCTGCATCGAGTACAGACAAGAACGGAAGCAACTCCATCCTGGCTCAAAACTGCAGCATCTCAAGGAGCAGCAGCACAGAGAAGAAGGATGAGTTGAGTGATGGGGACGTCTTTTGCTTCTTCTGTGGGTGGAAGAGGGGCCCGGAAGGTCCCTGGACCTCTGCCCTCACTGCAAACACATATACTACTGTTCCAGGGAGCACCGGGACATCCATCGACACAAGGATACTACATGCTTCCATTCATTGTTAAGAGATCAAAGAAATTTGGACGGTAAGAGTCTTCTGTTTGTTTATATACATCTAATATTGTGTATTTGCTTGAGTGTGACACTGTGCATTAGGGTGTTCTTATTTTTCAAATGTTTGAAATGTTAGCCATTGAGTGGATTTTCTGTTTCTTGGTGATAAAAGAAGACGACATACAAAGTTTGAACAAAATCGGTCAACATTACGAGGTCGCGCAAAGAGGTCAAAGTTTTAAAAATTTAGTAAAAATATAGTTTCCCGCCAATTTCTTCAAAATGGTGGACGTTACAGACTTCAATAATAATTATTAATTTAAAGGAAATCTAATTTACTACCAGACGTATGTTTGATGTTTTTTAATAAAACAAAGTTTTCAGTAAAAACAAAGCAAGAAAGGGAGTGAGTATTGTTAGCTTATTTCATAGCTTTTTTGTATCAATTAACTTCACTCGCCTGTAGAAGATGACTTGTTCGCTTCAGAGTAAAATAGTACTTTTAAGTTTAGTAAAACTTTAGATGATAAATCCAAAAATGACCTTGGTTACATTCTATCAGTTCAGAATTCAGTACAATCTGAGTTTACATCATATGATTCAGAGCCTGTATTGACCTATAAGAAATCGATTATGAAAAAAATAAATAATAATTTGTTTCTTAGATTTGCGTCAAGGTATCCTCTCAAAATTTTACTTTGTCTCTGACGCATACATAATCCATTATATGCGTCATTTTGTACGCAAAATAGGCTTTTTTAATGTACATATAACTCTCTATTTATTAAACTCACATGATTTAGTATACCAAAATATTAAAGCTGGTTAACCAAGCTTTCATTTGATATGTTTGGTGTTCTAAAAATCGCTATACTTTAAGAGATATAAGCAAATACGTACTGTCCCCCAAAAATTGTCTTTTGATATGAGAATATACGATTACCATCTGGTAATAGTGTTAGTGTTACCTGGATAGAAAGAGAAAGAGAAGGGAGGGGGTATTTTCCTCCCTTCTCTCCCTTCTTTTTTCTTGCTATCCAGGCAACACTAACTGGCGTTACCAAATGGTAATCGTATATTCTCATATCAAAAGATCAATTTTTGGGGGACAGTACGTATTTGCTTATATCTCTTAAAGTATGGCGATTTTTAGAACACCAAACATATCAAATGAAAGCTTGGTTAACCAGCTTTAATATTTTGGTATACTAAATCATGTGAGTTTAATAAGTAGAGAGTTATATGTACCTTTAAAAAAGCCTATTTTGCGTACAAAATGACGCATATAATGGATTATGTATGCGTCAGAGACAAAGTAAAATTTGAGAGGATACCTTGACGCAAATCTAAGAAACAAATTATTATTTATTTTTTTCATAATCGATTTCTTATAGGTCAATACAGGCTCTGAATCATATGATGTAAACTCAGATTGTACTGAATTCTGAACTGATAGAATGCAACCAAGGTCATTTTTGGATTTATCATCTAAAGTTTTACTAAACTTAAAAGTACTATTTTACTCTGAAGCGAACAAGTCATCTTCTACAGGCGAGTGAAGTTAATTGATACAAAAAAGCTATGAAATAAGCTAACAATACTCACTCCTTTCTTGCTTTGTTTTTACTGAAAACTTTGTTTTATTAAAAAACATCAAACATACGTCTGGTAGTAAATTAGATTTCCTTTAAATTAATAATTATTATTGAAGTCTGTAACGTCCACCATTTTGAAGAAATTGGCGGGAAAATATATTTTACTAAATTTTAAAACTTTGACCTCTTTGCGCGACCTCGTAATGTTGACCGATTTTGTTCAAACTTTGTATGTCGTCTTCTTTTATCACCAAGAAACAGAAAATCCACTCAATGGCTAACATTTCAAACATTTGAAAAATAAGAACAACCCTAATATATATATATATAATATGTAAGATTCTATTCCCTCTTTCCGGTTAAATGTGGTGCTACTTTCTAGCCACGTCATTGGTCAATAACTTTCCCTCCATTTGCCTTATGATCAAACTAAAGAAGCCGCAGCAACATTATTATTATTAATATTACATGGATGAATTCATACCTATTGATAATACTGTCTATAAGTGCCAAAGCAATATTGGAATTAATATTTACACTGCAAATATATATTGCCTGGGTGGGGTCCAAAATATATGTAAAAATGTTCATATAGTGGCAGTGCACCTTAAAGGAAAATAAATAAAGTATATTAATTTAGAGATGATGACTTTGCATAATTTGAGGATATTTAGTAATATTATATTATATTTGTATAAAAACAGCTTAAAACTGGACAAATATTTTTGTACAATTAAACAATATGTATAGATCTAAATATATATATACATATATATATATATATATATATATATATATATAAATAATTATATATATATATATATTATAAGGACTACAAACAATTTATATATTTTCGGGTTTCCAGAATATACAAGAAAAAAATTGGTCAAAACTTTGCCAGGGAAGGTAAATAAATTAAATATATTAATTAAAAGATGGCTTTTCAAAATGTTATAATTAATGGATACTATTGGGTTTATTTTAGAGGCTTTTAAAACTCGTGTTTTACAATAAATCAAATAATTACATTTGTAATATCCTTCAAACGACCTTAATACATATAAGGGGGTCATTTATGGCTGTAGTAATTTACAATACTGAGAATACGTCCGATTGCATCTTTTTAGTATTGTATTTACTGAAAAATGTTTTTTTTTTGGTTATATGGTTCGATAGAATTGCATCCAACAGGATATATATTAAGCATTATAACATTAAAATTAGTCACTCGAACCTTGGATCTTATCAATGAGTATAGACCAAAAATGACCATCCCCTCACGGATTCGAACCTGCGCCCCCAATTGAAGAGTTGAACACGCCTTAGCACGCAGGGCTATTGCGCCACTTATTTTTACCTTTTATTCCTTATATCGAATGTATTATTGAAACAGCAATATATTTATGACTTCAATATTCATTTACAATACCTATAAAAAGAGTATATTTCCTAGGATGTCCAGAAGAGTTTGTAAAGGAAAAATGATTAAATAATTACATTATTTTGAAAACTTTTTGTCCTGAAGGGGAAAAATAAGGTATTTACAAGTAGTATAAAATGACTTGGGATGACTATTTTGATATTTCAGTAAGAATTTTTGACACTCGTGATTACTCAAAACGAATAATTTGTGTATATGAATAAAGTATAAAAATGCAATTAATTAATTAAATTCAAGTTGACTAATAATGGGAGTTGATATTTGTAATATTACAAATGCGTCATATTTTGTTTTGATTGAATTTTCTAAAGTTTTTTTAGTTATATTTTAAACATTTTGTCTATTTTCACTATTATCTAATATTGACTACGACTTCTTGACGTTCAATCTAAACGTTTATTTCCTTCATTTGCCTTTATTTTTATCGACTTTTCCAGTACCATTTTATAATAATACAATAATACACACACACACACATATCTATATATGATCACAGCAGATCTTGACTTGATAATATTTATTAACAATACTCCTTTCACTTTCACAAATTGTATATTACTTTATATGATATAATAATCCAATAGGTCGTTGTAGAACAGCATCGTTTTGGAAGACATTTGTGTGTTGAAAAAAGGAGGAGGTAATATTTCTCCCCTCTCTATGTCCAAAAAAACTGTCTATGAAAAAGGAGATCAAAGAGAATAAGGCTATTTTTTCAAAGAAGCAAGTGTTTGAAGTATAATTTTTGGAAGAATGTAAGCATAC
The DNA here is from genome assembly GCA_013387185.1 of Caligus rogercresseyi. NCBI lineage: Eukaryota > Metazoa > Arthropoda > Copepoda > Siphonostomatoida > Caligidae > Caligus > Caligus rogercresseyi. The sequence continues at coordinate 16,884,046 of CP045899.1, forward strand.
ACCAAGGATTTTTCAATTCTCAGTCCCTCCTTTGTTCTTTAATAAATTAAAATGGTTACATTTGTCATTTCAAACAAACTAATCAATAGCCAACAAACTACATATTTTTAAAATACACAACAGCTTGTATATTGACATCTGATAGAGGATTAGTACCGATTAAGAAAACATTGTTTGGTTGCGATAGCCGTGCGTGTTAAGGCGTGTTCAACTCACAATGTTGAGGGCGCAGGTTCGAATACTCCCGAGAAGGGATGGTCATTTTTGGTCTACCTCATTGATAAGATCCTTGGCTCGATAGACTAATTTTAATGCTGTATTGCTTATTTATATCCTGTCGGATGCAATTCTATCGAACCATATAGGCAACAAAAAAAAACATTGTTTGTCTTATAATTATAAATAAAAACAAAAGAGATAAAACTTTTCATACTTCAATATCAAAATTATCAATAACGAATGAGTGGCATATTTATATATAAAATTTTATTTTTCAAACTAAATTACATCATTAATATTTTTATTATTCGAACAATAGTCAATTTTTTCTCAAAATCAAGGTCTCTTTTTACTTCATAAATTATGTTAAAAAATATCTTACATAACAAGATAAACATATATAGCCAATTAGTTACATTTTTATAAAATACGTTGTAGCTTTAATACTATCATATAAGAGGCAATCATAATAAATTAAGAAATTGCTATTTCTCTTAGAATAAAAAAACAAAGTAATGAAGGTCCAATTCGTTTTATTCTTTATAAATTATGTTAATAATTTAATACAACATCTCATAAGTCATATTTACAAATATCTAATTAATTTATCTAACGAGCCCCGTGTATTCATAACCAATTATTGAATTATAAATATACTACATTGGTGTTTTTTAACTAACATCACACAGCCAGTAATTATATCATAAAGTTAAATAAAATAACCATTAGTTACATTTATAAAAACTGCAAAAACACTAAATGCAATAGCCAATCAGTTATGTAATAAAAATTACATTAAGTTTTAAAGTAATTTAACATATTAAGATGTTAATTATTACATTTAAGAATTCTTAAATGAATTTAAAAGAATTCAAGTCTATCATTCACACTATCCACAAACAAATTGTTGAAGGTCAACCAAAGGTGATAATCTTTTTTCTCTGTATCTTAATTTTGACCTCATCTAAGATTTGACAGAAGTTAAATAATGATTTTTATCCATCCGAATAAAATAATATTTTTAAATTATGAAAAAAAGTTGATATATTTTGAATAGTTATCCTCATGTTATTTCTTATTGGTTTACCTCTTGTTTAGATTTTTATTATAAACTATAATGCTTATTTTGCTTATATATTATTATTTTTATAATTCATCTAAACCAGACATGGCCAACTAAGGATCGCAGGCCGTATACGGCCCGTTAGACAATTTAATCCAGCCCACCGAGCTTGTCCAGTAAATAAAATAATAATGCTTCATAAATCATACATTACGTCTTGTCCATACAATACTGCGTTTCACCAATAGATGGCGCGCTAACATTTAGACCGCGCCTTACTCTTTATTTATCTCTTGAATTTTTTCATTGCCATTTGAGCCCTTCTGTAAAAAATGATTGGACCAAGAAAAGGAAAGTAGACAGTCAATATACTGCTGTGGTCCCTTTTTCAAATTCTATAACCCATTGTGGTCCGCAAGTTAAAAAGTTTGCCCATCCTTGATCGAAACAATAAAGGGGACTTTAAAAAATAATAATAATGGCATTGCTTTAAGAAAAATATCTCATTTCAATAGAATATATGATTTTTTTGTTGATACAGGAGTTATTTACTCATTGAAAATTAAAACGCTTCATTTAATTTTGTGAGGATTCACGAGAGGAGTCAATTTTTTGTGTTTCATCAAAATAGACTAAAAAGAATTTCTCCTATCTTAGCGCTGACGTCATTAAATAGCATTATAATATTGCTTTTAGAAAACACTTTATATCATAATGGGACATGAACTTGATGATGAAACAAATGACAAGGTTTTTTTTGTCTTTGCCCATACAAAACTAGGATTAAAATACAAGAAGATGTTTTTTTAGTAAAACACCTTTTTAAAGAGAAACAAGAAAAAAAATGATTATTTTATTTTGATCGTTAGATTTATTTATCTAAATGTTTTGATGATGATTTGCCTTTTTACTAATTAATTGAATGCTACAATCCTATGGCCTATTCCCTTGCAAACACTAATGATAAAAAAGGAAAATATTTAAGATACTTCTGCACGAATTCGGTCAAAATAATGTGTTGACCCAAATATAAACTCTGTGTGAATATAAAAGTATTATTGATAAATGAGCCACTATGTTGAATTTCTTGCAATGACTTGTGGCTGGGTCTCTTTGCATCCACATAACTTAGACTAAGCTCCATGCTTTCTTTTCAATTAGACTGTACAACCAATCCTATGTATATGTATACATATATACATATGTATATGCATATATAATTTAAATATCTTTAGTTTGATGTACACAATCTATCGATCCCTTATTCATTTAAGAGACAAAATATCTCGGCAATATCTCATTATGTAACTCACTATTTAAATGTCATATATTTGAAAATAAAGTATTCACTTTTCGTTAGCATTGATTGAATGAATACACAATATTTTTGTAAGAGAAAATACTTCATAGACCAAAAGATTAACGTTAGTCAATCCTATAAGCAATTTTAACTCTTAATGTATAGGGTGCATATTCATCACTACGGAAGTGAAAGGTTTTATAGACCGTTTGGTTTGTTAGAGTAATTTAAATGCTAAAATGAGTATTCATGACCACAAGGATGCCAGTCAAACACATATTGCTGATAAAAATATAACCATCATAATAAACAACAGACATGAAGATGCATTAAAAAATCTTATTTTTCTTCCTGACAGATGATTATTATTATTTAGTAGCTGATTATCCAAGTTTTGACTGTAGTTTTCTATTATGTAAGCAAATATATAATTCCACCAACACAAACTCTAATTTTCTATAGGGCAAACACAAAAACATCTATTTGCCCTTAAGTTATTTTGTAATCAAACCCCTTGTTGTAGATGTATGTTGTTATCCTTCATTTCATAATCAGATCAAGATACAATGATGTTTTTCATCTCAATAAAAGTTTTTCTACGTTACAAATGATTATATTTCCTACTTTTTTGATCTAGGAAAAACAACAACATTCCTTCTATGATATCTGTATATAATATAAGTAAGTGAACTACCAAAAAAATAAGGAATCCTTGATGGTAATTCAACATGATTGATAATCAATCAAATGTTGTACATATGTTTATTGGTTTGTCCTGGTTAAGTGTTGATTAGAAGTCGACTCATATATATTGGCACTGATAGTACAACTTTCATACTATAATATCGACGATTTTTGGCACCATTATTTTTTCGAATATTTTTAATTTTTTCAATGGTTGAAATAATTTTATTTTGTTACTGCAAAGAAGAATACAGTGTAAGACAATACACTAATACATACGGACAACATAATAAATAAAATAAAATCTTAATCAAATCAAATTTATTAAAAGGCTTTAAATATATGTTTTATATTTTTTTAATGCATACATTTGTCGTATAAACGAATATAAGCTCCTTTTCTTTTTGGGGGTCATCGAATCAAAGAAATTAAGCACATTAAACATTTTTACGTTATTTTTTGTCGTAACAAATATCAACTAGAGGCATATATACACTCAGAGATTGCAAACCTCCGCCGTCACGGGGTTCTTATGAGCCTTCCGAGGTGGATTTTTCACGACTGGGGCGGCGTAGAGGGACGGGGGAAGGTTCCCCTCGACGGAAATTCCGAGAGGAAGACGCTCCCGGCACCCGATTTCACAGCACAGCGACATCTATTGGCAGAGTTGGCTAACTTGAAATGTTTATTAGTATTTAGCTCATTTTGCATCTTAATTCTGCACTCAGAGATGCCAAAATTTAATCACTTGTTCCTTTGGTATTTCCAACAACTCCACAAAGTTTCATCCAAATCCGTTTGTACTTTTTGAGTTATCCTCCTGACAAACAAACCAACCAACAAACCAACGCCAGTGAAAACAATACCTCCTTCGGCGGAGGTAATAAGTTGTTGTTGTAATTAACATATAAAATAATATTTTTATATTTTCTAAGCTATAAATAAAAGAAAAACTTTCAATACATAAATTTAATATTTTTTGAATATATATTGATAAAATATCGGCCATTAAAATCACCTATCAGTCGACCTTTAGTGTTGACGGCTGTCATCTTGGGGTCCAAGCTTTTTGAAAAAGAGGACAGACCAATGTACGTATTTAAAATGAGAGGGACCAAATCTTTTATTTGAATTTGAGTCGCATTCATGATATGTAATTCTTTATTTAAGTAATGGGAATAATTGAAGCAAATTTCATGTTTCAGATATTATTGCTTTGGTTTATAATAAAGCATTAATTGCCCGATTTTAGTTTTCAGTTACTCACATCGTATATTATGTTCATATGAAGCACGATAATAAAATCATTGGCTTCAATTCCCAGGGGTTTATTTGCTGTATTCCTTTTTCCAAAGTATACAAAGCATTCAAAAATTACAAAGTTTGACGTTAAAGAACTTAACCCGAAGAGCATCATCATTCCAAGAGGTACAAAATACTGAAATTGTATCCTTGACAGGTTAAAGACGAGTTTTCTAGAAGTTTGTAATACATCTAGATTATTTTCATTTTGAAGTTGTTCTTTTTGTGGACATTGATGGATATACATTAAAGCATATAGGATTAACCATCTTATATATATAAAGTTTAATTTTTAACAATTTTTTAAATTATGTAAACTCTATTGGGTTAGAAGGAAAAAAACATATAGATATTTATAACATCGAATTTCGTGGTTCATCTTCTATAATTACATTGGGACATAACTTTGTTTCTGAAGAGTCAAAAAGGGCATCTTAATATAGGGGTTGTATGGCTTTTATGATAATATTGCTCCTAATAAACTAATATATTATTAAAAAGTTCCAATTTGTTTATTTGTACATTTGCTTCATCGGGCAAATTGTAGTATTAGTATGGAAAAGTTTCTTAAGTGGGTGATTTTAGTAGATATATCATTCAAGGTATTTCTACCGCTTTTTCATCCCTCTTTCCTTGTCTTCTTAATTGTTTCTACTTAATAGAAAACTAGCTCATGGGCCCAAGGAGCTAGGTTTTTTATATTTTGATTCTTTTTACTTTACTAGGCTATATACACACACATACTTATGAGAACGACTTTGCCCATGATTTTGTACAATAATAAATGCACTACTGACAAAATATTCAACTTGCTTACTATGCTTCAAAAAACTTATCCCTTAAAAAAACTTAGTTGAGAGTGTCTGAGTAGTACCTTAAATACTATACAATTTGTATGTAACTATTATCAAGTAAGTTTTCTTTTCTTCTGTCAAATATTTAAAGTGGAGAGTTTGTTAGAGGGAGAGAGGATGGGGTTATGAAGTAGCTTCCCAACTCATTGTGAACTCGTATGCATAAAACTATGAGAGTATGCAAGACAAATAATACACACACACACAATTGTATATAGGCCATGTCGAGACCGTTAACATGTAAAGAGACAGCATTAAAGATAAAGGTAGATTGTAAATATATATTTTTTCATAAAAAGTTGCCAAAAGATTTACTGAGGGTTTTTCTTATTTATTTTCAAAGGAGATGATAGTCTCTGTGAATATATTGGCATATATTTTGATATTGTAGGGTCTAAATTGAAGGTATTTATTTAGTTGTGGAGACAGAGAACTGATAAGCACAGTGAATTACAGCCATCTACATAACGTGGGCCTGGATTTTTTCACTTTTTATTTGCAAGGCTCTTAAACTAAAATATACCAATATATTAAAGAAAAGGAGTTAAGAGTTAAAATAATAGCTGTACCATCTAGATACTCATCTTCCAATGTTGATATTTGAATTATCTTTAAATCAGAAAAAATAAGAGGATGTGAGGAGAAAATGTTCTTGTAAAATGTTATATATTTCAATCAACTATTTTTTTTGTTTTTATATATCATTTTATAGAAAAGATAAAATTAAAAATTAACCATTGATTTTAAAACTTGTTATTTTTATGCTCTCTTTATTAATTCAAAGCAATTCAAATTAAAAATCTAAAAAAACTACATAAAATAAATAAATATTGTCAATCACTAAGACAATAATCTAAACCAAAATTGACTTCCTCATTATTCCTGTCTAAACAGAAATAAACCAATTCTTTTGAAGGTATGATTAAATTGAAAATTGCTATAGAAACAAATATTTAACTTGTTTATACTGTCATCAAATAAGAAATACAACAAAGTGATCCTAAGTCTGCAAGAAGTCCATACAAAAAAGCAAAGTCATTTATGTTTAGTCTTTCCAAATATATTCTCCAGGGATAGAGTGTACTTCAAATATTGTAAAATGTAATACTTGTTCATGCAGTTTCTTTTAATAAACTACTCTGCTTGATATATTTAATGTGTGATTTTATATGTTGGTTTTTATCTCATATGTTTATAATTAACAAGATGATTTTAAAAAGGTGCTTCTTCTGAATTATTTTGATACCTGTTATGATTAAGTTTCAAATATGAATGTTGGTTGCTTCAAACATGACTGCTTTACTTGCCACAAGCGTTATCTTTATTAGATTGAGGTTTCTCCTATAACAAGATTAAGTTTGTAAATGACTTATTATCCGTGTACCGTGTTTTAGCTATTTCTATAAATATCGTCACATATATTATTACCTTTGAAGATCATGGAATCTACCATAACACTATTTGTTTATAAAAGATATCTATGTTATACATAAAAACGACATATTAACTCAAGGGCATTATATTGGTCTTATAGGAGTATATATAATAAAAAGTAAGTTTAAAATAAATGATGGACTTACGCCGGCGAATTAATTAAGTTATACCCTGATGGCCCGCAATGGAGCCTGAAATTTCTTCGACGACTAACCCGCCAATATAAAAGCTACCAAAGATTTTCATAAATATATGCCAATGTTATTTATATATTCTTTTTTCATTACCTCCGCCGAAGGAGGTATTGTTTTCACTGGCGTTGGTTTGATGGTTTGTTGGTTGGTTTGTCAGCAGGATAACTCAAAAAGTACGTAACGGATTCGGATGAAACTTTGTGGAGCTGTTGGAAATGACAAAAGAAACAAGTGATTAAATTTTGGCATCTCTGAGTGCTTCTTTAAGATGCCAAATGAGCTAAATACAATAAATATTTCAAGTTAGCCTACTCTACCAATAGATGTCGCTGTGCTGTGAAATTGGGTGCCGGGAGCGTCTTTCTCTCGAAATTTCTGTCGAGGGGAACCCTCCCCCGTCCCTCTACGCCGCCCCAGTCGTGAAAAATCCGCCTCGGAAGGCTCATAAAGACCCCGTGACGGCGGAGGTTGCACTCTCTGAGTGTATTTATGCCTCTAGTTTCTTTTGTTATTGAGTTTCTTTTAAACTGTTGTAATGTAAAGTGTTTTTTATTCTAAGGAATGCTTTATAAATGTTGTTTGACTTATCTTTAGAGTTTTAATTTTAAACTATAATGTTTATTTATGTATTTTTATATATAATTACTCTAAGCAAATAAAGTCTCTTAAAAAAATGAACAAAACATAAATTGAACTCAGACAAACCATAAAGAAAACTCTTCAAAAGTGACGAAAAAAATTCTTTGAGTTCTTAAACTTTCTATGCCTGTAGATTATTCCGGTAAGTTAAAGTATTCGTATATTAATAGGGAAAGGGATAAGATACTTAATCATATTCCATCTATATTTAAAGACCTCCATTCATACTCTAGGATTCTAATATAATTTAAAAAAATAGCAAGCACAATTAAATACTTAATGTTTTTCTTAACAAATATTATTAAAATATAAATGGCTATTTACATCCTTTTATCCTAATTCACCACAAAATATTTTAATCATTTTCACTTTTATTCTCAGACAAAAAAACACCTTAATGAGATTTTAAAAACTCAATTTACCTTCGAAAATTTCCTATGCCCAAATGCATTTTCAAACAATAAAACATCTAGGTAGGGAGAGAGAAAACAAGAATACTAATACTTTTTTAATAAACAAAGTTATGAAATTCACCTAAGGAGAAAGAGATAGGACAAAAAAAACACACACAGGATTCAAGGCTATGCAAAAGTTGCTGAGCCTAATTTTACTTAGGCCTATGAGTACAAATACTTTGTATGCAAGCGTTTATAATTGATTTGTGCAAAATTTTGGAGAAAAAAATAAATAATGTGAGTCTATTTGCGTCTCCCTGAAACTCTCCATAAAAAACCTCATTAAGAAACTAAGTAATGCCCATTGTAGCCATTCCTAAATTCATCCCTCAATAATCCTTTACACTTATCTCACATATTTTGGAAGCATTTTTAGAATGTTCTTAGAAATAACTTATCGTTTATTCTGCCTTTCTAGTGGACCGGACAAATTATTTGGTCAAAAATATTTATATAACAAGTGATGCTTTTGCTCTCTCTTCTGTACAAACCCCTTTCTGCCCTGAAAATATTTGTCCTAAATAAGTAGGATAATTGAATCCATTAAGCCCCTATATGCATATACAAATGAACTCTACACCATCAAATAATAACAAGACTCAGGGCGTTATTTTTAACGAGCATTTTACTGCAACATTTTTTGCTCGGTCAAAATCACCATATTTAAAGAAATTCTCTATATTTGACTTGCTACAATTATAGGAAATTTGCAACATTTGCCTTCTACTTCTATTTGTATTAAAATATGTAAAGCATTTGTATACATCAATGATTAAGAAAGTTATATTAATGCAATATTATATCTAACATTTTATGTAGACGGTTAAAAACATAGGTTGCTTTGGACATGATACCTCTTGTTAGACTAGTATATTTTAAGCCTTCTAAAATGGCTAATAACCATAAAGCAATCGATTAAAATGCAAGGAAAAAATGTTATTTTTTCTTGGAATTTCGTCACTTCCATTTTAATGTCAAAGTTCAATTAAACAAGAAATGTATTTTAAACTTACAAAACTCTATTGTATGAATGGAATCGGTCTTTGATTTCATTGGTAGGCCCTATTGTTCTATTAATAGTAACGTGCCGTTATTAAATTTCTAAGAATATACCGATTTTCTTTGTTCATAAATAATTGATCGACGAATTCCCCGAGTATTGTCATTTATGGAGGAAAACGAATATTAGATTATGGCTTGCATTTATAGCATTAAAAGAGACAGATTGTATCTAATAGATAAATATTTATAATTATGCGATTAACTACAACCTTTGAAAGTAAACAAATATTATTTTCTAAATGATTTTAGCACTATATTTGTTTTGCATCATCCCGGTGAAATGATTTTTTTAATCATACGCAATAAAAGGAATAGCCAATGTTAAAAACTTTAATTTCAGAATCCCTTTGACCTTTTAGGCTGCCAAAAAAAGATATCAAAAGTTTGTATTTCAAATTGGACCCTATCAATTTAAAAAAAGGTTTGCTACAGTTGACTTAAACAAGATTAATATACCAATGAACCCATAAAATAGTAAATCAATGGTTTGATGAATGAGTAGGACATATTAGTATAAATAGCTTTGAAATGAGCTGTAAATGATGGAATTGTTTCTTTTATGTTTGTATGCCCATAAAAAAGGATTGTATCAAGTAAGTGCTTAGACATTATCTTTCTTATGAGAGTGTTTTTATGGGACACTCATTAAAGTGATTGATAAAAACAAGTCAATGGGTCAACAAATGAGGGAAAAGAAGGCTTGCTTTGATTAATTTTTTGGAAAACATTCTCTAAGTTCGCCAACTATTTTTTTTTTCATTTACTTTTTTTTTTAAACATTCTCATGAAAATTTGATATACAACATTGTTTATGATTCAATAGAATAAATAGTATGACTCAAATAAAAGACACCTCTGTCTAAAGTTATTAATACTAAAAAGAGTACAAAAATGTCCATAAAATATTTAAAAATGAACATAATTCCCATGATGTATTGACTATATGTTTGGCCTCTTCTCGAGGTAGAAAAGTTAAAGTAGATGTTTGTCATAGACTATGGGCTACGAATCATGTTTTGAATTTTTCCTTTTATCCGAGAATCGACCCTAATTCGTATTCGGTCCTCAAACCAACAAATGCATACATTCCATGACGATTAATTCAAGAGGATTCTGACCTTTTTTTAAATACCTTATTCTTAAAAAGTACCCCAAAAAGTAATTTTGCATAACAGCTTACATTATATTAAAAATGAATACCTATATTTGCCGTGTAAAAAGTTAACCAGCATGAAATGGATTTCCCCAGAGGAATTTTAATATTTTTTAACATATTTTTTTGTAAAGTTAATTAAACTTTTTAAATCAACAATCTCTGTGCATATTAAATGAGTATATCAGTATTGCACTTGCAATACCGTTCGACTTGCTTCAAAAGTGAGGGTGAATGGATGGCCCTTGAAGTACTAAAAGAAGACATATGCCAGTAGTTCCTTGAGGTTCAGTTGTCGTTGTTTGTGGCAAAAAATACAGGGGTTTGATTATTCCCTCGGCTCGTTTCTGAAGTACAGCTCTTGTTCCCACATCTGAAGCACCGGTGGTTAAATATGTATGTATCTGCTACAGAGTGACCCAAAGAGTAACGTTGACGAAGGATTCTTTGGCGGAAACAAAAGCTGACTCGCAGGAGGTTGTCCACACTAAGGTTTATTTTCCCTTTTGCTTGCTACGGCGGTTTGTAAAGGTTGGAGGACAGTAGTAATACTTGGGAGGAAACGATATTTAGATAAGTCATACCTTGGAACTCCTGAAGCTTTTTAACTTTTTCTGGTCGTGGAAATACCTGGCTTAGACCTTGGATGGAAGAGAAGCGGAACCTGTTGCCAAAAATTTATAATTATCTGTGAAATCCAATGAGGATACTCTTTTTTTAACCTTGCCACTCGACTCGTGAGCAGTTGATGGATGAGAAGTGGTCTTACTCAGATAATTTGTGAAAGTTTGAACAAATCGAATAATGGGGAGTGTCTCCTAACGGACCCAAAGTTATGTAGTAAACTATGTCGTATTTTTTTGTCGCCATTCCATTGCATCTAATGTCACAATATAAATCCTATTTTCAAACAATTTGAAGCATCGAATGGCGAAAAATGAGTATTTAATGAGTATGTTTTTCAATTATGTTTCCCCCATAGAGGATATAAAGTGCCGAAGAAACGTATGGTTGCGATGGATTAGTTAGTCTTCCATTGTTGGGGAAAGACAGGGACAGAAAGAAGTTGAGAGAGAGAGAGTGAAACTTGAAATATCTTATATACTTTTCCCCATGAAATAAAGAGTCCAATGAAGTAGATTTACTCATCATATTTCATAATAAAATTTCAGTAAGGGAGCGCGATAGCCGTGTGCGTTAAGGCGTGTTCAACTTTCAATGTTGTGGGCGCAGATTCGAATACTCCCGAGAGGGGATGGTCAATTTTGGTCTACCTCATTGATAAGATCCTAGGTTCGATAGACTAATTTTAATGCTATAATGCTTATTTATATCCTGTCGGATACTGTTATTCTATCGAACCATATAAGGAAAAAAATCAGTCTCTCTCTCTCTCTATTCAGTCGCTGTCTTTTCCCAACTATGGAGGGCAAACAAGTACCCGAATTTCAGTGCTATCAACCGATGCTTCGGCACTCTATATTATTATGTCTTATCCCACCGTCAACCGTAATAACCATACACATAATAGTTGTATATTAAGATTTTTTATATGACGTCAGTCCAACTCTACATTCTCAACAAAAAATAATAAGAAAATGCAGCATGCTCTCTAGAGAGATAAACAGATACTTATTGTATGTGCCTCTTAATGATAGGGTACTGAGGGGAATATTTTTTATTTGTGTGTTTATTTTATTGACTACATTCTCCTCATTATTGCCTCAGACACACACACACACACAAAAGCTTTTATGAAAGAACGTGCTTAAATTAATGACTGTGTGTGTGTGTTTTGATTGTTTGTTGAGACACAGTCTTGAAGATGAAGGTAGAGAGGAATACACAACAACAAAAATATTTGGCCTTGATTGCAGGAGATTGTTTATAATAAAACTGGAACAAACAAGAGAAGGAAAACATGTTGGATGATATCAACAAATGGTGATTTATCCATTATGTGTTTTCACAGATTACATTTATTATTTTTCAAAATTAAATGTAAAACTGTATCTTATAATTATTATAGAAGGTATATCATAACAATTAAAACTCCCAAACGTTAAACATATCAAATGCAATGGACAAAATAGGTATAATTGAAAAAAAAAACACATAAATCATATTTTTTGTAATATGAATAAATCTACTTGAGCAATTTTCTAATATCTTCGCATCAAACTAATAAAGCTGCATGTTTTTTTTTGTTCTTTGGTATTATATTTTCGCTATTATTTAAAATAATATGATTCAAACTATATTACTATAGATACGGTTTCCATATTTTTATCTCTCCAATCTAAATAATCAAGTTCTTTTAACAAAGGCATTAAGGATCACAACGGAATTTCATTCGGGAGGTAAGACAAAAAACAGAACAAAAAACAAGTTGGAGGATATCAACAAATTGATATTTTAGTTATTTTGCTATGATGCTTTTCACTAAATAAACATTTTTTTAATGTTTACAATACAACTTCATTTTTGAGCTATTAATAAATATCTTCACATCACATGAATACCAAAACGTATATTGTCAACATATCAACTTTTCCTGACATTAACTTATATATAAAATTATTAGCAAGTATTGAAAAAAAACGGAGATTCCAATATTCCATATTACATATGATTAGTTTGCTACATAAAAAGTTATCAAAGTTACAAGTAACATTAAAATAAGTCTGTATTCTCAAAAATGCTTTTCCACGTTGACTTTTTCACTGGCTGTAGGAAATTTATTTGTACATAAAGAATAAAAGGCTTGCAGTAGAAATGAAAAGGAAAAATGCTGAGTGATGATACTGAAACAAATGCAGTCATAGCAGCGTTATATAAACTATAAATACAACTACAGTAGATTGAAAGAGGGGATTAAAGTGATATCTAATATTTTTACGTATATCCTCATGAAACACCTTAGTCATTTAGGCCCCCATAAGTACTTAAGAATGTTTAATTACGGCCTAAGTGTCTTTACTCTCCACTTGAATATAATCTTGTTTCCTTTCAGCTCGTTATATGTATTATTATACTTTTAATGAATACGGATTTCTTGTACATACATATGTTCATATTGTAAGAGATGTGATGAAAAGTAAAGAAGCTACTATTTGTGGGTTAATGCAGAGATTGTATCAGTTTATTATTCATGTATTTGATTTTAGAAAAAAAATGGGCGTGGAAAACGTAAAGGCAAAGAGTTTTTAAATATAAAAACATCATATCAAAAAGAATTTGAAGTATTGAAATGAGGAAAAAACCAAAATATATTGTGAACAAGTAAAAAAGCTAATTTATAAAGATATTTAAAACTAGAGGCATATATACACTCAGAGAGTGCAAACCTCCGCCGTCACGGGGTCCTTATGAGCCTTCCGAGGCGGGTTTTTTCAAGACTGGGGCGGCGTAGAGGGACGGGGGAGGGTTCCCCTCGACGGAAATTCCGAAAGGAAGACGCTCCCGGCACCCGATTTCACAGCACAGCGACATCTATTGGCAGAGTAGGCTAACTTGAAATATTATTAGTATTTAGCTCATTTTGCATCTTAATTCTGTACTCAGAGATGCCAAAATTGAATCACTTGTTTCTATTGGCACTTCTAACAACTCCACAAAGTTTCATCCGAATCCGTTTGGTACTTTTTGAGTTATCCTGCTGACAAACAAACCAACAAACAAACAAACCAACGCAGTGAAAACAATACCTCCTTCGGCGGAGGTAATAAGTTTTTTTTTTGGAACCGTGATGGGTTGAAAGAAAAGGAAATCATAAAAAGACTTTTGGCATTAAGCTACAAGGTATCACTTCACTCACTGCTGTAAAAGAGGGGGTATCAACTCATAGATTAGAAAATCAACAGTAAAATTACTAATTGTCTATTTTTCATTGGCCATATAATTTACAAATTCTTTGAATTGATTCCACCCATTAATGTTAATACAATAAAGCAACGGATCATAATCCCGGAAGTCATACTAGTATTTAAATGGAGCATCACTCTGACTATCAAAACAATAAGAAAACAAAGTGATCATATGAAAAAAATTATGTTTATTGACGATATTTTCCCTATAAATAATATCTAAGCATTATTTATCATGTAAAATTATTAATGTAAAAACATATTTTTTGCATTTCCATTTGTTTGGATAATATTTAAAGTTTTATTTCACTATCCTAATTTAACTCCTTTTTCGTGTGAGTTTTTTTTGCTTTCTATCTTGATCACTTTATACTAGGCCTTATATTGCTGGACCATTCCTTTTAAACACCTATTTATTAGAATATCAGTAATAAGGGTTAATGAGAGATTAAACGTAATCCCAAAACGTAGAACCCAAATTATCATTTATTGATCGACAATTATTTCATCGTTCAAAACTTTAAGCTATTTGGAGCTTCAAACAAATTATTAAGGGCCCTGGAATTAGTGTGACAAATCTACTTTTAAGTGAACACAGGGCTCAGAGACTCATAGTTACATCATATTGGAGGTTCAAATTAAGAGTCTATAAATATTTTGTTTCCACATATTAAGGCATATTTTACCTACCACCGTTTAACACTAATACACCTCATCACTAGTTACGCTTTTTTACTATAAAAAATATACTTCGTTAAACATTTCGAGTGCTTTGTTTAATAAGAAGATGTAATGGTTAAGAAATCCAAGATTTCCAACAGGTCGATATTATTATGCCAAAATCAAGGGTATAGTTATGTTCCTCATATCCTAAACATTCGACAGTCGATATACTCAGACATGTGTGGTTGTTTCATTTAAAAGATAGAACATTACGTCACTCTTTGGATAAGAATAACAGATTTAATTTATAAAAAGTCATTTCAAGTCTTTTCTTTCATCATAAAGTCAATGTTCGATCATTCGATAAGCACGAAATCGTTAAGAATATATTGCATGACACTTTCTTGTATACATGATTAAAAACTTTCAGTTCAGATGTAGTTTTTCCTTTCTTTTGAATAAAAATAGAGCCACACTGATATTCGATGTTTACGTCCACAATAGCAGAAAAAAAATAGTCAACCATCGAAGCTTTAATAAGAAAAATCAATAAATTTGTTAGGTCTATTTTATGTCTGGTCTCATATTGACACTTTAGTTATTACTCTTTGTAGATTGTATTTACACTTTGATCTATTGACAAGATAAATGACATGGATATCCTTTTGCTTCAGAGAAAAATAAGACTTTATATGGTTAAAATCAAAAAAACATCGAAGCAAAAAAGTAAATCGATGTTTAGCCTCCAATAGACTGTTATGTATTTTTCTTCTACACAAAGTAGAATCACACATACACAATAAATGGTATCTGAGCAAAAAATATTTATTGTACTTATAATACTAAAAAGATTACACAATATATATATATGATACCCAAGGTCATTGCTTTTTCTTTGTATTTACAATGGGTAAACGAATGCGGACAGCTCAAATGTAGTCACTTTATTTTGCGGCAAAAGTCTTACAAATGTATACTCTCTTATATAAATAATGTAATAGTGTTAAATAGCCTGAAAAAATTGTTTGTCATTGCCTTTCTAATAATGCTTACCCTGCTTTACTTAACTATCCTCCAGTTGTGTTGTTGTCAGCCTTTACATCCAAAGCATATAACCACTTTTCAGGACTTTTTGAATGACGTTACCACCTCATATATGAAATCATCTCACAAATTCCAAGTTATTATTCCTTCCAAGCCTCCTCAGTTTTAATGAAGTGCTAGTCATTTTTGAGCGATTGAAAGAGTTTACCTATGTTTGCAGCAGACATCATTGGCGATCGAAGGGATCATAAGTTTCATAGAACCTTTTGTGCCGTCAAGCCTAATTTTCACATTTGCAATTCTGAATTGAAGGAACTCATAGGGTCCTGATAAACAGTGAAAGTAAGTATTAAATGAAGTAATAAAACGGTGAAAGGAGTGCAATAGCCGCGTACATTAAGACGTGTTCAACTCTCAATGTTGGGGGCGCAGGTTCGAATACTCCCGAGAGGGGATGGTCTTTTTTGGTCTACCTTATAGAAAGGTCCTATGATCAATTGATTAATTTAATGTTAAATGGTTATATATATATATATCTGTCGGATGATATTGTATCAAATCATATAGGCACAAAAAATATGTAACACATGGGCTGAAAAGCCCCGGGCCTAACAAAGAAAACACTTTTTTTTTGTTCGAAATTAGCTTTACTCATCAACGTAATCTCCATCAATAGCAAAGCAATCATTCCAGCGCCGCTCTAACATTTCAATACCACTTTTGTAGAACGATCCATCTTTTCCCCAAAATAGGCCTCAGTTTGAGCGACAACCCCTTCATTCGTGCGAAATTACTTACGGCGAGCATTTTTTTCAGGTCTGAGAACAACCAGTAGTCGCTGGGAGTCAAATCTGGCGAATACTGTATATGTGGGAACAACTCGAAGTTCAATTCACGCCATTGTTTTGATTGACTTGTGACAGGGTGCGTTGTCTAGATAAAACAAAAAAAAAATTGCCATATGCGGTCGTTTCTTTGCAATTTCGGCCTTCAAACGCTCCAATAACGCTATTTAATATTCACTGTCGATGGTATTTCCTTTCTCAAAATAGTCGATGAATAGGTATTAAACCACGCATATCCCAAAATACCGAGGCCATAACCTTTCCAGCCGATTGTTTTGCTTTCGGGCGCTTTGGACGAGGTTCACCAGTTGCTGTCCACTCAAATGACGATCGTTTTGATTCCGGAGTGAAGTGATGGATCCATTTTTCATCCATTGTCACATATCGACGCAAAAGTTCCAGTTTGTTACGTTTAAACATGGCCAAAGACTTCTCAGAATCATCAGCACCTTCCTGTTTTTAGTCAACAGTAAGCAAATGCAGCACCCACTTTGAACAGAGCTTTCTCATAGTCAAATGCTCATGCAATATAAAGCTAACACGTTTTTTTGATATCTTTACAATGTCAGCTAACTCACACAACTTCATTTTTCGATCATTAAAAACGATTTTGTGGATTTTTTGATGTTTTCTGGTGTTACCGCCTCATTTGGACGTCCACTTCGTTCTGCGTCATTGGTGTCTCTACGACCACATTTGAAGTCAGCAAACCAACGTTTTATTGTTGTTTCTGATAGAGTGGAATCCCCATAACACTTTTCAAGCCATTGCTTTGCTTGAACAGTATTTTTTCTCCTCAAGAAGCAGTGTAAAATTAAAACACGAAATTATTTTTGATCCCTTGTTTTAAAAATAACAACAGTAGCGTCAATCTTAGCACAATAACTCAAAAACTAATGAATAGAATATTGTGAAATTTTAACAGCTGTCTTTTGAAGGTTAGTATTAACTGATAAAAAGGTTATTGCAATAAAATACCGTCATATATGTGTTAGGCCCGGGACTTTTCAGCCCATGTGCTATATTTAATTTATTGGATTTTTTTTGACTGCTTGAGCTTTGTTGCTCGTAGGAAGAATCCTTTACATATAAATTTCTATAGTTCTTTGTCTTCCTTATCATTGATGGCGTAATTTTAAATGGATGTCACATTAATTGGCCCCTGTTAGTTCTTTGAGAGCATGACGACGACCAATCACAACTTATTCTTTCGTTTTCCAAAGTAAGTTGAAATATCTCTATGCTTTTAAATTTTTAACAATGATATTATATTTCTGAAGGAACTCAAGTGTACAACACATTTTCTACATTTTATATTACTATATACTTGTTTTAGAAATCTCTAATAATCAATTGCAGAGCTTGAAAAGACTTGAGCAAAGCTTCAATCATCGAAATGTCTTTTCACTTATAAGGCCTATATGTCAATACATGAACTGGTAATATTGACACAAAGTTCCGATAAATTCAAATTTAATGGATTCTTTGCTCATTTGAGTATGGATTTTGGATTAAGTAAATGTTACACAATATATTTTTTTCGGTTACACACATTTTATAGGATAATCTGTGACATTATACAATGTAAAAATGAAATACACTTAAACACAATACAATATTTCACCATGCAAAGAAGAATTATATAGGTTTTTATTTGAATTCTCTAACAAAACAAATAGTCATTTTAAAATAACTGATTATTAGTTTACTTTACTGAGATTACAATATTAATAATAAACATTTTATTTATTATTATTACACATAAAACGTCATTTCACATTAATCAACAATAAATTATAATAATAACCTATTTGATGAATTAATATTCCAACAATATTTTTTTTTCTTAATTGGTAGAATTTAAAATTACCCTCACAAATGAAAGTTAATATTATAGTATATTAAACATTTTATTTTCAAGTTATAAAACGTCATTTCACATAATCCACAGCAAATTAGAATAATACCTATTTGATGAATTAATATTTCCAAGAATATCGATTTTTTCTTTAATCGGCAGAACATAAAAGTATCCCCACATATAAAAGTTAATATTATTCCTTCATATTTTAATGCTATAGAACATAATATTCATATAAATAAACATAAAAGTCATTGCAATCTTTTAATATCCAAATAATTAGGAATCAATTCATAGTACTCAGGGCTCTTGTAAACTCAACATGAAACATCATTTTATTCATGGAGAGGTACTATTTTTTCTCCTTTTTGTAAGACTTGAAAGAAGTTTATGTATTGAAAATTGTATATCACGAAAGTAAAATACATAAGGTACATTAAATACAATTTATAAAAAATACTTTAAAATAAATGAATAACTCTACAAAACCAAAATAACTTGTAAAATCACAGGGGCTATGAAAAAGAAATATATACATGTATATATATATATATATATATATATATAATATATATATATATATATATATATATATATATATATATATATATATATATATATATATATATATCTTCTTCTGGAAGGTGAGGTAATAGCTCTAAGAAGGTACTTTGTATCATATCAAGTCGAAAGCATAGTTCCACGATTCCGGCTTTACTCCAGGTATCTTCAATTCAAGCACGTCATATGGAACAGTGGCAAATATTAGAATAGTACGAAGGTTTGAGAGTTTCGATCATTCCCGTAAATGGTTGCAAATTATTCATCAAAACATAAGTACTAAAAACTTGACTAATTAGCTAATGAACCATACCTTGCTTACTATTTTATAGAGCATTATTCAAATCATATTATATATATGTATATATATAAATATATATATATATATCAGGAAACGACCGGGTACCCGGCCCAGTGTCCCGGTTTTTTTATACACCGTGCCGGGACTTCAATATTTTTTTCGTTTATCATTCATAAAGTTTTTAGAAAGGAATTTTGAAATATTCTTTTAAAAAAAAGTCATTCACTTTTTTTTGGAGATTCTTTTTTAAAAAAACGTCTTCACTTTTTTTGGAGATTCTTTCTAAAAACATGCCCTACTTTTTTATGGAGATTCTTTTCATAAAAAAACGTCGTCACTTTTTTTTGGAAATTCTTTCTTTTCTAAAAAAAACGTCGTCAATATTTTTGGAAATGCTTTTCTAAAAAAAATGTCGTTAACTCAAAATGTCGAAGGAACGAAAATATATATTATGTCCCGGCCCGGTTTTGGCCCGGCCCAGCCCGGCTTGAAAAGTTTAAGTGCCGGCCCGGGTCCTGGTGAAAAAAGGTGTCCCGGTCGTTTCCTGATATACATGCACTAGCCCACAAAGATTTTTTTCTTTATGCATTAAATGAAGTAGACTCATGGGAAGAAAGAATCTTCTTTTTAATCCAAGGGTATATTAATGTAATGAAAACGGCTGGAACTTAAAAGATGGATACTAAGATAATAAGTTATGTTTTTGTTCAGACTCAGATAAAATATATTTGTAACCACAAATGGTGTACAATTTAAGGACTGCTTTAGAAAATTAACATAAAAATATTATCAAAGGAAATAAGCCGGCTCTTGATCCTTTATCTTCAGAAGAGGTATTTGAGGCTTCTTAGAAGTCCAAGAGGAGAGATTCAACCGTTTTGAGTAAGGTTTTTTTACCCTTCTCCTTCTCCAACCCCAATAACTACATAAAGTGTGGTTCAGTCCCAAAGAAACCCCTTATTAATCTTAAAGCCAATGAAAATATTGGAAATCAATCTAGTTAAGATGCTTAGAAGAAAACATTCAAGTATACAGATTATATTAGTATATAGGGCAAAGTAATGTCTAATTATTTTAGAACCTAATTTATTTCGATCCCCTGATTAATTAATATGTTCCTTCATTATCTGAAGTATTTCTTCATAATAAGTCAATAAATTATAAGTAAAAACATATTTTGAATACTTTGGCAAGGAATATTAATCCTTGGTACTTTAAGAACAAGGAACTGAAGTTAAATACAAACATATCAAGACTTTTATGAATGATCATACATAGTATGAAGGTTGTGTCCTTTAAGGAAGCTCAAGGCTAGAAATATTGATTTAATCATTTAACTAACTCGGCACAATATTTTTATTATTATTAAAACTAATTGGGTAGAAATATTGAGAGGGTTACGGAATATATATGAAAAATCAGATAGTAGTAGGCATATTTGTTAAGTAAAAAATAAGTCAAATAAATTTATTTGTTGTAGCCAACAAAATAACTTTGAATTATTCTTAGCAATTGAAATACAATTTAAATTTTTAAATATTGTTAATTGCCCGTGAAATAAATATTTGTCATATATCCATTTCACAGTTAAAGCATTGAAACATAACATAGTTACGGACGATGTACTAGATACGTAAAACATATATGGACAAGAGTAATAAATTAAGTTATGGAATGTCCAATTGAATATTTTGGTGAGTTAGGCTCTTACTTAGATAAAGCATATTCGAATCAGCCCCATTAATATGCCCTTGACCTATGAGGGAAACAAACTTTATTGGACGTAATTATTTCTGAAGTTTAATACAAAGAAGTCCTGAAAAGTTGTTGTGTAGAATGCATGCTTTTTTGTCTATATGGTTCGATGAAGTAGTATCGATGAATATATAGTTATTGCCTTTAAATAATTCAATTGAATCAATAAAGGTACATAAATGTGCATTGCTTATTCAAAGAAAATCGTGAATTTGTCAGCTGTCGAGGAAGAAGGCTCAAAAGAAACAGATATTCTATACATACATATGTATACTGGGATAAATAAATCGCAAGGTAAGACTGAGATATAAATCACAAAAATCGCGCAAAAATGAAATAGTATTAATTAGTTTATAATGCGCCTCACTTGACAGCTGATCAATACTCAAAATACTATTATTGTGTTATTAAAGGTTATCTATGTTTTCATATCTCTATGATCGAATCTAGGATATTTTCATTGTGATTGATTAATATTGAACTTACCCTCTGGGGAGGTGATCATATAATATATCAATCATTGAGAGTTGAACACATTGGCGGACTGAACTAATTCGTGCTTGATGGACAATTTCCTCACTACAACATGGACTTAGAAAAAGTCAAAGATAAAGAGTGAGTTATAAATGATGATTATAAAAAATATTAGTGTATTAATATCTGAAAAGGAATCTCGGCTATACGATATTTTATTATATCGCAGAATATTTTGTAAATCTACCATTTTCAAAATGAGAAATGACATAGTTATGATTAAAACGTATTCGGGAAGAATTTCTCTTAAAAGCACTACATTTATAAAATTATACTAAATTATAAACGGTTTAGCTCCTAGAGGGTCTTATTAGTGGCTGATACCGGATTGTTTTCCGGTGAAGGAGGGATGATCTAGGAGTTAAACAAACAAACAAATAGTTATGATTATTTAATCCTTAATTTAATGTTATGCCCGTTATCTTTGATGAATTTATAACCATAAAATTATTTTTTTCTCGTAAAAACCGATCAATTATAAAATCATTGATTGGTTATACTAATAAGGTTATAAAATATGAAATGTATTGCCATAATTATTTTAAAACGATGCATGAATGGAACTTATATTCATGCATTAGCAAAAAAAATGGCAATCATCTGCGGAAGAAGACTCATTAACATATTTTAAATATGTATAGTTTTTAAAAAGATATATTGGCAAAGTAATAATAATAATATATTCTTTAATGTTTTTATCATTTTAATAAATGCATAGAAAATATAAATTATCGCTGTTTAGTTCTTTGGCTTACTAAGTATATATGATGAGTTACATTTTAAAAAGACATAAAAATTGTGGCGTTACAATATTATATATGAACACGGCTGAGAATCGGATAAAATAGCTTTTCATTTATTTCTTAGAGACTTTATTAATTTAGAGATATTACTTATAAAAAAATATAAAAATAAACATCTTAGTTTAAAATTAAATCTCTATTCTAAAATCTAGCAATATTATATACGAAATTTAATTATTAACTAGAGGCATATATACACTCAGAGAGTGCAAACCTCAACCGTCACGGGGTCCTTATGAGCCTTCCGAGGCGGATTTTTCACGACTGGGGCGGCGTAGAGGGGCGGGGGAGGGTTCCCCTCGACGGAAATTTCGAGAGGAAGACGCTCCCGGCACCCGATTTCACAGCACAGCGACATCTATTGGCAGAGTAGGCTAACTTGAAATATTTATTAGTATTTAGCTCATTTTGCATCTTAATTCTGCACTCAGATATGCCAAAATTTAATCACTTGTTCCTTTTGGCATTTCCAACCACTCCACAAAGTTTCATCCGAATCCGTTCGGTACTTTTTGAGTTATCCTGCTGACAAACAAACCAACAAACCAACGCCAGTGAAAACTTTCCTCCTTCGGCGGAGGTAAAAAACATTAACAAAACAATATTGTAATAAAAAATACAGATGTAATAAATAATGTCGCAAATAATACATTAAATACTGAAGCTTATTAAACATACTCATAAATACTTAATGGTTAGACGAGCTCAACACTTGAAAAGGAATTTATTATCCCATAGTATTTTGATATATTGATTCTCAAGTGTTGAAAAAGGTGTAACATAAAAATATTTTTTGCCTATTTGGTGCAAGTGCAACTTCCGTGTGAATAAGAATAAGCATTATAGTGTTAAAATTAGTCTATCGAACGTCGGGTATTTTCAAAGAGGACCTGAAATGACCTTCCCCTCTCGGGAGTCGAATGTGCTTTCTCAACATGGAGAGTAGAGTAGATCGAATGTTTTTACTGATACTGTAAAAATTTGAAGAGAAAAGATTAAAACCTGAAAGAGTATTTTTTTAAATTGAAAGATCTGTATGTTAAAGACAAATTTCTAATAAAACAAATAAATAAGCTATGTGTTTCTTCAACTACACGGATCGGAACAGTTGATATTATGTTTTTTTTAATTAAGCGACACTTTGAAATGATCTAAAATAATTAAATTAATAAGAGTTAACAATACCAATCATTTGTTGTACCTATTTGATTCGATAGAAAGGCATTGTTGTGAATATAAATATAGCGTTAAAATTAGAGACTATCGAACACAGGATCTTATCAATGAGGCTGTAGACCAAAAATGACCATCCCTTCTCGGTATGTGAACCTGCGCCCCCAACAATGAGAATTAATCAAGCCTTAACGCAAAGAGCTATCGCATTCCCACTGTGTAAATGAAAAACAATAATTGTATACTTTTTCCATTGAACTAAAATAATTACTGACTGCGTATTGAATTATGTCATTTTTAAACACGTTGAAATATGGTTATTATGTAATAATTTACTCAATAAAATTATAATAAAAAAGCTATAATATATTTGGTATTAATGTAGTCATTCATCTCAACAAGTCAAATGTACAAAGCGGTTGATAAATTTGATATGTTACAAGATAAGAGGCTTAAGTTTAGAAAGATAATTTTAAAGTAGAAGTGGTGTTTGTGTTAGAACATCATATTAATGCGTTTAAGGTTGTATTGTTTATTTAAATGTATCACCGTGTGTGCCATAGATTTATTAAATATAATTTTAGTTGTATGTAAAATAGAACTATAAAACAGATGAAATATATATTTTTCTCCAATTAATGGTGGTGTGGATATAAAATATATATTCTTTTTTGGTGGTTGTGGTGAGGTTCAGGTGTTTCCGATATTGATTTAAATATTACCTTTATAGAAAGGGAGTATTGGACACATAATGTTCGTTCTTATCCAGATTAGAGTATTTTCATTATTTAGCAATTACTTATAATAGTTTGGACGTGTAGAATCAATATTTGAATGATGAATTTTAAATGTATTTATCCTTAGAAAGATTCATAACAGAATAAGAAAAGCAAAGTTTTATTTACGAAATTTTATATTTATCAATGTTGAAGTCAGTAGTAATACGCATTCAAATAGCAAGAAACATTTATAGAGTCAGAAAAAATGTTCAGCAAATTAATAATCAATCTGATAAGCATATTTAATATAGCGTGAGCAAGTAGTCGACATAATAGTAGGTTACGTTACTTCCTTTTGGCTCAACTAACCTTTCATATAAAGTATTTTAGACAGTTCTTAGAATATAAATGATTACCCAATCCAATGGCTCATAAATTGTACTATCTACATCAATTTAATAGACCTTTATATTTGCATTTCATTGATCTAAAATAACTGGAAGACATTGGACATATTTAACACTTTTTAATTCATAAACGAAAATGTGGAAAAAAAATCTGCGCTATTTCATAACTAAATAACGATACCTTGTAAAGATTGTGGCAAGATTTTCAATACAACCCTCCATGCCTTTGTGGAATGTCAAGCAGTACAAATTCTTACTGAGTTTGTATGTCTGAACATAAAAGGGCCTGAAAAAGAGAGCTCGGCCAAATACCGGAAAGCGATTATCTTATTTGGACTTGGCAGAAAATGGACCACCCCACGAGAAAAGGCGATAAATTTCGCAATCTTAAACTCCAAAGCTCTAATTGATAAGCAAATTACTTCTGGAGACCCTTTACAATCGTCGGATATTAGGCCAGTACTCCTATCGGCAGCGGCAAGATATGCTTCCTTGGACCTGAAGATCCCCTCCCTTTCGGTTGACTCATGGACTGTGGCCTCGAAGGAAATTAAATACTTCCCTTCCCTTGCATCCATCCACCGGAAGACATTATCTAAAATAATAATAAAAATTAAGAATTGCAAGTAATGCCAGTTTAAAGCTCAAAATTTATGTTTATATATTTTAGTATCAATTGTCATGTCCATTGATTTTTATTGTATTTTATTGATTGAAAATAGTGCTTTTAGTTCAACCCCTAGGATAAAATTGTAAATTAAAATATTTACTTATATGACTTTTCATGCATTATCTTAGGTTTTTATGTATTCTGTTGTACATATAATAAAAATGAACTGTTGAATAAATAAAATAAAAATAACGATACCTCTACTAATACACAAAATACCATTTACAAAAGTAATTGTTAATAATTAGTTAGTGTGATTAGCCTTAATGTAGGTAATACAAGTTGTATACTTAGCGGAACAGCGGAAATTTATTCCTTTCAAAACTCCCTAAGTAGTTAAGTAAACTGGCTTCTTCGTTTATGCTTTTTTGTATACAACTGTTCTTTACATATATATATATATATATATATATATATATATATATATATATATATATATATATATATAGGTATATATATATATATATATATAATATTGTTGTAGTTTAGCTAATGTCCTTTTGTTGTGCTTCAATCTGAACAACTAGCAAAATAACAACAAGGCCGTTAATTTTTTTTATAAGAACCAAAACAGTAATTACAAACTTGGAGGAGAGACAAGTGTTGATAATTAAGAAGGATTTAATTAGATTTGTCATCCCCTAACTCTCTCTCTATTAGTGCTATTTGTTCGTTTTAGAGTGTACCATAAACACTGAGCCAAATCCAGACAAAACTGTGAATTTTCGTCACTCATCCTCTTCATCCATGGCAATAATTGCTTCCTTATACCATTCAGAGTTTATCTTATTTTTTGGTTTCAATCCTTAGACAAATGTACTCATAACTACTGCTCTTGGTTCCGTTTAGTCGATCGAAAATCATAAGCCAGATAAACTCTGGATTTTCCTTATTCTCCCTCTTCATCG
Organism: Caligus rogercresseyi; assembly: GCA_013387185.1. Classification (NCBI taxonomy): domain Eukaryota; kingdom Metazoa; phylum Arthropoda; class Copepoda; order Siphonostomatoida; family Caligidae; genus Caligus; species Caligus rogercresseyi. Next base: position 16,910,515 of record CP045899.1, read on the forward strand.
CCCTCTGCATAGCAAATCATATATTGCAAAACTACTAAGAATGTTTTAAAAACCAGGTGTCTTCATTTAAAGCAGCAAGAATTAGCAATTGGAAAATTGAGATCGCCCATCTTTTTCACCGGCTGTGCGACCCCACCCAACCTTTTTTTGTACAAAAACATGTGATAGGAACTATACAGTTGTGTTTTTAGCTATATGGTTCTTCGATATTATATCTATATGATCTCAATATGTATCGAACGCTCTAGTCATTGATTGTTTTACAAAGAAAACGTTATTCCACGCTTTTGAGTAGAGGAATGTTTAAGGTACATTACATTCTATATTCTCTAAACTTTTATCTCTAAACTAAAGTAAATATGCTAAATACATAGAGAAGTTTGACTCGTATTGATGCCAAGCTACCACGAGGAATTAACCAATCCATTTTTACGACCGGGAGTAAACGCTTGATATAAGTTTTTGTTGTCGGAGGTATGCTAAATAACATTTTGTGAATTAACCAAAAATATTATATTTATTCTAATTGTAGGAAAAATATATATCTGTTTGTCCTATCATGATCATTTGAGACATCTGCTGAATCCAAGAGTTATGATAAATTAGACTGGAATAAGATGATCGCTCTGCTTAAGGTTTGACATTCACAGTAGTGTAATTTAAATTATCTGGATATATATAAACGGTCATTTCACAGACTTTAAAATTAATGTTTACAAAAACAATTTAATATTTTTTATATGAAACTAAAATTATACAAAAATAATTTCACATGAGTTTATTTCACACCTTACTGAAAACCAATACGTTTATTTAATTTCAAAATATATGCATCTATATTTCTTATATTAAAGTTATTGTTCCATTTGAGGATATAGAAAAAATAGAGTATAAATTGCTTTGTATTTTTAATTTGTTCCTGTAAGTAAATATTAAATGTCATATATTTCCAAACTTTATGTCAAGTGAAAAAGAAGATTGAGTCATGAAAAGACAATTGAATGAAATTCCTTCACGTTAGATGTCAGTAAGGTGCATTTATGTATTTTCATAAGCTAAGAAATAGGATCTGATGCATCTAAAAACTCATGTCAGATCGACCTTGCATAAAATTGTATACATAATTTCCCTCAAGCATTTCAAAATATTCTTAGCAAAAACACTTCTGAAGCTCATTTCTTTCAGAGAGCTTAATGTATGACATTATCCGTAAATGAATATACTCACTAGACATAGAAGAAAGGTTATTGAAAATAGATTGGTGGACAGATAAGGAGAGAGAGAGAAATAATATTAAAATCAGCTGACATTATGTAGTAAAGTATCCCTTCACACCCGGCCGACTGTCGAAGAGCAAACATCAAACTATCATTCTTAAAAACACAACATGTACCTTCGTATGGGACTCTATCAATGCATTTACAATTCCTATGAATAAACTACTCTAAGATCGCACTAAAGTATTATTATCTATTAAACAAAGTGACTATCCATCAAATGGAATAAAATGATGGTTATTTTAATTAATCATATTTGACGATATATGGATACTAACTCCGACTTATAAACAGAATGAAAACAGGTTACCAACCAAAAAATGATTTTTATTTGTAATTCTTGAAGCAAAAATATTTAAGCTTTAAACTCTCATGTTTATTTGTATACTTTATACGTACTTACACTTTTTTTTTTGGATTAAAAATGTCCTTTTGATAGATTTTTAAGGAGTAATGGAAATTATTTATATAAATATAAATATTTTTTTTCTTATTTTATTTAGCGAAGTTACATATAATTACATATATATAAATAAACATTCTAGTTTAAAATTAAATCGCAAAATATAAAAGTCAATTTCAATAGACAAACATTCTAGTCGTTAAAAAGGATTTTTTTTGTAAAAAAACAATGCGGTAAAAAACGGTAAAAAATCACAGTGACAATAAAAATAAAATGGTAAATTAATTACAAAAATGTCTTCTGATAAAACCTCTATAAGTTCGTAAGAGTTTTTTAAGATCATTCACTGTTTTGTCCGAGAATGAGGGAAAGTAGCGAACCAAGTCTCCCGCGAACCTCCACTGGGAATCAGCACGTCCTGGAATCTTGATCTCCAGCGCAGAGTAACGAGCAGCAGCGGAAATATATATAAATATATTCTTAAGCTTTTTGTCATTTTATTGTACATATAAGAGTTCTAGTCTTGAGCCTTCAAATTATATTCATATATGTATCAGTTGATTCCCAGCGTCTAATGTTTTCATTAACTCCAAGTATACTTCTACAAAATATATAAGAAAGATAATTTAATAGTATTCTCAAGAATTTTTATTGTACATATGATCCCAAAATATTCAAGCACTTTCCCCAACATTCTTCGACCAAATGATTTCAATTAACAAATGAAGAAGTATGTTTCTTCTCTAATGAAAAAAAATGAGAAAAAAATATGTCAATGACAAATATCAAACAAATGTTACTCATTGCCTCAGTTCAACTTCTACTGTCTTTCTTTAGCATTTTTGTATTAGGACAGAGAAAAGAAAATTCATTTGAATGAAGAGAATGTTTATTTACTATTTGTAATTATTTTCACAGCTTGTACATTATTATTGTAGATGTTTATGAGTCCTGAATTGGTACGAATAAAAACACACACATTCATCCATAAAATATAACATTGGCAAATGGTCAGTTATTTGGCAAGCAGGATTTTTTGCCCATGCGAATTCTAAGAAAATTGAGAGTCAAATGGAGCTTTACATATATAAAAGGAAAAAAAGATAGAAAATGAGCATTGTCTTGAGTTAAGAAGTGTTTTCTCTTTGCATGTTTTATTGTTTAAATATGCTGTAAGAGGCTTAGACATGGATTTGTACACCAAGTTTGCAAACATAAAGCACTTGTAACTATTGTTTTAGAGAATGATCAAATTATTTACAATAAATAATTACATACGAAAACTTATATTTCTATAAAGCATTTCCATTATTCTTTAAAAATCTATCAAAAGGACATTTTTTATCCAAAAAGTCGTGTAAATACGTATAAATATACAAATAAACATCAGAGTTTAAAACTTATACACCAAAAAGTCAATACAAAACACAATCAAGTAGTAAAATTCTCAATTTACTATTTTCTAAGTCTATAAATAAATTAGTATACTTTGTCATTATTAAATTATCGATTTTCCTTGTTATCAAAATCTATAAGTATATTTTTTAGTCTAATCAATATTAAATCTGCTTTTTTCCCTGATTTGTACTAATATAAAACGCTCTATTTTTAACTGATTCCAATCTCTTACCTATTGCTGGCTGCTAATATCAGATTTAAGTGATTAGTAACAAATGATATCCGTTATTTCATAACTAGATATTTCCTATTCTACATCATTAAATCAATTAGAGTACTTTCATTGTTATCAAGTTATATGTTTAACTACTTTCTCAATCTATAAATTATTATTAATTATTGACCTCCCCTCATTATTGAACATTTTAGTCTTAATTTGCAGAAATATTAAAGAAACCACTTTATTCTTATCTTATCCACATTTTCATATATTTGCAAAAGCCTTTTAGGTTTAAAAAAAGTCTCTCTTGTTTCTTTGAAGAAAAAGAAGAAGGCTCTATCCTTCAATTACATTTCATAGAAAACTTATAAGGACAGGGTGTTAGTTATATCTAAAGCGTTAAAGTAAAGTTGCACATGCATAACATAAAATTCTTCCTTTTTCCCAAAAGGAATTGGCCAAAATTTAATTCTTCTTTAGTCCGTAAGGGGTGCTTTGATGCTAGAGCTCTTTGAAAAGTCCTTCTATTATTTATATTTGGAGACGTTTTTATCATTTATATTTCAATTTATCAAACTTAATCTCTTTAAACCGGTTTTAAATAGGATTGTGACGTAATATCATGGACTAGGGACATCTAACGTTAAAGAAAATAACCAAAATTTGTCCAATTTTTCCTTGCATCCGCCACTTTACTTTAACGCTTTAGTTATATCCAGGATTAAAAAGTGGTTAAAAAGTTATTTAAGGAACTCTGCATTTTTTAAACGTGTACATAATTGTAAAAACAATGAAATAAGTTATTAGAAGTAAGTTGAAATGTATACCTGGCTTTCAATCTTTTGAAGGTACGGCGTCCGGACGGATTTCTATGGTCTGCTATCAGTTGAAAAATAATTTTCTCGAAAGATAAGCCACTATGAATTTCCTTCCAATGAACGCACATAAGCTATGCTGCTCTTCCTAACGCTCAAATCAATTTATTTACTGTTATTGGCTTAAAAGCTGTGTTTCAAGCATGATACACAGAATAAATATCAAAGCCAACAACCTAACTCAATGGGTTGCCCTATTTTTGGTATATGTCATGTTGGGAGCCATCTTAGGTCTATTTTATGAAGAAATATATATTCATAAAGTATATGAAACAGTGGACCAAAAGAATGGAGTCTTGATATAATATCCCTTGAGGAGTTCCAGTCTGAATATTAAGTCTTAAGAGTAATTTTAAAAGGGAGAAATGATCAAAGTAATATCCAATGACGTCGTAGAAAGGGACTGCTTCTTATTATACATAAGATAGGATAACATCACAAAAGTTTATCAATTGTTTCACCAAGTGGGACAACCATCAAAGAGCTCTTTTAGTCCTACAACTTCTTCTTCTCTGTTGCGCTACTAAATAGATCGAGGATAAATAGATGAAATATACAAAAAAAGGAACTGCATGTTGGTTTAAAGTTTAATACATTAACTAAAGGCAAAAATATTTTTACCGCAATGGTGAACTACTTATTTTTTTATTATAGCCAGTTAAAATAAAAAGATATATAAAACCTCATAACTTTATATACATAAAGTCTCTATCATTTCTCTATTTGCAAAAACCTTGCAAAAATGCATGCTACAAGTATAATATAACTAATAAAAATGATGCGACACACTCTTACATACATATATGTATAGCAAGTGAGGGAAAGCTTATCAAATTAAATTCAAGGCTGTCCACATTTTTACTCTTACTTTCTTAGATAAATGGAAAATTGTGGAGAGGCTTGCTTCTTTTTTTTTTTGCATGATATGAGTGTATTACGGCATTTTCAAACACAATTTATGTTACACACTTATTTGCACGTTAAAAAAAGGTGAAGGAAAATAAGAAGAATAAAGACAATACTTTTCAAGAGTCCAGTTAAATATTGGATCCATAGTTACCTTAGAGGGGATGATGCTAAATGTCGAAAAAGCATGAAATTAACATGATGCACAAGTAAAACTCAGTAAGGGATGTATATGTAAAAATTTTCATATAATTTATATCTTTGTGATTATTTATACCTAATTGCATAATTACATAAAACAGAAATTAGAGTGTCATCATTGATTCGCCTGGTTATTTTTCTTCATTCATACAAATCCCAAAATCCGTGGTTATTCTTACGTTTGACGGCATAGTTAATTTATTTCATCAATCTCACCTAATTATACAAATCTACTTTGTATACATGTTCAATCAACGCAACACTTTAAAAATACTAAATTTAATCTGTATTTTAGCGACTTTAGTAATCTTTGCGATTTTATCGGTTGTGTGAATATTTTAGTTGGTCATATTTTTTAAAGCATTTTTAAATATTTCTTCTTCCCCTAGTATTAACGATAAAATGTAGCTATAAACTTGTAGGTACACCTCGCGCATAGAGATTATCTTATGAAAGTTTGAACGAAATCGAATTTCTGTGTTATGTGTTTCCTCAACTGACCCAAAAGTGATATAGTAGACTATTTTTTCGCCATTAATTTCTTCTATATCAATGACATTTTTAAATGGTGGGACGCAAATGTTATATAAGATATTACTGATTATAAATTATTTACACATACAAAATATGCGATTTTTAAACAGGCCATTTCTAAAAAACACTTATTGCTCACATATTTCATATATAAATAAAAAATAGTTTAGTATATTTGAGTGAGTTCCATGTTCCTTATCTTTTATGGTGATTTATTTAGACAATGAAGATGATGAGCCACACACTCAATCTCCTAAATGCATGTTAGTGAGCACATATTTCTTTTTGTCCTATCCTTGAAGAGCATTTAGCCATTAGGTAGGAACGGATAAAGGATGATGCACCTAAAGACTTATAAAAACGATATCAAGCATTTAAAAATATAAACAACATTATTCGAACAACAAAAACAAGCTTGAGAGAGATTTTTAATCACTTTGTCCAGTATAAGGTGTCTCCTTGTTTGCAAACATTTTCTATAATATTACACTATATTTGTATTGCTACGTTTTTAATAGCAAACATTATGAAAACACCTCATTGATTTAAAAACAGGATTTATACAACTAATCATTGAGATTGTTCCAAAAATCACCTCTCAGGGACCTGGAACTTCCAAAATAAGAAATGAAGTATTCAATTAACGCTTTCTCCTTTTTCATGACAAAGGTCTTATTTATTCATATAATACCAGTAATACAAAATAAAAATAGATATAAAAAAGGGGGAGATTTGTGCTTAGTAAAAAACATAATGCCCTAATGCACGGGCTCCCGAAGACTTCAAAGCTCTGTACGACTCCATACGTTTAGTTATCTTATTCCATTCTAATAGGCGATCTTAATGTCGATTTAGATCAATTGCCGAAGTATCCTAACTGGACCTTTTTGATGCATAATATCTGGATGGAGTTTGGTTATTGTATCAAAAAGTTCAGTCCAAATCAACTAGTGTCATGGAGAAAGGGGAACAGTCTTCTAGAATCGACTAGAACTTATCTCCTCCATTTGAGGAGTCATGTGAAAAAGGCTTTTACAGGCAAGAAACGTTCTCGGACCAATTATATTATAAGATAGAGATGCATTCTCTCCTAAATCAAAGTGTTTCAAAATTTCACAATGGGTGCTAAAGAATGATAAATACATCTCAAATTAAAAAGAAATTTACTAGAAAGTTTCCACGGCTTAGCATTTGCACAACAGGCGGCTCAAACCTGTACAAGAGTGGTTCGCATTACAACTGCGCAGTTATTCATAATCAATGAAAAGTGCGAAGACGATCAGCTCAAGATAGAAAAACTAATGACTGAACATTATCTATTTGCAAGAGCATTCTCTTCAGAATTCCATAAGCGTATGGCTTGCCGAAGTGGCAGAGTCTGAAATGTCTACAAAAAGTTCAAAAGGAAAATCAGAGCAATGTAAGACTAAAAGACTTTACTTATCAAAGATAATACTCTGCACAAGACTATTCAGTGTATTTTGCATAGAGGTAAAAAAATAACCAATCTTAATGAAATACTGGACTATTTCCATACCCGCTTCCAGGACACTAGTCAATCAGAAACGATCTGAACTTCCCAGGAAAAAAGGTTGTTCTAGATGTAAGATCGTTACTAGAACGGATCACAAACCTACATAAAGAGAAAAAGTTTAAGAACAAAAACGCTTGGGATCGATGGAATTGATGGAACAGTATTTAAACGCCTTCCAGAGAAATAGCTCCTCCTCTTCAGATAGGAGAGGTCCTGGAATTGAAAGGCCAGCTCCAAATCCCTCACAAGAGGGTGAGAATTGTCCTGATTCCAAAAAAAGGAAATGGTACAGACTTCAATCATTGGAGACCGATTACTGTGCTTAACAACTCTACAGGATTCGTTTCTGGTATTTTGGCGCACGAGGATGGAGCCGGAGAGAATAAAAGGATTAATGGCTCAAAAGGGGTTTTTTAAAATTCCGAAAATTTCGGATGTTTCGCGAAATGTACAGGCAGTTATCGAGTCTGTCGACGGCGGAATAAATTCGGAGCAATCATAGGTAGCGACTTCAAAAAACCTTGACTCGATTCTCATCTCCACTTCTTCGAGGTGTAAAACGTCTTTTGCCCAAACAATTCTCAATCCAGTCGAGCACTTCTACTTAATGGGTCATCTGTGATATCTATTGGAGGTCTACAGGGACAATCAATTGACTGAAGAAAGCTGCAGGCAGGGATGTCCATCTGCCCCTCTTCTATTGGTTTTAGCAGGGAAGAGTTAGTTCTTTCTTAAAAAATAAAATATACTGTGTTGAGCTTAAGTGGCAAAACTACACCACATCTCATCGATGATATGTTGAAGACATAACTCTCCGGTTGAAGCCAAATACGGAGACTCAACTAATCAAAAGAGTGAAATCTTGAGCTTTTTTGATAAATTCAAAAGAAGGAGGATTGAGTTAAATAGATCAAAGGGACTTTGTTTTCCTATTGGCGCATGGACGCAAAGAGAGGGCAAACTATTAGTGGGGTTGCCGGTAAGAAGAAAAAGAAGTTCTATTGTAGGATGACGGGACCGGGGGGGATAATGCTGATAACTGTGAGAGTGATGTTTTCTTCAATTCCAAAGCGAATTACTGCAGGAGGATTTAATTACAAAAAAGGCTTGATTTATACAATACTCAGGTTGGCCCTGTGTGTTGTATAAAGCAACAGCTTCTCCATGAAGCAGAAAAGGTAATTGAGGAGAACAAGTATGGCTCTCAACTCTTTTTTCATAAGAGATATTCCCTGCATAAAGAGACCAAAGTCTATGATAGGGGAGGATTAACTCTCTTATTCGAATATATTCAAAAAATTTATTTGAAAGTTTTTATCGATTTAACCCAAAATCCAGAAGCGGAATGGAGAAGACCTATCACAAAAAATAATCTTTATTAAGGCTTTTATTTGGAACTATTTTAACGAATAAGACAACAGAAGTTTTATCAAAATATGGGCAGCGGCCCACCGCAAACGTATAATAGGATTTTAGTCCAGTGTACGTGGGGAAAGTATAGTGGAGTGATTCATCAACACGCATTGCAAGCCATTCGTCTTCAGAAACTTGGGCAACCCACCTTTACTCGAGGAGTTAGCATTGGATCATGCTCTTTTGATTTGAATTCCACAACAAACTTCGACTTTAGTAAATGCGAAAGATTCAAGTACCCTCTTCAAAGAGCTGCTAAAATGCATAGGATGCCATGCCCTGGCATCTCAAGATGATGCCTCCTAATCTCAAAGAAGATCTCAACAACATACTAAACTTCTACATGGAATTGCTGGAACTTCACGATGTTGTGGAGGAAAATAATTCGGTGTTCCAAGTCAGGATTCACGATGGGAAAAAATTTACGGCCCAGTTACAGATCCTCCAATTGCATCATTTTTAAAAAATCATTGCAAGGACTGTGCAAATTATATGTCAACACGTTACATGCCTTTGCAGATTGTCCTGCGATATCAATTTTGAAAACCTTTCTAGCTTTAATGTTAAGGGGGTTGAACAACTCCCAATAACATTTTGAAAAGGTATTTATTGTTTGGTTTTTCCAAAAAAGCAAAAAAATCGATCAGATGCTTCAAAAGCGATAATTTACGATATAAATGCTAAGGCTTTATTGAAAGGGTTGACCACCAACGAATACATCCGATCCGAGGAACTCAGAGCCATAATGCTCTCAGCGGGCGGCGAGATATGGAGCACTTTCGCTACGGATACCGTCAGTTGCCAGAAGACTCTTGGAGTGTCGCCGCGAAAGAAATAAAATATTTCCATCAAAGTCGAGGGTCTTTTGAAAATACTAAAAAAACTATTGAAATTTTATTGATGTTTTTTATAGATATTCCTTTTTTTTATTGTCTGTTCCATTCTATGTTAAAGCATTTCTTTTAGTGTTATGCATTCTATGTTAAGTATTAATTGAATTTATGTTGTATCCTTTTTTTGACGTTTAGTTTAGATTAATATGTATATTAGGGTTGTTCTTATTTTTTCAAATGTTTGAAATGTTAGCCATGAGTGGATTTTCTGTTTCTTGGGAGAAAAGAAGACGACATACAAAGTTTGAACAAAATCGGTCAACATTACGAGGTCGCGCAAAGAGGTCAAAGTTTTAAAAATTTAGTAAAAATATAGTTTCCCGCCAATTTCTTCAAAATGGTGGACGTTACAGACTTCAATAATAATTATTAATTTAAAGGAAATCTAATTTACTACCAGACGTATGTTGATGTTTTTAATAAAACAAAGTTTTCAGTAAAAACAAAGCAAGAAAGGGAGTGAGTATTGTTAGCTTATTTCATAGCTTTTTTGTATCAATTAACTTCACTCGCCTGTAGAAGATGACTTGTTCGCTTCAGAGTAAAATAGTACTTTTAAGTTAGTAAAACTTTAGATGATAAATCCAAAAATGACCTTGGTTGCATTCTATCAGTTCAGAATTCAGTACAATCTGAGTTTACATCATATGATTCAGAGCCTGTATTGACCTATAAGAAATCGATTATGAAAAAAATAAATAATAATTGTTTCTTAGATTTGCGTCAAGGTATCCTCTCAAAATTTTACTTTGTCTCTGACGCATACATAATCCATTATATGCGTCATTTTGTACGCAAAATAGGCTTTTTTTAAGGTACATATAACTCTCTACTTATTAAACTCACATGATTTAGTATACCAAAATATTAAAGCTGGTTAACCAAGCTTTCATTTGATATGTTTGGTGTTCTAAAAATCGCCATACTTTAAGAGATATAAGCAAATACGTACTGTCCCCCAAAAATTGTCTTTTGTATGAGAATATACGATTACATTTGGTAACGGTTAGTGATGCAAGAAAAAAGAAGGGAGGAGAAGGGA
>CP045899.1:16921310-16950587 GCA_013387185.1 Caligus rogercresseyi
AACTTTCTGCAATAATAAAAACAATCTCAATATCGTTCTTAATTAGTGAGATATTAGCACTTATAGTTGATTCCGTTTTTTGCTTCCGCACGGTGTATATTAAATGTTATAAAAGAAATATCAATACCTTCAGTGCAATCTTAACACGCTTGCTTATATATACTGTAGTACGCAATACTGTTTTTTAAACAAACAAAGCGAATTTTGTAATAGGTTAAAAATTATGTTCATACACCCACAATAGTACTTTTAAAGATTTATTTTTTTAGAAAGCATAATATTAATTTAAAAGGAGTTTTATAACTACATGAAGTATTGACCGGAAGGTTTTCGTACCAATTTTTACCGGAAGAAAAAAATAATGAAAGAACATTCTGGCCCCCGTCCAACATCATGATGGAAAAGTATTTTGGAATCATTGTCTAAAAACAACTCTTTTACATAGCCAATGTGTCTGTCTTTATACTAAGAAGGGGAATTAAAGTTATTTATTATTATTATTATTAAAAAACAACGGGCAGACACAAAAAAGATTTCTTAATTCTGAACTGCTTAGTACATATATACACTTATTTCCGAGCTTGTGATTATTTAATATGATACGCATACGAATAAAATTGGATTCTTAAAAAAAAATTATTCTTACGTGAATAAATTATTCCTTTGATGTAATTAAAAACTAGCTTACCGATTTTTTTTACTTGATCTAGCATAGTTTAAGGAATGTAAGAGATGGGCTATTCACTTTTTGATAGTAAGCCATAGTAATACAAGGCTGAGCCATTGAAACAAAGAAAATATTGGGATAATATATATATGTTTTTTTCTGGCTAATTAATCCAAACAAATGGAAGCACATAGGCTATACTCCTAAAGTAAAAAGTATAACTGCCTCTCCTCCAAATGGGAATCGATGTAGGTATTTTTAGCTAGTCTAATTGTATACTTAAAACCTTCTCACGTCTAAGAAGTACAAAGAAAATAACTTTCCTTCAGCACATCTAATGAAAATAAATATGAAAAATATATAACCATGACTGAATTATATGTCTAAGAATATGATTTTCCTGGGAAAAAAAAAGTGAAAAAAGGAGTCTACAATAATATTGTTCACTTCATCAAGGTAATATATGTTCAAATATGTGGTAAAAATTATATAAATCTATTCTAACTTATAAAAAAAGAATTCCGTTCGTTTGTGCGTTCGTTCGTTTCCCTGTATCTCCCGAAGGGTCATTAGATCTTGACGAAATTATCAGTGAATAGTTTTGTGAGCTCAGGGAGTGTTTTAGTGGGGTTGTCAACTCCGGAAAATTCGTCATCGACATGCTTATTTTATTCGCCAAAACGTTTTTTGCCGATTTTTTAAAATTTACAAGTTAGATTTTGCCCAAATTTTCTGTGGATAAGATGAGGTACTAAGACGTGTTTTTTTTTGAGTGTTTCCCGGAAAAATTCGTTTTTTACATGATTACTTAAAAATATTTTTCTTTCTGTCCCTGTATGTCCACCCAAATTTAAGTTTTGTGGAAAATAACAACACTTTTTATATTGCAACATCGTGCTAATCAAATTTCAATAATGCCTAGAGATCTTTAGTGAGCCAAGTTAACGAAGAGCTTTTGTCAGAACTGGGGGTTTATCCGTCCAAAAAGGATTGGCTCATCGCAACGTCTTCAAAATATCAGTCAAAATTCAAAGTAGAGGCCTGCATTGCGAAAGTGCAGAGAGTGATCTACGCTTGCAGATCGCAAGGTAGCCACATCCCCCAGGCATTGTTACCCGCGTTAGGAGAGTTTAAATGTCTGGAATAACATTTTATGATTAATGCTATCGTTTCTGTTCTTTATCTGATTTTAAATTTTCCGCATTTGAAATTTAGATAAAAGTGTTTTAATTTTATTTTATGACATACAAAAGGAGCTTGTGATTCCAAATTACAATTTTAATGTTCACTATGTGATGTTTGAAGTTTTATATCACCCTCCCTTACTAACATTTTTTATACCAATGTACATATAAGCCCCCGTGTAAAAAAAAAAAAAATGTAATATCTATATATCTGTTTGAAAAGAATAAGTCAAATCAAGCAATTTATGTTTTGTTTTAAACACAATGTTCCCATTTTATGTTTGGTAAATATGTTTATACTGTAATCTTTATTTTTATATGTTCAAGCTCAATAAGACTTAACCGAAAAAAAAAAAAATAATGCCTAGAGATGGAGAGGGATGTCAATACCCAGCCTTAAGGAATACAATCCGGAAAAAATGGCAATGACGATGCAATGACGACTTTTTAAGGAACTACTTTTCATACGAAAATAACATAGGCACTCTATGAAACGACTTAAAAATAACTTCTTTTTAAGATGTTTAAATTCCCAGCCTTAAGGACAAAAAAAAACGGAAAAAATGGCAATGACGATGAAATGACGACGTTTAAGGAACTACTTTTCATTAGAAAACATACATACACTATGAAATGGCTTAAAAATAACTTCTTTTTATGATACTTAAATACCCAGCCTTAAGGAATACAAAACGGAAAAAATGGCAATGAAGACCTGATGAAAACTTTTTAAAAAACTGATTTAAAATGAAAAATCCAATACGATGACATCACTTAAAATATTCGTGTAATTTCTTCTTTTTACGATGTTTAAATAAACGGAAAAAATGGCAATGAAGAGTTATGACAACTTTTTAAGGAACTGGTTTATTATGAAAAATCACATGCAACGATTTCATTGAAATTATTCGTGTGATTTTTTCTTTGTGCGATGCTTAAATACCCAGCAGTAAGGAATATAAAACGGAAAAAATGGCAATGAAGACACAATGACAACTGTTGAAGGAACTGATTTTAATATGCAAAGTCACATGCGATGACATCACTGAAATTATTCGTGTGATTTCTTCTTTTTACGATGTTAAAATACCCAGCCTTAAAAATACAAAACGGAAAAAATGGCATAGAAGATCAATGACAACTTTTTAAGGAACTGGTTTTAATATGAAAAGTCACATGCAATGATTTCACTGAAATGTTTCGTGTGATTTTTTCTTTGTGCGATGTTTATATACCTAGCCTTAAGGAATACAAAACGGAAAAAATGGCATAGAAGACTCGATGACAACTTTTTAAGGAAATTATTGTAATATGAAAAAATCACATGCGATGACATCACTAGAAATATTTGTGTTTTTTTTTTCATTCTAGACTATTATCAAGTTGGAAATCCCGGCAGCGCCGGGTAAAAATACGCTAGTATATATATAATATATATATATATATATATATATATCTTAATATATATATATATATATATATATAACCAGTGTTGTCCCTAACACGCGTGTGAGTAATATATTACTTAGTAATATTACTACGCAATAATTAGAGAGAACAAACATATTAGATATTACTTTCAAGTAATAACTAATATGTAATATCCTAGTACATATTACTTTCGTGAAAAAAAATATTCGACAGGCATTTTTGATGAAAATTAATGAACTGTGAATGTATTGACGTCACCCAATGGACATAATCCTGCTTAATAAAATTAAAAATGCACGTTAATATTGATATTTAAGACAGGGGATTCAATTAGACCCAAACACACAGAACATCCTTTTCGTTATTTATGGAGGATTTTATCATAAAAAATGTTGATTGAGTCTTTTAAGATTGAAACCCACCGCCAGCCCTAATTAGGAATGAGAGGAACCCTATAATATACCCTAAATAAAAGCCTATACTTTTAGGGACCCGAAAACTTTGGGTATATAATATTTTAAATTAGGGTTTCTCTCATTCTTAATTAGGGTTGGCGGTGGGTTTCAACCTAAATAAAAGCCTATATCAGCAGGCGGGACCCGAGGGCTTGGGGTGTACATATAATATTGTAATTAGGGTTCCTCTCATTCTTAATTAGGGTTGGCGGTAGGTTTCAATCCTAAAAGCCTCAATCGACATGTGGGGCCCGAGGGCTTGGGTTGGATAATAAACCTATGCCTCTCATAATGTCAAAGTCATTTATTTAGTCTTTTAATTCACCGACTTTATCATGTTTGAGCCATGTGCTCACTTTATAATATCGCAATAACATATATAGGATTATTATAAAAATGCAAACTAGGTTTGGTGAGGAGTTTTACAAATCCTGTTTGAATTGCCCTTACTTATAGTTTTGGGATGCTCAAAAAAAGTATATTACTCAAAGTAGTATATTTCTTTTGTGAAGTAATATCTAATATTTAAAAAATATTACTACGCAGTAAAAAGTAGTATATTACTTACTACTTTCAAAGTAATATTCGAACACACCGTATATAACAAACGAAGAGACGAATGATCGAATTTTTGTTTTACTATTTTGTATATTTTTGGTGTTGCATTTTTTTGTATATTTTTTTAAAGATACTAATAATAAGATAATAGTTTTTTGTGATTTATATCACTTTATTTTCATTGAAACTTCTTGCTGAATTAAACATTTTCTATTTGGGTAGAAATATTTGATTTGCAAATGTGTATTAACCATCTAATAAAATTTTGTTTCTTAGAATGACTTGAATAATAATTAAAGATATTTTTTTTTGTTCTTAATATAAATTTATTTCCAATTAAACTTCTTGCTGAATAAAAGAGTTCCCGGTTTGTGTAAAATATTTGCTTTGCAAATGTGTATTAACCATCTATTAAAATTATGTTTCATAAATGACATTAATAATAACCATCACACCGATGTGCGTTGGTTGAGCCGAGGCGCAGTGCTCAAACAGTTCTACAAATTACGCAAAGAGATAGCCGAGTTCATGCAGGCTAAATGGAAGCCTGTGGAAGAATTGGACTACCCCGAATGGATCAGAGACCTTGCCTTCTTAGTGGACATTACCGAACACTAACCGTCTTGGATATTACTATGCAAGGTCGCAACAAACTCGTTACCGAGTATTATGACAGTGTCCGTGCCTTTCAAAGTAAACTTGCGTTATGGAAGGCACAGCTCAGCCAGCGCAATGCAGCCCATTTCCCAAGCTTAAAATCTCTGTCTGTCAACCATCAGAGCATGGTCAAGTATACAAGCTTGCTTTCCGACCTCATCACGAGTTTGACAATCGATTCACGGGTTTCACTGAATTGGAAAAGGACTTTGCACTTTTTCGCTCTCCATTCACGACGGATGCTTCTGAGGTCCCAGAGGGGATGCAAATGGAACTGATAGACTTGCAATGCTGAGCGCTGTTGAAAGATGCGTACGCATCTACTGGTATTGAATCACTTTACCAGTATTTGCCACCCGAGTACCCAATTATCACTGCTTTTGCAGGTAAAATCCTCTGTATGTTTGGCACAACATATTTATGTGAGCAGGCATTTTCAGTAATGAATCTTAATAAATCGAAAGTGCGCAATCGCCTGACACATGGACATCTCAATGATGTCATGAAAATAGTCACGGCCCAGAGCCTGTCCCCCAATGTGGACAAGCTGGTGAAAACTAAAAGGCTTCTGGCTTCGACATGCAAAATGTAGCTGGCTTCCTCATGTTTCATAGTGCAGGGAAGTAATGATGGGGAGGAGATAGGTATGTGGAAATATTTGTGGGAGTTGATTGGCAAAGTTAATGTGCTATCAGTTGTTTGTTGTAATGTTGTAGTATTTTTATTATTATTAATTATTTATCTACTTGATATTTAGTCACCTGACCTGTTTGAGTACTTAACCTTGATACATATTTTGACTTCTTTAGGCCTTGGCTACTTAGCCTGGCCATCTTTTTATTTGCCTAATTAGGCCTGTGCATCCAGATAATTTTATGTGCATGTTGTCAATAAATTTGATGAAAGTAATTTACAGTTTACTTGTGTTATTTATGTGACCTAGTCAACTTGTTGTTTTTAAAATATTTTAAATGTAAGTTACTGACATACAGAGGTTGATACACAGTTAAAAAGGGTAAATTTCTTTTGGCTGCCATATAATTGTATGCTTCGTTGCGAGGCTATTGTGTATTGCAATTCATTTTAATGTACAGGCCTTCATAAATTATATCCAATAGCATGTCTATTTGTTTAGTGTTTGCTCTTGCCAGGCCAAAAGTGTACCGGTAATTTGGCCCCCCGAGGTCCCACTTGAAAACAATCTGGCCCCAGACAGATTTCACCCTGGCATCCCTGGTCTAGAATGACAAAATATCACAAATAATATATTGATGTCATCGCATGTGATTTTTCATATTAAAATCAGTTCCTTAAAAGTCGTCATTGGCTCTTCATTACCATTTTTTCCGTTTTGTATTCCGCAAGGCTGGGTATTTAAACATCGTAAAAAGAAGAAATCATACGAATAATTTCAGTGATGTCATCGCATGTGACTTTTCATTTAAAATCAGTTTCTTAAAAAGTTATCATTGGGTCTTCATTGCCATTTTTTCCCTTTCGTATTCCATAAGGCTGGGTATTTAAACTTCATATAAATAAATATTTTTAAAGTGATTTCACAGGGAACATAGAGTGCCGAATAAATGTATGGTAGCGCTGAATATCAGAGTATTTGTTTGATCTATGTTGATGGGGGGAGGGGGGGGGGGAAACAGCAAAAACTTAAGAGAGAGTACGACTTATATATTTATCTAGAAAAGTTGAGAGTGGTTGACATCACTCTCTCTCTCTAGGCATTATTAAAATTTGATTGGCGCAATGTTGCGTTATAAAAAAGTTGTTATTTTCCACAAAACTTAAATTTGGGGGGAAAGACAAGATAGAAAAAAACTTATTTTTAAGTAATCATGTAGAAAACGAATTTTCCAGGAAACACTCAATAAAACCCAAATACGTCTTACTACCTCAGACTCATTCACAGAAAATTTGGTAAAAATCTAACTTGGCAATTTTAAAAATCGACAAAAAACTTTTGGCGAATAAAATAAGCATGTTGATGACGAATTTTCCGGGAGTTTACGACCCTACTAAACACTCCCTGAGTTCTCAAAACTATTCACTGAAAATTCGTCAAGATCTAATCAAACGTTAAGAAGATACAGGGAAACGAACGAACGAACGGAATTCTTTTTTTTATTAGTATAGATTAGTAATCACTTTTATGTACTCTTTGTATCTTATTTTGTGGAAACAAGAAGTCTCTCTGGGGAAATTACTCGACTTTCTTTGTTATAAGGTACACTCAAGGTACTTGTTTGATGTATGCCTTTGCTAGAGCTATAAATTATTATTATTATTAATTGTCACGTCACGTTGAAATAAATTAATCCATTCTCATGATTTATTAATACACTTTTCTTAAAGCAGAAATGATTAAAATATTATTTCCTTAGCATACCTATATGATGTAGAGAGAAGAGTGCTTTTAACCAATTAAATATAAATTGAGTAGAATGGCTTGCTGTTATTTTTTGATTAGTTTCAATGGATATTACCTTGTTTATTATTTTTATATATACTTTTTTGGGTTGTAAAATACACCATTTATTTCAAGGTACATGCAATAAAATAAAATTCCATTCACATTATATAAAAACGGCACGGAACTTTCAGTATGTTGAGCTCTCCTCAAGAGGGATGAAATTATCTGACATAACAAAGGTGCTAAATTTTGCACTTTTAAATACAAAGGACTTGATAGCAAAGAAGCTTGCAAAGTATGAGCCCATGAGACCGGGAGAGATCAGAGGGATCCTGCTTGGAGCTGTAGCGGTTTTTCCCTCAAAATCCCATCGTTGGACGACTCATAATGGACATTCGCGGCTGAATTAGTAAAATACTACCCGACTCAAAATCATCACTATCACCAAATTGTAAAAAAAAATTATCAAGAATTTAAAGAAATTTGAATGATTTGAATGTTATTAATGTGTTTTACAGTTTGATCCTTTAATACTTGTTAATTAGATAAAATTTTATTTTGTGTTCAAGTTCGATGCTATATTTTGAAATATAATATATTTTTTAATTTGATGAGCATTAGCATCGTTTTTTATATACTTGTGCTATATATTTGTGAACAGTTTCATAATAATAATAAAATAGTTAGTATACTATATCTAAGGATGTTGTGCTCCTCAAAAAAGTAGAATTTTTATCCATATATAAGTAATTATTTGCTTCGATAATTGAATAATGCATTAAATGGACTTTTAACTTTTGTTCATATTGATTGAATTAGTAAAATTCTTAATTTGTGCCTTTTCTTGTTGTCATGCTTTTCTATTTTACTTACTTTATTTCAAAATGAAGTTATGCTCTCTACATATATCAGTGTGCAACGGTGAATGTAGGACATCTCAACATAGCATACAATTGTGGTAAAAAATCCGCCATTGATCAAAGATCACCAAAACACCACCTTTTCGACACATGCTTTTGTTCAGTCACTCCATTTGTTGTTATAACCCATTGTTTCTTAAAATGGTAAGAATTTATTTGTATATGAGTTTAATTCATTTCTTTTTCTACAAAAGCAATAAATGATTACGGCTTTCAATGATGAAAGTGTTAGGAACTTATAAGTTTGATGAAATGCTTCATTATTTAAGAAGGAAAATATTTTCGTATCATAATTATATAACTAACTATTCACAAGCTGAAGGCTCATAATTCCTAAAAGAAAGCAAAATAAAATCATAGGGATATAATAAATGTACACACATTTTGTTTGTGTTTGCATACACAGCGACTTCAGAAATGAATGAAAGGATGAACTCCAGAGTATTTAATATTGTTGTGATAACACTTGAAATAATTCTTTATGACCTGCTTTTTATTATTTCATATTTACAAAGATGATTCAATTGTTTGCCTTAGAGAAGGAGGAGGACGGCGTGCCAAGTCCTACGCACAAACATTTCTTTTCTGGTAGGTAAGTAACAAGTTAATAAAAATAGTTTTTATTATAAAAAGCATGGAGAAGAAAGATAAACTGATTTTGTCATGTTGTCGTAAATGTGTGGAGAAACACATAAAAAACACAATTTTCATTGTTATATGGTTTCCTATGACCACATACATCTAAATATACGTACATATAGGTTTAGGCTTTCTTGAAATAAATAAATATCAATGCTCTGCATGGGTTAGTAATGGTTAAACTTGTGACTTTCCTCAAGAAAACAGTGATAAAGATGATAAGCTTTATGTTAGTATGAGGCTAGGGCCCAACCTAAAATGCAGGACAATTAAACACTATAGAATACATTAAGACTCTTAGTCATTTATGGGAATCTTTTAGCCTCTCAATTATTGATTTTTATTTGTAAATATAACTTCTTTGACTGCCTTAAAACCCTCACCAGAGATACAATCAAAAGCATCCTTGCTTATAAGGGTTATATCAACTGTATAATTTATATATATATATAGATTTTGATTTTGTAAAACTCCTCCCGGAGGAACATAATTAATTTACTCAATTTGTATTGGATATACATTGAAGTAAGTTGGTTCTTATATAAGTATGTATAGATAACTACAATGTTGTTGATTGACAAATCAAATTACCGTGCATTGCATTCACGGTCATATTGATATTTGTATTGTACCTTGGTAGTAATGATTGATATTTGGAATGCATATAAACTTTATAGATTTTTATTTATTTAGAAGACTTTATTTGCTTAGAGTTGTTTATATATTAAAATACATAAATAAACATTCTTGTTTAAAATTAAAACTCTAAACATAAGTAAAAACAATAGTTAAATAAACAACCTCAAGAATAAAAATACTTTACATTATAACAGATAACAACACAATATATTCCCTCAGACTCGATAACACAAATAGTATGTTTCAGGCTGAAGTTACGGCTATTTTCTGACCTTGTTGGAAGTCTACCTCTGAAAAAGACTGAAAACAAGAGTCTTCTCATTCTAACAGATTGTCTCTCTGCAGTTGAGAGCTTAAATACTAGACCTGGAAGAATTCTTAACGCGGACATTTCAAAGTGTAAACTGGCCCTGGAGTCATCCCTTAATAAAATTACCGTGGGATGGGTGAAAGGGCATAATAATATCACGGGTAATGAATATGCCGATGCCCTGGCAAAGGAAGGAGCCCAAACGAGCAAGAATGTAACTATACCAACATCAATTGGTCAAGCAAGGAGTGCCCTGAGGCGAGTGTCCATGTCCAGGTGGAAGACATACTGGACTCATATGACTACGTGCCAGCAATCAAAATACTTCATTACGGAGCCCTATCTTGGAAAAAAAATCTACCACTTCTCAAGGCTGAATGTTTCCCGGATAGTGGCGATGATTAGCGGGCACGTAAGCCTCTGTAGACATCTCCACAAAATAGGCAAAACCCAATCTTCGACATGCCGCTCTGTGTAGAGGGAGATGAAACTCCCATTCACCTAATTTACGAATGCCCACAGATAAGGAGACAAATGGAGGAAATCATCCTGGAAAGTGAAAAGAAGAAGAAGCCTCTTGAGGAGTTCATTTTTAAAATATATATGTTTCTGTCGAAATTTAATATTTTTACAATAAATTAGTTAGCTCCTAGACAGTTTATCACCGGCTGATACCGGATTAAGTTCCGGTGAAGTGGGACTGATCTAGGAGCTAAACAAACAAACACTATATATACAATCACACAATAAATAAATAAGAATATAGAAATAACATTAGCTTATTCTTTTGAAAATATTTGGTACCTTTTATATTGGCAGATTAGTAGTCGAAAAAATATCATATATATATATAAAATGCAAGGAATGAAGTATGGTACATGGACGCCAATAATTTAAGCATTATATTCAAACTAATAACCCTAAGAATTAATATTTGGTCAAACTACTGATTTATGTTATATAAATTTAACTTAATTAAGTCGTTATAAATTGCCATGAATCTATTATACGTTGAGGATTTCTTAAAGATTTTCCTCATTTAGGTATATAAGAATAGCCTTGAGAATGAATGATTGATTGAAAAGGAATTAATTAATGGTTCATTAACATTTATAGTCTTGAGTGATAAAACAACCAAAAACTCGAGAGTTCAACCAGAAGCTTTTTTAACACTTCAAACCCAATATAGTCATACCCAACACGGTCATCAGGTAATCCAAAATGATCAGTCGTGCATACTCCAAAGCAGCTAACTCTCAGCTCAAATTAAATCTCAGATAACCGTAATTATCTGACAGAGATTTATCTAGTATATGCATAAAGATTACCAAAATAATTATTATCTGTATATTGTGGCATATTTTCATAAATTACAACCTGCTGCTAATGATACATTTTTACCATTTTACCAAAACATTGCGATACTAAGGAACCATTTTTTCTAACCACAAAATCCAATGCCCATTATCATATTTTGAGTAGTCTTTATCTTAATGTATTGAAGGAGGGAAATGAACCTCCTACTTTTTTACTCAACTTCAAGCATCATATATGAATAATTGAAAAACTAATTTACCAACAGGAGCAGCGAGTTTGGACTGTTCAAGGTCTTTTGACCTTCTACCAGCTTAAGTCGACTGATGCAGGCTGGTAGTGCAGAGTCGTGTTATACGAATATTTTAAGCACCCCGAAAGTAACTTTATGTTTTACCTCATGTTAATGGTGTACTTGGTATTTTAGAGACCTATTGTTCTTAGCATTCACAAATATTAATGCCATTGTATAAAATCAGGTAGGTCTTCAACTTATAAGAAGTTATTGTTTTAATAACAACTTCTCTGGAGCTTACACTCATCCTTTTAAAAAGGCCTATTGCTTTCATAACCATAGTGATGACTTCCATTAGAAGTACATAGTTAATTAAAAATTCGTAAAACAATACATTTTTGAATGACGTCATTCTGAGTACGTTAAGCCTTGATTTGTGTCGGATGGGATGAAAGCTCTGTCAGATGGTGGCTGGAAAGTATGCAAATATGAATGAATATTCCCCATGGCATGAAATAATGAACATAAAAAAGGACGGAGAGGAACAAATAAGCTAGTCATTTCAACCAAAAGCTCGAAGTTTACCTTTTCGAATCACGAAAAAACATATCTTCCTCAAAGAGGATGAACTTTAAAATAACGCTTCTTACGTTAATATAGTAGCCAAGTGCATATATTCAACGATACAAGCACAGTATGTTCTATATGTGTAAAGTAACGAAATAAAATTCGCACAAAACGCATTTAATTTTAACTTTCAGAGGAGTATATAAATATATTACAAAATAAAATATATTACTCTGCCCTAAAGTAGGTAAGGTATTTATAATTAATATTTACGAATACAATGCTTAGGTCACGGATTAAATATAATGTTGTTCCTCTATCTAAAAAAAACCATCAAGGTTCTCCATTCGTTAAGATTCATATTGTGAATTAGGAAAAAAAATAATGTACGTTTTTTATCTGGACAGTAATTTTGAACTATAACATTTATTGATGTTTTTAATACGTAACTGTCCTGATTTTATTTTATTTCTTATGTTATCTGTATGTTTTTAGTGTATTATTTTTACACTGTATTCTTCTTTGCAGTAACAAATTAAAATTATTGTAACCATTAAAAAATAATGTACTTTTTAACTTGCCAAATCAAAAAAATATTATTTAAAAAGAAAAAAAGGTTTTAAATAAAATCGTCTAAGATCTTTTGTTTCTTTAATATATTATGAAGTTTGCAAGCTGTAAGGACATTATTGTTACATGGACGTCATTTTGTTTATTCACTAAAAATAACTAAACAACAACAGCGTTCAACTTTAAAGGCAAACGCTTGCTTAAGTATGCTATGTTTAAGCTCCTAAAAAGCATTCCTTCTATTCTTGCATATATTAATATAAACTACGGAGTTAAGAACGGGAAGAAAAACGTTGGATGTTAATATGAGTAATCTGGAATCTAAATCTCATCTAACAGGCTGTGTGTCTATAAAAGAAAACAACTACCAGAGAAAGCTTACCAATAATACCTTAGTCAAATCTCTTCAACCTGATCCTTAAAACACATTTTGAAATAGGATTATAAGCTTAGTGTATTGTGCTAGTTACTTTTATCTATTTATATAGGTAATATTTTAGTGGGAAAGGGAAAGTATATATATTTCCAATAGGCGTTACTAAAAGGCTGTTTTTATTTGAGATCACTTAAGGATATACATTTTCCTTTATCAACTAATCTTGTATTTTAAGATCTCATCTTTTTATTGTGTAGTATTTTCTAGGAACGCTAGTGTTTTGATAGTTGTATTTGTATACTTGAACAGATAAAAACGTTATTGAATACCATATTTCAAAGCTTTGGTAAAATTAATGCTCCTGCTAAGGAAATGGTCTTTACAGAGGGCAAATTGAAAGGTATCAAAAATGGTAACTACTGCCTATGCGTTGTACCTGAACGGGAATTCCTGGATTTTTGGCTTTAAAGGGCCATAAAACACGTGTTAGTTACAATGGTCAATCCATTACATGTGCTAAATGCTACGAATCAGGTCACTTTGCTCGAGACTGTACAAATCAATATGTGAGATGGGCTGATTACTGTAGAACGCTTCAAGCAAAGCCTGCTCAGGAGATAATAGCGGAGAATCAGAGTCAAAAAAGCTCAACCGTAGTTTCGGTGACTACAATTGATTGTCATGAGCCCTCAGGCCCTTTGGCTAATAATGACGAAGATACCTCTACCTGTTTGGAGGCAATTGAATTGAGCTGTGGAGATAACGATGAAGAAGATAGTGTGTCTGAAGTCGAGGAAGGGAACAACCAAAACGAGAGATCTATTACGAACATGAACAATACTACAAATATAGAAAACGCAAGATCTGTCAAAGACAGTTCAGTGGGAAGTAGCGCCAACATTGATAATGTACCGAAAAAATTGCATAACTCTCACATCGACATAACAAAAATAATTCCGCGAAGAACAAGATCTCAATCTTCTAGCAAAAGGAATAAGTCTGACGGCTCTCCTGACAAAGAAAAGACTCCTCTTAAACAACAGAAGCTATTGCAGTAATAGTTGTTGGAGAAAAAAAAAACTACAATATGAAGGATTCCCCTAAACACTTTGGCATAAAGACAATTGTCTCTTTAAACACTAGGGTAGGCAAAGATAGAAGAACGAGGCATGCAATGATGAAAAGAACTTTATCTCTTCAGCCTGACATAATTTGCTTGCAGGATATAAAGTCATTGGTCTCTTCCTCCTGTTCAAACTCATGCCCTTATTGTCTTCCTCTAAAGTTCACTGTATTTTTCACAGGTAGTACATCCTTACGAGGTGAGATCACAATGGTGTCCAAGTCTGTGGTAAATTCTGAGTGTGTCAGCGAATATTCATTTGGAAGTGATTGGCACAAGATACGAGTGCAAACTCAATCACCCAACTATTCCTTCAATGTCTTAAATGCCTACGGTCCCAACAGCAATCTCACGACTTCTTTTTGTCCATATTAAAGTATTGCTATGATGACCCACTACCTCTGATAGTTATAGGAGACTTTAACGTCGACTTAGAAAAGAATATTCATCCAAACAAAAATAGCTTGGATATGGTTGATGACCAAATGGGATTGGTGGATATTATGAAGAAATATAATGATAAGGAGCATTTTTATTCGTGGAGAAACGGAAAGCATTCTTCAAGGATAGATCATGCACTTCTGTCCTCAGATTTAAGCTACTTTTTTAAGAGAGCATTCTATAAATTTGAACCGTCTTCTGATCACCATATGGTTGTCGTAGAGTTCCGTACGCCCTCTTTTAAACCCTTTAGGATCCCCAATTGGCTTTTACTAGACAAGGAGTTCGAAAGAAGATTAAAAAACGGCTCTTAATTGGTTATAACGTCAAATCTTCAAGCAACAAACTGTGAAATAATTAAATTCATGCATCAAAGAAACAGTTATTTACTATTTGAGCCGCAAGAGGGAAAGATTGGCAAAGATAGACCGAGATGTTGAGGCTATCATGGAGGAGGGTTCCCTTTTTGTGAAATGCTTAATGAGAGATTCAATCCAAGCATATGGAATGAATGAAATTGCGGAGGAAGAGATGAGAAATAAGAAAAAAAATGAACGCTGCCCTCTTCAAAGAATGAAAAACCTTGGAATTAAGAATGATTTTTTGTCAAAAAGAATCGATGTATTAATTTCAGAAGGAAAAACAATTTCCCATCCCAAAGCTATTATTCAAACCTTTCACAATATGTACCAGGAGGTGCTAGGTGGTGATAGAATTGGATTTCCTCGTCCTAAAAAGTCTCCCACAGTTACGATTTTTACATTGAACAATATTCTTAATCACATTGAAAAAAATTATAAGGATAACAAAGCTAGCGGTCCGGATAACATAAAAGGGAAATTTTTTACTTTATGCACCAAAGAGATTTCACCATACCTTCTTAAATTCGGACAAGAAATGGAAAAAGGGGAGCACTTCCAAAAGCTCTAACTATTGGCGGATTTCGCTCATTCCTAAAAAAGGAAATGGGACTTCAACGAGTCACTGGAGACCTTTAACTATTCTGAATGAGTCGTACCGCATATTAGCTGGAATTTTAGCAAAGCAAATGGAGCCGATACTAAACAAAAGGTTGGGGCTACAACATAAGGGCTTTTTAAAAATCGGAACATAGCAGATATTTCACGTAACATCAGTGCTGCCATAAGATCAACAACCACGCGAGGAAAATTTGGAGCAATTATAGTAGTTGACTTTACAAAGGCATTCGACACAATAAAGCACAGTTTTATCCTTCAGGCCATTAGAAAATATCTTCCGAGACGTTTTTTTTAATCCCATAGGGGCACTTCTATATAATAGAACTTCAAGGATCCTTATTGACACTCTTCAGAGTGATCCTATAACATTAAGCAAGAGTTGTAGATAAGGATGTCCTGTTTCTCCCTTATTGTTTGTTTCTGCAATGGACTTAATGTAATGGTGAAGAGGAAGTATGGTGGATTCGGTGTCTTATTGGGCAACCAAAAACATCTCATAGACCTTTATGCAGATGACATCACGATGATGGTAGAAGCTAGCTCCGAGAAACAACTTACTAAACGTATAGAAGTCGTGCTTGCCTTTTTCAAAAAGTTTTCCATCAAATCAGGTCTAAGCACAACATCAAGAAGTCGGCTATTCTTCCCATTGGACATTGGCACCCATCCTCTGATTTTTTTATCGGTGGATGTAAAGTGGTAAAGTCTATTAAGATCCTTGGGATCGATTGGGATAGCAATCAACCATCTTTGTCAAACTTCGAAAGACTTAACGCACAAGCTCTTAGATGGACTCAAGCATGGCGAGGTTTTAACTTGCAAAAGCGTATAGACTTATATAATTTTAAACTGATTCCACTAATTTTATATACGGCCACTGCTTTACCTACAATAGGAGTACGTCTCATACTAGAAGAGGAAAAATGGCTAACAAAACTTTTTTACCACAATTATGTTCCAACTCTGAAGAGAAGGAGGCCGAATTGGGAGGAGGACTTGTTTTACTACAAAATATTTTACCCAAAGTTTTTATACGAGTTTTTATTAATATTAATTCTTAGCCACAGATTGAGTGGAGGAATGAAATATCAAATTCCAGCATCTTCATGGAACTTATGTTCGGGACTGATTTTTCAAATGACTCAATTGCTAGATACTCAAAGGAATGGGCAGCGCTACAGAGAGTGTTATGGATCAGACCACCGTTGTTTGACTCTAGCACCACAATTGACATTGTTCGTCAAAAATACGATCGTATACCTTTTTTTAAGAATTTGTTTTATGGACCCAACCACTGGAAAGTATTGCACTACAAGAAAATACCCTACGCTTCTGCGACATACAAGAGGAATCTGTCTTAACAGGGATATTCTACTTTCCTTTACGTAGAGCTTCTAATGCGTATATTCCATTGACTCCCTGGTATTTAAAATT
The DNA here is from genome assembly GCA_013387185.1 of Caligus rogercresseyi. Lineage (NCBI taxonomy): Eukaryota > Metazoa > Arthropoda > Copepoda > Siphonostomatoida > Caligidae > Caligus > Caligus rogercresseyi. Next base: position 16,938,233 of record CP045899.1, read on the forward strand.
TTCTGATAGATGTCCAAAATCCAAAGATGCTAGGTTGATTGCTACAAAACATATGGAGGTTCTTGATTTGTCATGTGAATGGGAAAATAAAATGTTGTGTTCACTGATGAGTGTTAAGGATGGGCATAAGTTTACCGCTCAACTTCAAATATCGACGATGTTAATTAAGTTCAACCAACATTGTAAGGATTGTGGCAAACTTTTCAATGACATTTATCATGCCTTTTGTGACTGCCCCTCCCTAAAAATTATCAAGGAATTCATCGAGCTCAATGAAGCTTACATAACCGGCTTTAAGCACGAAGACTTAAAGGGACATATTCTTTTCGGCACTCCTTCCAGAGGAAAACAAGATCATGATGAAACTATGGCCATTGGTGCAGCTCTTCAGAACTGCAAGGCACTTGTTGCCCAACTCCTAACTCAAGGGAAATTTGTCGATGCAAAAGACCTTAGAGCAATTATGATATCTGCTGCAGCAAGGTACTCTGCTCTGTCACTGAAAATTTCAAATACCAATGGTCCTACTTGGAACTATGGATCCGACGTAGTGAGATATTTCCCCTCATCTTCACCTCGTCTTGCTGGAGTCCTCGCCAGAATCATCTCAAAGTTCAAAAAGCTTAAGAACTCCAAAAACCAGTGATTGTCTTCTGTTTTAATGTATCGTTTTAGTATTTTTCTCTATTTTGCTATAATATTACGTTTTGTTCGTTTATTGTGATTTTATGTTTTGTTTGGGTTTAGTATTGCTTTTTAAACTTCCTATGTAATTTGATGTTTTTAAGGTCTTAAAGAGGAAAATAATTTTAAACTACAATGTTTATTTATGTTTGTTTCAACACTGCACAATTTTCCTTTTTTAATTTTATTAATATATATGTGTGTATATTGTGTACGTCGTATATATTAAATAATGAAATAAAGACCTTGCTGAAGAGGAAAAAAAATAGGTATTTTCCTGTCTAATCTATATTTGTATTCATAGTTTTGAAGGAAAAATGTAGTTTAATGGTTGTAAGCATATTTACAAGGGCTTTTGTTGGTTCGTTTGTATAAAAAACGGATCCTAGGTTTCGTAATTGAGGGGCCAAAAATACTTAAAAGTAGCTACTCTTTGTTAACCCAAAGTTTTGCATTTATTTTGTTCTGAACGTGGATACGATCTTTTAGTTATATATATACTTACCTATATTATATTTTGAATGAATTATCCTTTTACTTTTAAAATGGTTTTTGGCTTGCTTTCTCCAGCATCCAGGGCTACGACCACAGATGATCAATATCAGAATTCAGAAAGATAAAAACTACTTTTAACTCATGTTAAACTAAAATGTTTAATTATGTGTTTTACGCATTAACATCATTTTATATACTTTCTCTTTTGTGTGATTTTACATTTTATAATGAACTGTGAAAAAAATAATAATTAATAAACCAAAAAGCATGATTTCTAAGACAAATAGATTTTTTCGACCATTATATACTCGTATCAATATTTTTCATAGACAATACTTTATACCTATAGTATCGTTTGTAAGAATAACGAGATCCTTACATGATACCACTCATTCTTTGTGAGTATTTATTATCAAATAGTTCGTCTTGGGTTATGATTAACATTATGAGAGCCTTATAATTTCAATTTTTTTGCAGTGGCGTATCTTATTGCTTCATGGTAAAGCTTGGTTCATTATAGCCATATTCTCTTGCAATACATAAAAATAGGGAAACTATATGTTTTCATCATGGGTTTATGTGACGGAATTACTTTTGTAGAGCGTGAATCATTAGAAACTATTTTTAGGAGTTAGGGTCTAAAGATTTATGTCTGTATTGCTTTGTAAGGTAAAGGAAAATATATCTTGTGAAATTAAATGATCACTTTCTTCCTTATAAGAAGGGATATCTCATATAGATCAGCTTCTTTCACGCTATAACAAATCAATGTTCATATTCCCAACATATATCGAAGCACAGGGTATGCTCATATTGCCAACTTTTGTCATTTTGAATGATGTCATACCATAAAGTGGAATGAATAACATTGTGCATTGTTTTTCATCCCACATTGTATATTATAAAATATCCATTGATATAATATATTTTGATACGTTACAAATAATAACAACAAGATTACTGACGTTTAACTATTAATGAAAACATGATAATAACGTACCTGGATGTCGTTATATCTTGAAAATGCCCACGTTTTGATGTCATTGAAAAATTAAGAATTTATAAAAATTTATATACATATTCAACCGACATTTACAATTCCTTATTCTTAAGCTCTAAATCAATTAACCTAACACTACTAATGCTATGGACACTATGTGAAAGCTTTTATATTTTTTTAACATGTGTTATGGAGTTAGGCATATTTTTTTACTCAATGGCAGTCCGTAGTTTATTCTCTGATTCATTTTATTCTGATATGTGTCCTCGTGTTATATATGTAATAAGTTCAGCCATTAAGAACACTTTCAAAATCTTACCTTAAAATATACAAATGATCTTTAAAGAAAGAAAAAACTAGATTTTTTATGCTTTTCTTGTGTGCCACAACAAATAGTATTTTGTATATGTGAGATAACAAGTAATAGGATTAAAGGATAAAGTATTTAATGAGCTCAAAGCAATATAATCGGGATGAAAAAACACTTCAGCTTTATTTATAAATTAGGACCACAATGTAGGTTACATTGTACCATTTAAAGAAAGCATAAATTAAATGGTTATGGATACAAAAAATATTCTTGATAAAAGAAATTGTACTATTATTTCCAGATTACCTCATTTTGTGGCTGCTTTGTTTTGTAGGGATTCTATGAACATTCCAAATTCCTTTTATACTCATTTAATCGATTTGTAGGATTCTTTTACTATTTCAAGTTATATATAGGTATACATATATGTATAGTGAACGAGAGCAAACAATATATTTTACTATCTTTACCAAGTACCCTTTGAAGTGGCATAAATGAAATACTTATCTAGGCCGCTGGCTTCAAACTTAAAAGAAATTATTTTGGTAGAATATAAATTATTTTGTATTATCGAACAATAATATATGTACTTGATCCTTCAAGTCACAATAGTATAATACGAGCATATTTTATAATACATAGATTTCAACTCTCAAAAAAGCGAATATGTTTAATAGTAGATCATACTAAAATACAGATAGTATATAATAAATGGGAGACAAAAATGTTTGGATATAGGTACATGTATACATATATTACAACTATATACATTACTTTTCATTTTGGATGGTGAAGATCTTATTGATGATTAACTGGAATATAATGCAAACTCACATAACACAGTTTTATACCATAGAGATATAAAGATATAGAGAGCCTATTCCCTCCAATTAGCAGAGAAACATCGTTCAGCTGTATTCTGGACACAATGGCGTATTTCATTTCCTCCAATAGCAGAGAAACATCGTTCAGCTGTATTCTGGACACAATGACGTATTACTCTGAAGAATCAAATAAGCTCTCTTGTCTTTATATCTCCCTGATTCCCTCCAATAGCGGAGAAACATCGTTCAGCTGTATTCGGGACACAATGACGTATATCTCTGAAGAATCCAATAAGCTCTCTATGTCTTTATATCTTCCTGATTCCCTCCAATAGCGGAGAAACATCGTTCAGCTGACTTCTGGACACAATGACGTATTTCTATGAAGAATCCAATAAGTTATCTATGTCTTTATATCTCCCTGATTCCCTCAATAGCGGAGAAACATCGTTCAGCTGACTTCTGGACACAGTGACGTATTTCTCTGAAGAATCCAATAAGCTCTCTTGTCTTTATATCTCTATGTTTCACACTGGTATTTATAATGTCCAAGAAAAAACAAGATGGGAAAGAACACGTTAAGTAGATGGGGAAGATATTAAAAAAGATGAAAATAAGTCGCACCAGTAGTTATTAAGAGTCTCAGTTGAATTGTTGAGGTAAAAGACCCCGGTGCGCCGTTTGCGTTTCTTCGACGTCATCTGCCGTGATAAGGTGAATGCATTTGTTTTTTTTCTCCGTGGACTCAGTCTGCTTGAAGAGAAGAGGTTTGTTTTGGAATCCTCTCTGGGGATGGCACGCAGAATTCCAGACTTCTTCAAACGAGATCTTGAAGACCATGGGAAGTTCACCTCCGCACGTTCTGAGGCATAGAGGGTCCTTTGTACCGTGGATATGAAATGTTCGATCTCGTAAGCCTCCTCGTAAGTCGTTGATGTTGACACAAGCCAGCCAGTAGAGTTTAATGATGTTCCAAATGTTTCTATATTATCTCTTCCACAGTTACGGAATAATTGAAACCATTCTATGACAACCATAAAAGAAGTGGAAGGAAGTCTCCTTGACCTCCCTACACCAATGGCATCCCCGCTAATTTGGGTTTATATGGGACTTGGTCATAAATAGAGAAGATGTAGCTAGACGGTATCATAACTACTTTTGAGTCCGTCAAGGGATTTCTCATATCAATCTTCGAGCATAGTGGGGGAAATCCGCCTCATTATATAGGGACCTTTATCGCTTCTCGACGCTAGGAAAAGGACTTCCAAACATGACAAAACCTTCGAATAATTTGATTTTCTAATGCCGTAAGAGCGTTGTAGAAGGAGATGGGTGGCCCAAAAGATATGTTTCCCATAGAGGTAAGCGAGCAACGTTTATGTAATCTCAGATTTAATATACAATTTTTTATCAGTGTTTTTCTGAATTCCCCAATAGAACTCAGAGAAACTTCCAAATGCCCCCGTTAAAGTTCAGAGGCTCATTCGCCAGCTTTGAACCCCAGGAATCGCCCATTCTCTTCCAATGAGATCTCCAGGATTTTAAAGATCTTAGAAGTTCTAGTGGGCCCATGTTAATTCTCACAGGGTAATGATGTCATTTAGCCTTAAATTTAAAAAAATCCTAATTGCCCAATCGTCTTCGCTTCTCCATAATCTCCGCAACAAGGGGAAAATCAGAGATTTCCACATGGAATAAATTTTAATTGATCCCATGGCCCATTGAGAGACTCAAGAATTCTTTCTAATTTTAGAAATGTATGGCTTAGAGCGTCCCCAAACAAAGGAAGAGCATATTACGAGCACATTTAAAATATCATTTAACTTGCTGAGAACGCATAAAAATATAAAAAATAACTTAATTCATACTTTTTCCTATTTTGGAGATACTTTTGAAATATGGCACATTGATTTTAATTTTTTTAAATGTTTTTCAACTCTCAATGTTGGGGGCGCAGGTTCGAATCCCGAGAGGGGATGGTCTACCTCATTGATAAGATCCTAGGTTCGATAGACTAATTATAATGCTATAATGCTTATTATATCCTGTCGGATGCAATTCTTTCGAACCATATAGGTAAACAAAAATGTACTTTGTGGATTATTCAATTATTAGTTAACTAATTTCCTTCATATCTTTCTAAGCTTCGTTACAACCCTCATCATTTTTTCCATCAGCAAGGTCTTTATTCTATTTTAAATATATTATATACCACGCATAATTACAAATAAATAACACATAATAAAAAGGAAAATTGTGATTCATACAAACATAAAATAACATTCTAGTTTAAAATTATTTTCCCTTTAAGACCACAAATTCTTTTAACAAGTAAATAGTTATACATTTTAAAATAAAAAGAGAAGGTGTTAAAGGAGAAACTTTTTACAGCTTTAAAATAAATTATGACTAATGGAGTAGAAGGTCTTGCTAAAGTAGATGGAAATTATTGCTCCATATTTCTGTCTTTGGCAGGTGGAATTCATGGCTGTTTGGATGTAGTTTTTTTTTGTATACCAGTACAACAATTTTATTCTCATTTATATCTACGACAAGGCATTACCATCAAAACTTTCAAAAAAAGAAACTTTATAATTAAATTTTAACTAAAACATTAACATTATAAACTGTAGGGGGCTTCTAAGATATTGTGAAAAAATAAATTTGTATTAATAAAAAAACCATTAAGTAAAGATACAATATACAAAGGACAGCAATTATGTCAATAGCTTTTTTATTGTTCTATCGACTATTTCTTTAAAATTTGGGGGTATGGGGATTCTTTCCGTTCGCATTTGTATATAAAGAACTGGGTCTTTGCCATGATAAAATTAACTTCTTCCTGATGCAGACCGGTATAAAAGAAAACACAGCTTGTTTCTTTTTTAATATAGTTGAAATTCTTCACTCTGGATAAGCCAGTTTTTTCTTTTGTTGATATATTTGATTTTGAACATAGATTGGATCATGTTAAAGAAAGTAAAAAAATGGGATAATTTATCTGCAGCTTTAACTCAGATATTGTCAAATAGTCTTGGATACTTTATCAAAAAACATACACCAGATAATGGAATGTAACTACAGATATCAACTTAGGGAATCACATGTTTTGTAGTATATAGTAGCTTAGCTAAAGTCTACATTTGGCACTTGCGTTACTCTCAAATATATATAAATGTGCATTTTATAAAATGAATGTGTTGAAAATGTCTATTGCTTATGTCAATGCATAAAGTTCTTTAAATTTAAAAGCTCTATATCAAACAAACCCTGATTGCCTTCTTCTGTGGTATCTTATTCCCCCAAGAAGTTGATATATAAAAGCGTAAATATATGTTTAGTCACAGTTATACAGCTGTCTTACCTTAACATAAGAAGTTTGTGGAACGGATGTCCCTGCAAAGAGAAATAAATATATACAATAAGACAAAGAGCAATGGAGACAAAAACATAGACAAAGAGATTGGATGTGAGATAATTTATACCTATTCAGTAGGCCTTTATATCCCATATATGTAAGGAATATATAATAATGTTAATATAACATATAATGTGTAATTGCTTATTTGTGAGATAGAAGACGATATATATTTTTTTTGTTTCATAATAACCCATCAAATGTAGGATATAAATATACATATGCCTTTGGTTTTTGCTTTAAAACATTAATAGGTGGAAATAAATCAAATAATAAGAAGGTATTATAACAATAGGCTTGAAGTTATAAATCTGTTTTTTAAGTCCCTCGAATAGTGTTGCATACAGTTCAAACAAACAATTCTGAACATATGTCGTCATTAAAATATTCTTCGTCTTTACAATAAAATATCTACGTTATTACCTCCGCCGAAGGAGGTAGGTATTGTTTAGTTGTTTGTTTTGTCAGCAGGATAACTAAAAAAGTACTGAACAGATTTGGATGAAATTTTGTGGAGTTGTTGGAAATACCAAAAGCCAGGAGTGATTAAATTTTGGTATCTCTGAGTGCAGAATTAAGGCGCCAAATGAGCTAAATACTACTAAATTTTTCAAGTTAGCCTACTCTGCCAATAGATGTCGCTGTGCTGTGAAATTGGGTGCCGGGAGCGTCTTCCTCTCGAAATTTCCGTCTAGGGAACCCTCCCCCGTCTCTCTACGCCTCCCCAGTCGTGAAAAATCCGCCTCGGAAGGCTCATGACGGCGGAGGTTTGCACTCTCTGAGTGTATATATGCCTCTAGTTAGAAGTATTTTTGGTTATAAGGATCATAATACTTTTATTACAATTGATACATGGTACTTAAAAAATATTGTCAATAAAAACAAAATAAAGCTTATATATTTAGATTTCTTCTATTACGCTTATTTAGTTAGTTAATTACAAAAGTTTTATAAAGCTTAGTTACATATGAACAATTAAATATTAAACTTATTTGTATTTTGATGATTTTCTAAAATATGGACTTATTCCATCGTTAGTTTTAAGCTATGTTAGAAGCAAACCATTTGAATAAAGTTCACTTTGTTATGAGTACCAAAAACCTCAGTTCTTACGTATTAATTGCCTTGAGGTTTGTTCACTTTTATGAAATAAGGACACCTTATATGCTCTATAAAGGCCAGGGGTGGTTATTATGAGACGAAGTAATGATGAATCAATGCAATGTGCTAAATAATTTTGTATGCAATTAATTTGCAATAGGTCATAGAAGCATCATTCTTAAATTTTAGTTTGTGTAAGTAGAATAAAAAAAGACAAGATTACCTTTTAAAAGCAATTCTTTCCATCACTGTTTTCTCTAACCAATGATCGCAGAAAAGGGAACGAGTGACAAAAAGCAATATTTTTCTTTGAATGACCCATCAATAGAATGAATAAGAGGGATAAAAGGGATTTGCCTCATTTATTTATATTTTACAGCTCTCTTCTTTCGATTGGGGGTATATAAAAGAAGAATAAAAAAGATTTGATTCTTTATTCAATCCTTTTATAATCAATGTGTTTCGAAAGGTTTGATGTATGTATGTTGAAGGATGAAAGATTTGTGTTATATTCATAGGTCCAGTTCTGGATATATATATATATATATATATATATATATATCTGGATGTTACCCGGCGGTACGAGATTTTCCATTCTTAAAATAGTCTATGGAAAAGAAAAAAATCACACAAATAATTCCAGTGATATCATTGCATGTGATTTTTTATATTAAAATCAGTTCCTTAAAACCACATCATTGGGTCTTTATTGTAATTTCTTCCTTTTTCTATTACTTGCGCTGGATATTTAGAAATTGCAAATATCTTTCAAGCCGTCAAAATATTCCAAATAACAAAAAACTTTTCATAGGATGATATTATTTATTCTTAATCAAAGATATAAATCTTTCAAATATGGAAAATATTTGTTTTAAAAGTATTCTTTTCCTAAAGAGTTAAAAAAAGGAAACTAATTTTAAGTCGGATGGGCACAAACTATTTTCAAAAGAGTAAGTTTTATAATTGAGTTTTGATTGCATTTATTGACACGAACGTCAAAAGGTACGAACATATAATAAGCCACTTCATGAAGATGTCAACCTTCAGTCACGGGGTCCTTGAAAAAATATATTTTTAAAAATTTTTTACTGCTGATATGGGTTATTTAAATGCCAAATAGGTTACATACCTAATTTGTACTGAATTTCAACAAATTCAAATTATGAGGTGGTTACCCTGAGTAACCACTGTGATGTAACTACAAAACCTTATTGTTATATAAAAATGTCATACTAGACAACAAAACAGAAGTATATATATTTTCTTAATAAACTAATATGCAATATTTTGGTTCAATTTCTTTACACAAAACGACATTATTTGTAATATAAGGTGAGCAGCATTGCGTCTTGTTGAGTTGGAAGACATCTTTATAATCCCCCCACGTCGACAGTCAGACTTAAACTAACGCTTCTTGACTAATCTACGCAACAAACAAATACTATTGCGGTTCTAAGGATAATTGTATAAAACACTTATGCATAAGGAAAAATCTGATAAAGCATATTTGTGTTCGGAATATTTGTAACTAGGAATTTTCTCTAACGACACTTTTGTATAAAATGCATTTTAAAGGAAACTACGTACTTTTGGGCCCAGCTTATCAGTCAAATAGCTTTATTGAGCATTAATGAGCACATTTGGTAAGTTTTATTATATAAAAATAGTAAAATGAGCCCATTTTGAGTACTTTTTCGTTCATATATAAAGTATAATAGACCCATAAGGGTACCTATAAGAGTAAGCTACGGTAAGGTAAGGTAAGGTAGTTTCGTGAGGAATGAACAATAACAATAGCAAAGAAATAATAATAACTCAGGACTTTGTTATGTAAATGCGGACAATTACGGACTTCCCGGATCATCTTTGCTGGACGACATTTCCCTACGGTCTTTCAGCTGGAGAACCTCCCCTGGCTACAATAGATCCTTGATGCACTCCGGATCCCTACAAGTACTCCGGATTCCCACCGGTCTGGATCCCCAAGGCACTCTCGGGATCCAGACAGTTCTTCGTATGTTAGGGCACTTACTCCACGACTGATCGCCACGAGAGTCCTATAAGAAGGAAGCAGGTCTTAAATACACACGATGTAGAGAGCTCATGGAAAGGGCTGCACTTTGAATGTGAACAGAGTTCATTGGACCTCAAATATAGTTTGCATCATTACACACTCTTATTTAAAGTTTTATTGTTTTATCTCTATTTGTATACTCTCTTTGGATCCTTGTCTCGAAGAACTAAATACACTAAGTTAATTTGATCTCCACATTGTTTCTTATTCTATTTGAGACCCCATGGTCAAGAATATCGTTTGTCTATTAACAAAAATTAAAGACAATACTAAAAGTAAGACAAAAAGAAAAATTGATTGGCCTGAATACAATACTTTTTTCATTTATTTATCATCAATTCTGATATATAACAGAAATAAAAAGTGTCATTTTTATTGACCATAAGAAAAAAAATTGTTAGAATCTTATAAAATGTCAAAAATCCGGCGGCTTGCCAATTGATCCTTGACGCTCTCAGGATCCCCGCAGTACTCCGGATTCCTACCACTCTGAATCTCCAAGTACTCTCGGGATCCCAACTGACTGATATGATAACCCTATCGGGAGGAAGCAGCTCTCCGAACCCACGTGATATATGGAGCTCAGAGAGGAATTTCAGGAAGCTAATTCGTTTGCATTATATATTTCTTTCTCACTCTTATTTAAAGATTTTTGTTGTTTTCTCTATCTATATACTATGTTTACATCCTTGTCTCGAGAAATAAATTAACTCACTTAATTTGATCTCCACATTGCTTCTTCTTTCTATTTGAGATCCGTGGTCACAAATACAGAGGATAGACAAATGATTATAACTTAGTTATATTATTATTTTTTCATTCCGATTCATGTTCTTGATGTGGAAGACAATGAGAAAGAGCATCTTTCACCTATTAAATAAGTTAATGACGATAAATATAAAGACAAATAAATTGGCTTAAATACTATGACTTTAAAAAAATATCATCATTAATGGTCAACTAAAACCCATACCCGAGGTTTTTATACAAACACCGAAGGGTGGTTCATTAGCCAATACTTGATTCTTCTTACGTTATTTTTGGAAGTTAAATGTGAGGATGATTACTTGTCTATTTTTTATAAAACTTAAGGAAGTCTATCATGCCTTTTTGAGACCTTAATTGCAGCTATGATTGAATCCAAGACAGAAAACTCTCATTACTATCTTCATCACTTCATCGAATGTTTACTAAAATCAAAATATATGAAGATATAAGCTTCGACCATCTAATAAAGTTTGTTATAAAATGACCATAATTATTTTTACATTTTTAAACATACTTTTTCTTATCTCTTTTATTTTTTTGATGTTGATGAGTTAAAAAAAACACCTGTAATTCAAATTAATCAAAATAAATCTACACTGTTTGTTGATGATGAAAAATTAAAGTCAACCAAAAAAATAAGCAAAAAAAATCCTTTTCTTAAATTTTGATGAACCGCTCCCGATTTCAGACCTTGAACTTCATATCACCTTATTGTGCTGGATAATGCGGATTAAAATATTATTCCATCATATAATTATAATTCATGTACTCAATATAATAAATGTAATCATATGTAAAGTATAATGTTTATTTAAACAAAAAATATTGTATTATGTACATATTATAGATATATTTAAATGTATATAAATATAATTCAAAAAGAATGCAAATTTCTTGCTATATTAGTTAAATAATTTATCTTGTCGGATCTATCGTAGTCCTCCATTTGCTGTAATAATTATCATTTATATTTTTATATTTTTTTTTGACGGATGGTCCCCACCACTTCTCATATCCACCATTTTTTTTTGAGAGATGGATTCCTCATTTTTTAACATTCTGATGAATTTCCAAATATTGGGATGAGTATTTATGGAACTTTGGAGGGCGTTATGGTATCCCTCCACGCTGTTGTTGGTACGGATGAGGCCTCTCTGTGTACGTGAATGCATACTCCAAAGAGAGATGGGAAATGGAGGAGCCACTCGTCGACGCCTTTCTCCAACGCCTCGCTCACAGCCGATGTACGTAGCCTCAAAGTACGCCACTATGTCTTGAGGCAATTCGTCATCATCTACGAGTTCGATGAAGCCTTCCATCACATCATTGGAGGGAGAAAGGATAAGGCGGAGAGGCATTAATCTTATATTAAATGTCGGGTCCCACAATAACGTTCCCGCAAGCCAAACTCCACAATGTGCTTATAAACATTTTTGCTGAGGTGGAACAGACATCCTGTGACGACTGTGTCGGGAAAGATTTCCCCGACCGCATTGCATATCCCCTTCTCAAAGTCGATCATTAATGTTTCGGGGGAAAGAGAAGGTTCCAAATCCTTCAATGCTCGGAAAAATCTGGCGTATGTAGCTTGGAACTTATTCGGTAATAAGCATAAATCCGTGGAATGCAGGCGTTCTTCAGGACTACATGGAGAGTGAAGAATTGATAGTATGTATTAGGG
>CP045899.1:16950687-17014485 GCA_013387185.1 Caligus rogercresseyi
TAAGATAAAAGTATGGTTTTGCAATTATAGTTTGTAATTTGGCAATTCTTTAGGAGAACATTGAATATTTTGAATTATAATAATTCGTAAAACATCCAACATGGCCCCTAATAATGCTTCTTAAAGCATATGGAGCTTTTTCCAATTTACATAAGTTTTTTCCTCTCTGCACATCATAGTAAATTAATATATTATGTTAAATATACATATTTTTTATCACACATAATTACAATTATAAGGGAACGCGATAACCGTGTGCGGCGTGTTCAAATCTAAATATTGAGGGCTCAGGTTCAAATACTACTGAGAGGTGATGGTCAACTTTGGTCTACCTCATTGTTAAGATCCTAGGTTCGAGTGACTAATTTGAATGCTATAATGCTTATTTATATACTGACGGAAGCTGCAATTCTATTGAACCAATAGGCAATACGCAGTAACATCATTTTATATACATTAACTTATAGTCCTTGTATATCATTTTATGGACTGTTGAATAATAAAAATTACACATAGGTTCTTGTTGAGATATCACATATATTATATAATATATTTCCCCTCTTTTTTTAAAAGGAGAAAACACATGAATTATTAATATTCATAAAATAATAATAATAATAATATTTCTTAAGGGCCTCTGCCTATTTTATACATAAAAACAATTTATTATAAATTATTTTATTGTCGAACATACAGAACACGAGGAAGGCCATTTTCAAAACAATATTCTTTACTAAATGCTTAGCTTTGTTACTTCAAACTATCGCAGTACCTTTGTTTTACTGATAGTTAATTGTCTTCAACCATAAAAATTCACAACTCCAATATATATTAGTTGGAAGACAACTTGATTTAACAAAAAGAGGACAACTTGATTTAACAGTGAGCATGAGTACTAAAGTGATTAAGAATCCGCTCCTCTCATCTTTTGAAAGATGGTTTAAATATAGAGTGCTCACTGGGACACTTGAAGTTCGGGAAAAAGTTCTTCTCTGGCCCACAGAGCCTCTGTAGATTTTGCCAGGATAACAGGAAACGACGGATCACTCTTTATTTGATGCTCCAAGCAGTTTATACCGAAACTGGAGAAATTCTTCGCCTCTAATACAACTTTTATACTCTAACGAGGGGCCATTTTATAGCCTTTTACACTGATCAAATGGAGGCCGTCATCACCAAAACCCAGCAAATTTTATGTGCCAAAAGAAGCCCCAATGACCACGACATTTCGTCATTTCCAATATTGAAAACTTACATCTCCGTGTTTTACAAAAAAGTTTTTATCCAATTGGAAAGTGTTTTGATTAATTTTTATATATTTGATGCTTTTTTTGGTTATTTGATTCCTGTGTTATCTGTCTAGTAGAATGTTCTTTCTGTCATGTCTATATACATCTTTATAGAAATTAATAAAGTATCGCCTTACGGCCCAAAAAATATATATTTAGTTGGTGTATTTACTTTTTAAAATAACAAAAAAATATTTTTTACTCGTAAGCATAACGATATTTATACTTGAATGACTTCTAATGGCTTCTTTTTTTACTTTCATTAAGTTATTTGTGACCATATAGGAGGAGTTTGTAAGAAACATAGTAGTGTTAAACTGAAGTTTTTCTTAAATATTGAACAAAATACCTTCTTCCTCACGGGCACATTAGGGTTATTAAATAAATCTTAGAAGGTAGGGAAAAGGTGTTAAAGACCCTATCCTTTTCCCCGTAACGGCGCTTTTCCATTATTCAAATTGATTTCTCTTGCCACTTTATTTGAATATATACAATATATATGAGGCACAGAGGAAGCCTGTAAGTGCTGACAAATGGGTAAACATTTATCAAAAGGAATAGTGCCTACGTGTACCTCAATAATTCATATAGGTTTCCTAGTAAGTCTTTTATTATCAAATTAAGAAGCACTCCATTGGTTGCTTCAGAAAAAGTAAGGCTGTGTTGTTTAGAATTGTGGCATAAAAGTAGTAGTTACTTTTAATATATATATATATATAATTTAAAAACCAATTTTGATTCCACAATGACAAAAAGAACGCCATTATAGATATTCCTAATAAAGTTTATATAATTCTCATCAACTCAAAAAATATTTATAATAGTTGTAATAAAAAAATATGGATATAGGTATTATTTGGCCATGCATCAAAGCCTAATTAATTTCTTTAAGGAATGTGATCCAATTTATATAAACAACTTGTTGTAACTGTTCAGCAGAAATATTAGCGTGTCTAAATATGTCGATACAGAATTAAATAGTATAAAATAGTTAATCGAACAAAAAGTTATTTATAAACTGTAAAAGTAAAAAGATATAAATAAACATATAAAAAACGAAGACAAATTTCAGTTTTATGGAGATATCCGTATTCTAGCTGCTGCAGATGCAAATGTCCGTTGGAATATTGGTCCTGAAATGTGGCCTGCAGTTATATCTCTATTATCATGGTGTTTTTTTGGTTTGTGGTCCCTTCAAGTCAAAAACTACCATTACAACTAGTTATAAAGCTGTGTGCCACGTTTCAGGAACAAAACTCCATTGGGATCGTCCATCATTGCCGTGAAATGCATAGTAGGATACAATGACGATGACTTTTATCACGGTTTGATTGAAGAATGTAAATTGGAGTCCTTATATAAGTCTTGAAACTGGGATGCATATATAAAATTATTTTTGACTTTATTGATATTTTGTGTAATTACATATGATTACATATATTAATTCTAATATAATAACATATTATTTTAAAGTTACTACACAAAATAAAAGTCATAACACATTAATAACAAAAATAAAATAAATAACGGTAAAACATCTCACAAAAAACACACAACAAAATAGACCAATAAAGTAGTAAAAACAATAAATATCATAATTTTCAGTAAAAACGTAAAAGCATTTTGAGGTCCTTCGTTGCATTCACATAACAGGATGGGTAGAACTTCACCACCTCTCCTGCAAGCTTCCACCGCTCCCCCGACGATCATGATGCTGAGGGCCGAATACCAAACTGCTCCAGACATTAAGATCCTCCACAGATCTTCTTCCTGATGAGATCCCCGAGGCTAAGTGCTCGGCCAGTAGGCTTTTTACACCTATACAGGGCGTATACGTATAATCCGGACTAATTAAACAAATTTTGAAACGTTGATAACTTATTTATTTATCAATATTTTTCAACAATTTTTTGTTAAATAAAAGGCACACATATATAGATATTTATTTTTCAATATAGCCCCCATCAGCGGCGATGACCATCTCGAGGCGGTGCCTGAAGCGGCCGCAGGCCTTGGCAACGACGTCCTTCTTCATATTGGCGAATTCCTTCACGATGGCGGCCCAGGGAGTCGAGAGTGTTGTGAGCACTTGTTGGTTCTGTTCTCGACCATGCCCCAGAAGAATAGTCGAGGGGGTTGTAGTCAAGGGAGTGGGGGGCACAAGTCCGGGCTCCAGTGGTAGGGGAGGTTCCCCAACAGCCACGCCTGGGTCTCCCTCGACTTGTGGGCGGGAGCCGAGTCCTGTAGCCCAGGTCCTTGTTATTGGTGTGGCGATGGTCTGCTTGGAGCAGCCCATCTAGGCGGCCAACTTGCGTAGGACTTGTTGCCGTCCTCGTTGACCTTCCTCTTCACCTCGGCGACAAACTCGTCGTCCTGGTGGCCCCCAGGGACCGAGAACGCTTATTGCGATGAGCATCATTCTTTTTGAAAGAGTTCCAAGCCTTCCACTGGTCGTAGACGGTCGACTTGGGGTAGTTGAAGAACTCTATCACCTCCTTTGGACTCCTCCCGGCACAGAAGGAAGCGAACATCGCATGCCTTTTCTCCTATTCCATGGCTAAATGTTGACTGATTTTCAATCTGTTTTTTTTGGCAGATAAATACGATGCAAGCGCAGTAACGTACATACCTATGTGCGTTACAATATCTCAAAAAACAAGACGACATAACCGATCAAAGTTAGTCCGGATTATACGTGTACTCCCTGTATAACAAAAACAAAAAGCCGAATATTCAAAAAGAAAACCTAGAATAATTTTTCTAAATAAGTTTATAATTTTACGGAACACAACTTTTTTTTAAACTCTATATTGTTACTCATATTAAGCCGTTTATGATTGTATTAAAGTATGTTTTAATGCAGGAAATAACTTCATATGTTCATTTTCCCCAAGCCACATACAAAATAGCAAACTCTTAAGACTTCTGCGTCGTTAATATTTATGTTTCCAACTACAACAAATGTGTGGAATAAAGTCTTCATATATATATTATATAGGAGTACTTTTTAATAAGATTATTTCATGCTCAATAATTTTTAAAGGTACCTTACCTGCAAAATCCTAAATGCATTTTATAAAATATATATGCCTGTAGATTAGTGTGTATCATAATTTTATATATAACAAATAACTTCTTTTTAAATAACAAAACTACTTTTTTAAATTTACATGAAGAAATCCATTTATATATATAAATATGGATATTTCATTTTCCATTCATTAATATCAAAACGTGCAATATACAAATGTAATTTAAAAATGAAGCATCAATGAATTAGAGTCTTATGTCACAATGAATAAGATCATTAAGATCTTGTAAGAGTCGCTGTAATCTACTTTCAAGAAAATTTTGTTTTGTCAAAAGTAATGCCTCTTTAAAACCTTCATAGTTTATGCTATTTCCCAAAGATAATTCAAGCAAAATACTTTAGCATATAACGTTTCTTTGTTAAAATATACCAATCAGGGGTATTCGAAATAATAATATGTTTATCTTATTATATTTTGCACTTTACAACGTTTCCTTATATAATCAAATAAATAATTTATTCCTTTATAAGACCTCATTTTATTCTAGATTGATTTACGGATATGCATTAGTTGTCAATGCGTGGATATCCAGATTCAATATCATACCATCTAGTTTTTTATTAATAACTTTATTTATTCAGAGAAATTACACATAATATAATGTATAAATAAACATCGTACGAATTTAGTTTACCCTCCATTTTAAGAAGCCATGTTATACACCAGGAATACATGTCTACCCCTGAATTAGGGGCTCAGTTGAAATAAAAATAACAAAAGTTTGAAATATTCCAAGCCAAGAGTAGTCTTATATAGCTATTCGATTTGGCTGGATAGATCCCTGGTCCATTTTGTAAACTATTTATTAATAGTTTTCATCATATTTTATAAACAACACAATCATGAACGTGAAATAAGTGATGCATCCTAATGTTAATAACGACACAGAGCTATTGGATTAAATACAAAGACGTTTTTTACATAAGTTTTTCTTTTCTAAGATACTACACAATACTACCTGCAAATACACTCTTGGATACATATTTATCAAATATGGTTAATATTTTTCCTTATTCATATACTTAATACACTTTTAGTATCTACTCATTTTGCATTAACCAAGATTTGGGGTGCTTATTTTCCAGATATGGACGTAATTATTATAATTTATACGTGCTTAAGTATTAGTTTTTTAAAAGATTTTGAAGTTATTGATTTGAATGCTTTTATTTTCATTTTTTCATTCCACAGTCCATAAAAAATATACATGCACAAAAAAGAGAATATATATATAAAAGTATGTTAATGCGTAAAAAACATAATTATATATAGACATAATAAATTTCATTTGCATTAATAGTTCTAAAAAATCGTTCTTCTTTCATAATTTAAAATATTTTATTAAGCGCTCACAGTTTAAAAATACTTCCTTGACTTTGAAGACCAGAGGTCGTTCCCGGGAATATTCCATGAAACCTTGGTGTCGGATGGATTTTGTGGGTGAGGGCGGTACATCTGACGGCAGGAGAAAGGAACACATATCGAGGGTTTTGGTTTTGGAATTTATCTTTTTGATAAGTAACCCAACATGTATGCTTTGTAGTTTCACAATTTTGGTTTGCTAAATTAGAAAGAAGAGAAATATTATCATATTTTATATATGTAAGAAAAATATATACTATGAAATATAATCATCGTTTATTTTTCTTTATCTTTTATAATTTTATTTATTCAGAGAAATTACACATAATAAAATGTATAAATAACCATTATAGTATAAAATTAGTTCCTTAAATATAAAAGTAATTCATCAATATTAAAACATAAGTAATATATCTGACAATAACAATAATTTAAAAAAATAGTTTAGTTCAAATAAAGTAGCAAAACATATGTAGTATAATAAATATGGTACTAAAGTATATTGTTAATTATATTTTCTAAATGCATTAGCTAATTGTTTTAAGCATATTTGTTGGAATTAGTGTGTTTTAGAGATATTTTGTTGTATAATGACTTTAGATTAAATATTTTATTTTAATATATAACAATTGTGTATATCTCTTTATATGTAATATTTCTAATTCAATAAATCTTTAAAAAATAAATGTATATTTGAATTAAAAATAATCATCTTTCAAATAGTCATTTTCTGAAAGGGTTTCTGTTTTTTTATGTGTGTGCATGTTTTTGATAGATGACACAGAAGGGCTTAAATAATTCACAAAATAATACGAAGTTATTCTTCTCTTATCATGGTTTTGCAGGGTTTACCTTCAGGAGTAACATATTATGTTGGTTATATGTTGACATAGGGTGAAAAAAACAATCATTCTTCTGAGCTTGCATAATTCCTTTTTATAATGAATGAAGAGTTTATTTATGGTAGAGGACTTACTGCAGAAAGTAAATGAGTATGATTTAAGCCCTTCTTTTAATGTTGAAGGGAACGTCAGAGGGGTTACAGGGGCTATGGAAAATATTAATATTCAAAATCACCCCTAAAATAACTGCTTTATTCTTCTGAGAGGCAACCAAATATAATCAAACCTCTGTTAGTGGTCATCAGTCTATAGTACATAGGCACTCATATTTTCCCCGCATAAGATAAATAATGCTAAACCTTCTTTGTATTGTGGCACGTGTCTCGAACGGTAACTATATATCCACTATAATCAGGTTCCCTTTAACGTTGCTTAAAAGTCCTTACTATTTCCTCAGTTGATCACATTTATCTCGAATTAAAATTATATATGTCTTTTTAAAGTAAATTTAAAAAATCTATGTGCCTGACTCGTCTGAACCCCCGACTGTCAACCAGATGGTTGTGAGACAGGTTGGCGTTGCTACGCGGAAGACTCGCACCTCATATAAACAACAGCACTCCCTCAGTTACTCATATCGCTTAACGGAAGAATCCGTTCTCATTGTGCTAATCTCAACGAACTGCGTAGGAGCTGTTACAAAATCTGGAATGCGTCTCCAGAGCAGTGCAAGGTCAAGTCTGTAGAAGATGAGAGAATAACTACTAGGGAGCTAGTAGTGGGCTTAACTGATGTATTAGTTTATATTGTTTCTCTGAGTTGAGTTTGCGTTTATTAGTTTATTGCTATTATCTGGTAACGAAGAGTTAACATTAGTACACCTACAAATGTATACATTGATACAAACACACACACACAAGGACGGAGCTATTCATTGTAAATCAATATCCTATAACTAGACGTTGACTTAGGATAGCAAACGAGTGTCTTTTTCTCGAATGTCATAGGTTCAAAGAAATGGAGAAATAATAATGTATGAAAACAGTGTTGTTTATGCAATGAAGCAATACTGAATTTACGAACATCAGTTCAAAGACAAGAATATCATAATTAAAACCTCTTCTCTTCTCCATATGTCCCAATCCATGTCGCTTGCGAGTCCCTCCGATATCACATTTCAATATTAATTAAATAAAGGTTTCCTCAGATTCAAGTTGATAATGATTGTTTATTCTGTTTTATAATTTATGGCAATAAATGAAATCTCGCTCTGACTGTTCGACCCATTTTTCATCCATGAAAATGATTATTAAAAAAATGTTAATGGAAAATAGTAAACGTCAGATTAAAATGTGGTTTTATCAAAGCAAATTTAATCTCCTTGTACATCACGATCAGAGATTTATCTACAATGACACCTAGACAAAAAGGAACAGCAACAAGGTCGGACCCACCCATTTCTCTTAACCTCTTTCATGTCAATAAATCAAGATTTACAAAAAATAATGTCTGTGGACCCACCCATTTAAGAATAATCCATAATATGTCAATGGATCAAATAAGTTAATCCTTGCCCTCAGGGTAGATAGCTTATTTCCTTGTCAAAGTCGGTGCAGGTAAAATGTCAATGGATTTATTTATGTGATCAAAAAGTTAGAAGGTCAAAATCAAAGACCTATATAGTAAAAACTTGTTACTCAATCTAGAAAATAAATTTGCTCAACTTAAGAGTTATTTTAGAACGGATAGGGACCTAAGATGGCTGCCATCGTAATATGACATACTCTGAAGCATTTATGACAATGATTGTAATGACTTTAGACCGACTACCCTTTAGAAAAAGATAAAGAACCAACTAATCATATATTTATCTACATACCTTCATACTGAATATCTGGATTTTAAAAATAATGAAAATTTTGCTACATTTCATTAATACCATATACGTAAGGGATGGTTGCGCTTTTTGTCGATACAATTTAGTCCTGGGGATAGGAGAAAAAATCCAACATTCCACTCTAATGATGTTGTCACCATATGATATATTTCTTGAGAAAATATTGTACCTTTTATCTTATATTGGTGTCACCAGGTGTATTTGTCATTTCTCTATTTTTCTATTCCAAAAAAGACATTTACTCCTTCTTCATTTGCTTTGTTGTTTCATCGACATTAAGTGTGTGTATATATATTTATATGTATATATATAGATGGATAGATAGATAGATATAGATTGCTAAAAAAATCTTCAATTTCTTATCTAAACATTTTTCTGCTATAAGGAAGTCGACGGAAGAAATTGCAATAAGTCTCCGTAGTGCTCAGTGATTAATATTCGACCATTGGGTAAATCACATATGAAGCTAAAAGTCCTGATTCTGATAGCTGGATTGATGGTTCTTCACTGCTCTTCCTCATGCTGATGGTAGGGTGTTATGTATTTATAACAATAAAAGTATATTTTTTGAAAAAAAATCTGATAAAAGAAGGCTTTTTTACATCAAAGATATATCCTACAAGAACTGAACTCAATCGGGTATTAACTGTCGGAGGGTTACCTTATTAAAAGTATGTTTTAACAACTTGAATATAAATAAGTATTAGAGTTTACAAAAGTTCACTAGTATCATTATAAATTATATTTTTATTTTCCTCCTGAATATCAAGTAACAAAGACAAAGAAGTGGGATATATTTATTAAATATATGGTACATTTTTTTTAAAACTGATCGAAGAAAAATGTCCAATGTAAAAATAATCTTCATTTTTTCGTCAAGATTTGATTATCAAATAAATTGGTTTTTTTAATCAAATGGCATTTTCACATACTCAAAATACTCAGCCAGTCCAGCATCCCTCATTTCTTGATTATAAGAAAAGACAAACAAAAGAAATAGAGCAAAAAATATCCTAATTGAAAATTATATAAATCCAAGACAAAGTGGATATTTTATTTCCCTGTTCCTGATGGAGTAATTGCTTACATTGAAAGCATTTACTTATCATCAATCAAGGCATTAAAAGAGGTTGTGCATTTGAATCTGCAAGAGTAGAGGAAGAGTAAAGAAAGAAAACCAATATTAGAAAGGGAAAATATCCTTCTAATGGATATTTCTTCGTAAACAATATTGAGCAGTTGCAGATTTAATAAAAAATATATAATGTTTTTGAATGAATAAAGGTATGCCTTCCTTTAATTAAAAAAATATGTAATAATAATGATTTTCAATCGTAATTATTATACTAAAAAGGTATAATAGCACTCTAAATATTTGAAATGCCGTACACTTCTTAATAACAACACCGAAACATACCAAAAATATTCGATATTACAGTTTTTTAAATATATACATGATTAATTATAAGCTATAAAAGATTAGAATCAACTTTAAAGTATATTCAATTGATTTTTTTCTGTACCTAAGTACAACAATTTATTTTCCATCAAATTGGTACATCATAATTTTTTTACATCATTACATTAACATATAAAAAACCCACTAAAATACTTAACAATAAACTGTTGTTTATTATATACAGGGTGAGATTGATAAATGGGAACAGGAGTTTTTTTCAAACTTTCCCGCTTGAAAAGTCGATTTGACCAAGTTTGTGATGAACTAGGAAACTCTGGATATGTTTGTTTTTGTTTATTAACAAAACTTATAATTATAAGTTTTAATGTTCCTCTCTCCGGAAGGCAAAAGAGGTTGTCCAGGAATGCATGGGCACGGAGAAAAAGTCCCTACAAATATCTAGTAAGTTCGTCTGGGCCATAGGGAAAGGTATGAGGAGATCAGTGGAGCTCAGAACAAGTCAACAAGTGGTTGTCCAAGATCGGTTGGCACTTCGGAGGAAGGTCCAAAAGAAGATTCGTCGACAGCCGTAGAGAGGGAAGATTGCAAGGGAGGAGGGATTGAGTTGCTTTTCGATAAGGCAACTACTTAAGGAGGTCCTGAACATGTTTAGCTATCATTTCAAAGTGTGATAGTTCCAAGGGACGATATTAGCGAAAAAAGAGTTGAGAGAGAAAAGGTTTTGAAGACTTGCATTCAAGGCCCGGGGCTGATTACGAACGAAAAAAGCGTTGCATCCACCTATCCAAATGTAAAGTTTTAAAAATTATTTTTCTATTGAATTTAAATGATTTATTTTAGATTTGCCTTTTTTTTTTTTTTTTCATGGTTAAAATAATTTTATTCTGTTACTGCAAAAAAGAATACAGTGTACAAAAAATACACTAAAAACATACAGAAACAATAAGAAATAAAATCAAATCTGGACAGTTACGTAATAAAACATCAATGAACATTATAGTTCAAAAATCAATGAACATTATAGTTCAAAATTTCACTAAGTTTATTATTATTATCTATTTAATATATAAGACTCAAGTTAAGGTATATTTTCATCGTTAAAAAGTATGTTTTTGAAATAATAAAATATATTTCTACACAAAGTAAATCCAACAAATTTAATCAAAATTGAAGTCTTCATCAAAAAATTTATAATGTTGTCTAGATTAAACATGCACAGCTTTGTTTGAAAACATATTTTCACTTGATAGGTATGTTCTCTTCTTAGAAAAAAACCTAGTCCTTTAACTCAAAAACTGACAAACACGATTTGTTCAATCTCATATTGAGACAAACTATTACTCATTTAAATAATTTACCATTTGCATCAAAATATAGTAATCACTTGCTATGAGGTTCGCAATGTACACTCTGTATTCTCATATAGCTTCTGGAAGGGTATGTATTTGGTCCGACATTGATTTGATACTGAAAAAGAATTTCGAAAATTTGGTCAATTCTTGCCTTCCTTCAAATTGAGATTGGAAATAGGCAGGGTTGTGGATTGAACGGAAAAACGAACGCCCGTTACCGAACACACGTTCAAAATCGTACGCCTGAACGGATAATAAATGAATGGACGAACGCTATTTTGTTGTTGTTGGCGTTTGTCTGTTCAATTTATACTCTGTAAATTTTCGTGTGAAAAGTATTGACGTTTTTTCTAAATGAAGTCCAATTAATGTTTCTAATGTCACTTCAGAAAAAAAGGTGAAAAAAGTTTTTTTAACAGAAGTTCAATTACAATTACTGATAGTCAAAAGTGATGACATGGATGTTTTTCTCTTCAAAGGAGCTAAAACGACAGATGTTGTTTTTTACAAGGAACGAACGACGAACGACAATTTTTTTGTTGCCATTTGCGAACGATTACAAAAACGACAAATCATCAAGTCTGATTCAGTGTAGTTAATTCAAATTTAAAATAGGAAGCAGTTAAAATATTTATTACTTTTTCAACGAACGGACGAACGCCTGAACGGTAGTTTTTTTTAATTGAACGGGCGAACGGACGAACACTACGGTTGCTAACGCCCACAAGCCTGACAATAAGTGAGGAACGAATAGTATACGATCATTCCAATCCTAAAAAACACAAAGCAAATCCTTCTTTGCATTAAATATGGCTTGTGTTCATCTTTATGTGTGTGCATTCTTATACCCTTTGACTGCTTCCTTATAACGTTATAGGGTTTGTGTCTCTATGTATATTATTCATTTGGTTTCGTAGCTATTTATTTGATTTTAAAAGAATACTGAAACTATTTTATATGTTAGAAAGTATCGTTCAACCATAAGATCAATTCCGGTTTTTTCGTGAGAAGTATTTACTAAAGTTTATTAAAATATTTATAATCTATGATATTTATATTTCTTTTCAAAGAGCCATAAGTAAAATGATGTATTTTTTCGGCTAAAAAATATTTACTAATATAATTATTGATACTTTAATTTATAAGCTTTCAATAAAAGCATCAAACATTCCTTAAATGGTATCAATTAAATTAATACCTTTGTTTATCGTTGGTAAACTTATAAACAATTCATTCGTGAGTACTGCTGCAAGTTTCAACACTCAAAATAATATAGAATAAGGGTTTATTTAGCTGAAGGACATACACCACCCTTAACCGATATCATCACCTTCTTAAGTGAGCAGACACCATAAAACTATAATTGAAAATCCTCGGTTTCTTTCACACTTTAAAGATTTAAATTAAAGATAAGCCTAAGGGCCACTTGTTTTGTTGTTTTGGCGAGGTAATTTCCTTAAAACATGGCCGACGTCTAAAGGGAGGGAGTAGGTAAAATGAACCCCTTTGAAGGTTACCGAGGATACTAAAGGGAAAAAAAGTAAGATAAAAGTAGGTGGGAGGAGAGGATCTTTCTTTCTTCCCTGCAAAATATCATTAAAGTAAAGAGGTGGGGAGTTAAAATACAATTTCTGTGGAAGCGGACAGAAAAAAACATTAAGGTTGGAAGGCTGAACCCCTTTGACAAATGTTTTCTTAACAACAAGACTAAAAAAGAACTTAATTTCTTGGTTTGGCAAGAAATAATGAGAAAAAGAGGGATTCGGGTAAATTATCAGTAAAAAAGAGAGACTGCATTAAACATCAATAAAGTTATTTTAAAAGTTTTATTAATACTATATCACCGTTATTTAAGTATGATATTATATATATATATATATATATATATATATATATATATATATATATATATATATATATATATATAAGGAAACGACGGGTATCCGGCACGGTATCTAAAAATCACCGGGCCAGGACTTTAATATTTTCGTTCAGTCGTCATTTTGTAAGTGATAACGTTTTTTTATAAAATAATTTTCAATTTTTTTTCAAATATTTAGAAAATGTTTTAAAAAAACGTTGTCACTTTTGTTTAAAAAATATTTTCTAAAAAAGTGTCATCATTTTTTTAAATGTTTTCTAAAAAAACGTCATCACTTTTTTTAGAAAATATTTCCTAAACGACGTCACTTTTTGGGGAATGTATTTTTTAATATATATATATATATAATTCCCAATTGTGAAGCTTAAAAAGACATCAAAGTTATAAAATTCCAGCAAAAATAATATTTATAAGCATTTGGATATCTAATACGGATAAATTTGTTTTTAAGGGCCCGCAAGCTTCCTTTCGAAAACTTAAATTCAAAAGAGAACTTGAGAAAAAATAGCAAAGGAAATTGCATATCTTTTCCACACTCAAATAAAGACTGACTCTCATCAAAAACTCTAAATCCTATGAAGGAGCAACAAGTCTCAGATCTGGTTTAAGAATAGATTCATGTTAACAATCACACCTGAACAGACGGAGCTAGTTTATATTTAATATGGTTGTTTGTTGAACATAAATTATATAAATGCGAGTCGGATATAAAATCAATTAATATGAGGTTATATTTTCGATGTCTTTAAGTGCTCTCCTCCTAATACTGTTAAGCAGTACTGAAGTTGACAGCTTTCTTTGTAAAGAGCTCCCATGCTTCAAATTTTTGCAAACAATTTTTTAATAATTTCCTCAATTTTAAATTTTAAGGAATGCATGAAGTACCAAAATGATATATTTCATATATGAATTAACCAATTTCATTTTGAATATAAAAAATTGCATCTTGTGAAAGTGTATAGAATAAATCATTGAAAATGCATTACATTTTTTTCCCCATGGAAAGGCTTATTTTTATTTAAAAATACTTTTAATAATAACTATGTTTGAAAATATAACCAATCTAAAATATTAGGTTTTTTATCCTTAAGAACTAAATATAAACATTTTAAGTTTGTTCATGACTTTTTTATAGCTAAAAGCACTTTTTAACATCTACATCAAGCTGAAAAAAAAACCCTTGTTGGTAAAACATATACAACTAGAGGCATGTATACACTCAGAGAGTGTATACCTCCGCCGAAGACGGGAAGAAGAAGTTTAAGCTACGTCACTGGGTTAACATAGTCCTGAGCTGATAAATGAACAATAATACGTCAATGAATATTTTTTAGCGTTTGTTCTTTCCTACTCCCTGAATAGAGACCCCATTTCATTATTATTAGTAGTAGTGTTTTGCTCATTTTGCATATTAAAAAGCACTTAGAGATGCCAAATTAATTCACTTGTTTCTTTTGGCATTTCCAACAACTCCACAAAGTTTCATTCGAATCCGTTCAGTACTTTTTGAGTTATCCTGCTGACAAACAAACCAACAAACGCCAGTGAAAACAATACCTCCTTCGGCGGAGGTAATTATGAAATAAACAAGGGCAAGATAGTACATTTTTAGAACATCATAATATCAATTGTTACATTCACTAAGATAATTATGCTTATAGAAAGTTCAATTGGGCTATGGTATAGCCGAAAAATAATAAGAAGAAGTGTTGTGAAAAGAACAATCTAAACGTTACATCTCAATAGCATCCTTAATCTAGTTGACTTGACTATTATATGTGATAAAACTTTTTAATGTATTGTGATCCAAACTATCCGTTTTCTTGAAATCCGTTACATATTTAATTAAATATTTAGTGCATAATTAGGCCAAACAACTGTTTTTTGTCTCTTTTGAAGTGTAATCTACTAATAAACATTGCTATAAATAATGATTCAATCTAATCCATTATGAAAAAGTGTCTACACTAAATATTTTTCCCATGAATTGACTACAGGAATTATATATGCTAAGTAAGCATTGGATTTTTTTAAATTGTGCTTTTATGGTATGCATTGCTCTTGCGTTTGGATTTTATGACCATTACATTAATAAACATTAGATTTATTATCATGGTATCCTCAAAAGGATATCTATAATGATAGTGGATAATAGATTATCTTTTTTTAAACAACGGCAATAAAAAAAATGATAAGTCTCGATAAAGTGTATAATTGAAAATATAACAAATTTATTTAATGAAATAACTTTTATTCTGAAAATAATTTGAAATAGATATTTTTTTTTGTTTTATGAGTCTTTAAACTTTAATTATTATACAAACAAATCGAACTGCTAACTTAGATCATCATAAAAATCGTTGGTTAGGTAAGATATTACATCTCAACTGTCATGACAGGATGTAACTTATTTTTTAAGTGTACGTCGTCTATAAAAGAAACAGTAATGGCCATATAAGAGATATGAGGCAAAAAATGACTATGAGAAGGATAAAATATCTTATAATATTTTTTAACTAAACACGATTTACAATGTATATAAAATTAGGAATATTCATTTACCTAATATTATTTCTTAATGTTGCAATATACCTGACCTAAAGCATAGCTCTTCAGAACACATTAAAATAATAAACTTAGGCTATTAGTCACTTTGTCTTAAGTTTGTAATAAAATGAAGAAAAATGTTGTGCTATGAATCTTTGAACTAAATGCAAAAATATTAAGATTCCTGGGTATTTGCTGATGCTTTCAAGTATTTTAAAAACGACGGTTTTTAAGTTCGTTGAATGTTTAAAAAAACTATTTAAAGTAATAATAAGCTTATAGTACAATCAATAAGTATTATACTTCTTATGGAAACTATATCCTTATTGGTATAAGTTATAATATCTTTAACTAAAACAAAAATCATATCCTCTAGTCGAGATTCAGCCTAAATGATAAATTTATTGTTTTGCGACTAATTTTTGTCATTTTGCTGTCATAAGGAATATCATATATGTATCAATTTATATTGTAATTTTACACGATAAGAACTCAAAAAAGCATTTAAACAAACACAATGTAAATAAGGTATTTTTTAGGGTCTTATTATTAAATATTAATGAGTACAGCCTGATCAATATTCAGTCCCTGATCCATAAAGCCTTCAAACCAAAGGAAATATAACGATAAAAACTTTTTATTGGGAGAAAAACAATCGATATTAATACTTTGAAGACCTTCTTCAAAAGGAGTTGAATGATTATCAACTGACGGTCAATATAAACTATTTTTCATTATAAAAGGCTCATTTTTATGAACATGAGTTCAATTTTTCTTTTATTTCCTAAATAAATAAATAGCGTCTTTTCTATTATATTGTAAGGGACAAAGAAAGGGAATGTTACACTGGCAGGATTGTTTATGAGAAGACTAACCTAAATAACCATATAAATACATGTTCTCTAATCTGCACTCACAATCAATTTTCTTCTCTAGTTCGTGCCTACCCATATACCTCACTGGATAATACCTATAACCAAGAGCTAGAGCCTCTATATAATTAATTAATGTATGTCTCAACGCAATAAATCATAGATATCATATATCTTTTTTATCCCATCTAAGTTAATGTATGTTAAGGTATATCAAAACAGATTCATACATTTATCGGCCCCCTTGCAAGGAGAAAAAAAAGAGAAACTAATTAGATAATGCTCCCTCTCAAATTGTTGGCAAAGCCCAGTGAAACATATTAATTTGCAACAACAAGAAGTAGAAACAAAGGAAAAAAAGCGCCGTAATAAAAGCATTTTGCAAATCTTCTAAACAATCAATGAAACAAACAATACCCCAAGATTAATTAGACCTTTCATACTCTTTGAAGGAAACAAGTTCATTAGAACAACACATGGATGATATGTGCACCTAGAGACATGAGGGGGGGATAGAGGACAAAAGGTTTTGCAACAGATATCCTATTATGTTTATGCAAGAAATAACACTTGTAAAAGGAGAAAAAGTTAATATATATATATATATATATATATATATATCGTATTATTACCTCCGCCGAAGGAGGTATTGTTTTCATTGGCGTTGGTTTGTGTTGGTTGGTTTGTCAGCAGGATAACTTAAAAAGTACCGAACGGATTCGGGTGAAACTTTGTGGAGTTGTTTGAAATGCCAAAAGGAACAAGTGATTAAATTTTGGCATCTCTGAGTGCAGAATTAAGATGCAAAATGAGCTAAATACTAATAAATATTTCAAGTTAGCCTACTCTGCCAATAGATGCCGCTGTGCTGTGAAATCGGGTGCCGGGAGCGTCTTCCTCTCGGAATTTCCGTCGAGGGGAACCCTCCCCCGTCCCTCTACGCCGCCCCAGTCGTGAAAAATCCGCGTCGGAAGGCTCATAAGGACCCCGTGACGGCGGAGGGTTGCACTCTCTGAGTGTATATATGCCTCTAGTTATTTATAAAATCAAGATTATCAATCTAAGACAATGTTACTAACTTCAAACCTTTTCTAGTCTTTATATATATATTATATATCGTATTAATATTTATGAAATCAAACTTATTGATCTAAGACAATGTTACTAACTCCAAACCTTTTCTAGTCGGAATGACATGTGGCAATATTGATTAAAAAATTCGTCGTTTTTTTCAACCGTTTTATAAAATAAATTTATTTTGGAATGATAAAGTAATATCTCATTAATGACATAGTATATTAAATGTACTAAATAAATCATGTATAATATAGTAACTCTTTTTTTATTTTGTATAAATAAAAAATATTTTTTTTATTCAACGTTTTATGTAGATAAGGTTATATCCATATTATTTTTAGATTAAACCACGAATGATTTTCGCATCATCATTCAATAAATATAGTTTTTTTAATTTTTTCAATTGCTGAAAAATTAAAAAAAACTTAATTATTATTTGCTGTAAAAATATTGGCTTTTTTTGTTGTTTAAATCATTTATTTAAGTTCTCTAAGAATATAATAGTTTATCATTAAATCGACTAAAACACAGATGCATAATCAATATAAATATATAACCAATGGGGACATAAGTAGGCTTCTTTATACATAAATATGCATAAAACACACATACCAACTGGAATTTATAAAAATGGCATTAAAATTAATCATAAGAAATACAGGACATGATGAACACCAAGATAAGATAGAGAAACTGGTAAAAAAGGTGTGATAAAATAATT
This sequence comes from Caligus rogercresseyi, assembly GCA_013387185.1. Lineage (NCBI taxonomy): Eukaryota > Metazoa > Arthropoda > Copepoda > Siphonostomatoida > Caligidae > Caligus > Caligus rogercresseyi. Next base: position 16,969,041 of record CP045899.1, read on the forward strand.
ATTAAGATCCACAGTCTTGAGGTGGAGGTTTTCTTCTTATTGTTGTCTTGGTCCACTTGAAGGAGAGAGGGTCTTTTTGTTTTGGAATTTCCCCTGAAAATGGAGCGCAGAATGTCCAAGTTTCTTCGGACGAGGTCTTGGAGACCCATAGGAGTCCACCTCCGCACGTTCTTGAAGCATAGAGGGTCCTTTGCACAGTGGATATTATATGCTCGATCTTGTAAGCCTCCTCGTAAGTTGGAGATGTTGATACCAGCCAGTCAGTAGAAGTTAATGATACTCTATATATCATCAAAATTTATTGACTTTACTTTTTTTAAATGTTTCATAGTTTGTATGTATAGTCATTATCAGCATTCTATGAAAAAAAATATACAGATAAATATAGACAATACCTCTAATGAATAGTTTTGTTATCAAGACCATAATAAATATTTCCTTTTAGTTTTAAAAACATATTTCACTTTTTAAAAATGAGGCAATTAAACTACTATTTATTCAAAGGTATCAAAAAAATCATTCATGAGTACTTTGAATGTGTAATATGACATAATGCAAATTAGTATATTCTTAGGATTATTCACTTTATAATCTAAAACACCATCTGTTAAAGTCTGGAATTGTATTTCAAATATATATTTTTTTATTTACTTTATGTTAAAATCTGCATTTCAAAATGTTTGTAAGATGATCAATATTTGAATCATTCTTTCAAATTACTTTTTTTAAAGCAAAGAAGCAGATGCCGGGGCAGTTGTAGACATTGCATGTACAAGTTACCTTTACCTAAGTCTCTTTTAATCTACTGGGTTCAATCTTCACAAGCAGTCATGTACCTAATAGTTAAATCCTGAAATATTGTCTAATGGATTTGAATGGATGGAGTGAAGTGACCACCCAGGAGAAAGGAGAGATAATTTGTTGATGTCAACTTTTTTTGTATTGCTTGCTGTTCTTAGGAAGGCAGCAGTTGTTAATCTAAATATGTGGAGGTAGAAATTGTTTTTAATGGTATGATTTCACAGCAAAATAGGTGGTCTTTGCTATTTATATTAAAAAATAAAGCCAACTTTGTCCTATATATAGGTAAACAAGGATTTAATAATAATAGATTATTTTTATAAAATTATGTAAAAGAACAATGTTTTTCAAAGAATGGGCCATTATTTAAAAATCACACATAAATAACATATACAGATAATAGAAATATCAAGAAGTGCTGTGATAATAAAATCAAAAACAAACAATTTAGTTAAAGTTAACTTTTAAGACAAGACCCCTCACATCCTTAAACCATCGTAAGTTAAATTATATAAAAATGGAAGTGGGTAACACGAATAATAGAAACAAATTTTGTAAGCGGTATATAAGAACATTTTTTATTGCATGGCTCCCTCCTTCATTTGATGTCCTCTTATATATCTTCAAAGAAATGAGTCTCAAAGGAGAGTAAAAATGACAGGAGCATTGAGGAAACACTTTGACGACATCCGCGGCGTAGTCCCATAACGTTACCAGCTTAGAATGTTGAATTTTGAGCCGAAGAATATTCTTTTACTTTTGTTATGAAACATTTTTAAAGTGTATCCATTTATTTTATTGAACTCTACTTCTACCCTTCATTAAATTATGTATTTTACTTTTGATGTACAATATATAAGTCAGGAATTGAAAAAATAAACTTTTCTGTTAAAAAAAGCATATCATAAGATTAAGAACTTTTACTTAATATTTAATCTGTAAGTCAAGATTAACTTTTAGACTAAAAGCGTCTTAAATATATTTAATCTTAAAAATTACGTATTTTTCACGAGAAAGCACTGTACTTAATATATATAAATTCATTGAAAGACTTATCAATAGAAAAAAATACAATTTGTCATTGAATGATAAAGGGATAGTCTATCTATTAAATATATACATTGTATTGCCTTTGGTTGACCAAAATTTGCATTATTGATCTTTTGAGCAACTCTAAAGCCGCAGTAAGATATGTTGCATGTAAAACAAATTATACAAGAATATATATAGGAATGCTTTTCTCCCATAAATCACGTAACGAAGTCAATTGATTTCACTTTAGACATGAATTTATTGTCTTTTTTTTTCTTTTACACATGAACAAATAAAGGATCCTTTGAAGGTTTTTCAATCTAACGCCTCTCTTTATGATTTGCTTCAAATTGAAGTGAACCTAAGTATGACAAAAGAGGACCCAAATAATAATAATGGTCATCCGTCAATGTCTCCCCTTCGGTTGGTTACACGCTTTTTACACTCAGGGAATTTGCCAGAGGTTTATCACTCAATCAAAAATATGATAATATATCTACTAGCAAATGCTGGACATTTTTAGGCATTGCAGAGATTGGCACCAAAAATAACAAACCTAAGCTATATTTTTTAACAGAGATGATACAGCTCATGTATTTTTCCCAAATAATCTTATACCTTCAAGCCATAAATTTATTTTTGTAAAATATGATACTTATGTATTAAAAGTCTTTGGCTTAAAAAATAAAAGAGCAAAACAATATTTTATCGTAACTTGTACAAAACCAAACTTCATGTTATTTGATACCGATTCGAGTCATAAGGTAGTGTTTATTAAGCGTTACAGTAAAGTAGCGGATGCAAGGAAAAAGTAAACAAAAAATTGGCCAAAATTTCGGTTATTTTCTTTAACGTTAGATGTCGCTAGTCCATGAAATTACGTCACAATCCTATTTAAAAACCGGTTTAAAGGGATTAAGTTTGATGATTTGATATATATCAAATCACTACAACATTGTGCGTCTCCAATATAAAATAATAAAAGGACTTTGTTATTATTTTCAAAGAGCTAGCATCAAAGCGCCCCTTGCGGACTCAAGAAGAACTAAAATTTTGGCCAATTCCTTTTGGGAAAAAAGGAAGAATTTTATGTTATGCATACGCTACTTTACTTTAACGCTTTAGTGTTTATAACATGAAACATTGATAACAAAACATCTAATGATCGAGGTTGGAGGATTCGACTTTAATCTTTAATGTTTGACTATTTTAGTATATTAAAAAGTTCTGATAAAAAACAAAAGGACCAATCGGAATAATATCCTTTTTGGTATTTTGCGTGTTTGCCAACTGTTTATAATATTACAAACATACCAAAATATATATACTCTCTCCCCATGTAAGCTTTGTTTATATATATATTTTACAACACTTATCATAGCAGTTTTATGCCTGCGAACAGTACACACGTTGTTGAAGTGTGTTTTATGATATCATTTTATGGCACTGAAACTAATATGCAAATACATATTATGGACTATTAATACACTCTCTGACGAACACTTTGCGTTTGTTTTTATAACACACTCATAATATATATACATATATTATATATATATATCACAATGAGGTAAGGAAGCGTAAGCTGATATGATAAAAATTATATGTTATTATAAACATCATCAAAATATGTGACGCACTATAAAGAAAACATTATATTGTAGCCAAGAGTAAATTTGGTTGCCCTTGTAATAATGCTTTAACGGAATATGCAAGCATAAGTTCCATACGTGATTTGCACATAGGCATTAAATCTTGCACAGATGATTATGATAAATATGGAATTGTAAATAAGTAAATATTTATTTTATGATTTTCTCTGTTGAAGATATCAGTGGTGTTTTATGGGTTATAATTTACTTCTTTACTTCCAACTAAAAAAAACACTTTATTATTTCAGAGATATTACATCAAAAAGTATATAATTGAACATTATAGGAAATAAGGCTATATTATAATCCTTTTGATTTAAAATGTAGTCTTTTATTTTTTCAACAATTTGACTGTTATTTATATTGATAAGAATTAAAATAACTTTTTTATAAATTTTTACCGGTGGATACTGGATTGGGTTCCGTGGGATTGGGTTTACCTAGGATATAAAAAACCAAAAACTTTTTGGTACTTCAAGTATTTATTGTTACGTCAATAAAACTTGTCGAATATATAATGTAAAAGTGCATTATTTGGAATGATTAAAATTAACATGATCTTAGTCATGAAAAATTATAGTAGAATTTTTCTCATAAAAAATATAAATCATATTGTTTCTCTGGACATTTTTTGGTCTTGGTAGAGTGCAGTTTTGCAATAATTATACAATTGTATATGAAAATTTATACTTTTATACTACTATAAATAAAAATGGTCTGATGGTCTTCGAATCCAACTGATCTTTTTTATCAAATGTGCAGTTTCCTTTTATATATTTACATAATTAATATTAATCGAAAAATGTCATAACGAAAAAAAATAGTACGAAGAGACAAAAGGATATATAACATATTCACTAGAGTATAGTTAACTATTCTGGCAAACAGAAAAGTTCAAACGTAGTCGATGCAAACAGCCTTGAGAATTGATTCCTTTTCTTGGTATTTTATCTTAGCTTGATAAAAATGTTAAATCCTTTATGTGTATAGCCTAGAGTCTATATCGATTTTTTGACCCCATGTTTTATATTTTTATCGTGTATATATGTCTTTTTTTAATTTTAACAACAACGCCCCTTTTTAAATGATACAAATGTGAGGTTTTTAAAGTGTGTGTTATCCGTATATTTCAGTACGAATAGCTGGTATAATATAATTTAATTAAAATAAAACAAAACAATAATAAAACACAAACTAATTAATAAGCGTATATATATATTACATGAATATAAAAATATAAATAAAAAACCACATCGATTTTTTGGGAAATCATGCCATGAGATCGGAGTAATCTATAGCGCCACTCCCTCGGCGAGAGCTATTGCTGCATTCCTGGCAGCTCTCCAAGTCCTGGCCTGTCGCAACTGTGGACTTTTATTCCAGGCAGTTCTTGCAGCACATACCAGGGTATCTGCCTGCCAGAGGAGGGGGTTGGGGACGATTCCGGCTGCGTCGGATCTGGTCTCCTTTCCTTTTTTTTGTCTCGAAGAGCATGAGGCAAAGTGGGTTTCTCCCTCCTTCTTCGCCGTCCCTACTCCAAATGCTTTCCACGCCTCCATGGCTGCCGACCGCACGGCCATGGTGTTGTGATGGATGGAAGCCCTGCCGACTTCAGGAGGTCCCGGACGGGTATGTGCTCTCTCCTGAGCCTGCCAGTGAGAGTCCTGGCAACATAATTCAGAGCTACCTGGGCAGCTGCAAGTGGTCCTGTGGGGTACTGTCTCCAAACTGTACGGGTAATTCAAAATCTTGTAATACAATTTCAATGAGGGCACATGCGATGAAATATCGTCGTCTTTAAAATGACATTATATTTTTAGATAAATATGCAATACACTCTGGCATCATTATGAGCCAAAGAAAAACTGAAGTACTCACTCTTACAATCTTCATTTGTGGAATCATTTCCGTCTTTAAAATACTCTTCTTCAGCTATCCTTCTGGGTATAACGATCTCAAAGAAAGCATCCGAGACAGCGACTAACTGCAACATAGAAAATATTATGGATTTCGTCCTTAAATCAATGTCGTACTAGGATAACCAGTGTTGGAATGTTTTAAACAAAATCCACATATGGAATGAAGTCGTAGTTCCACGCATTATACAAATACATTATCAAAGTTGGGAGTTCTAAATTTTTACTTACTTCGATTTTAAAATTCTTAATTAAAATAAATATTTTTGTACATCCACACAGAAGAATAGCTTACATAAGTTTGTAAACTGCAGCAGTTATGTAAATGAAAATAGATATATAAGCTTTGTAGTTTAAATTAATGTTTTTGGAAATAATTATATTTATATGAAAACATTTAGGTATATACAAAAACAGTTCAAAGGTTCCGTTTATGAAATAGATATAGTACACTTTTTTAATCTTTTTGTATGTACAATTTGTTTTAACAAAAACCATGTCGATACATAAATAATCTTTATAGTTTAAAATGAATGTTTTGGAAAATAAATATATTTATATATTAATAACATTTACATATATATATACAATTCAAAGGATCCATTTAGGAAATAGATATAGTGTACTTTTTTAATCCATTTGTATGTACAATTTGTTTTAACAAAAACAATGTCGATGAGAAAATAAAGATAATAAAAATAGTTAATAAAATTTCGAAAATGTTTTAAAATATAATTTAATAATTTTTTCTTCAGTTTTGACGATGTCAAGGAATGAAATCGCGTTCATTCTCCAGCGTAACACCATGATTTGCATTCGAGCAAGGGAACGTACGAAGGTAAATACCTAGCTGAACAGCTTGTATAATGGCTTCTCTTTTTTTTCATTTATCCAGTACGAATCACAGCATATTATGAATGTTCACTCCTCCATGTGTGTGTGTGTTATTCAGGCAATGAATCTAAAAAAGGACCCAGTGACAAAACACAAAAGAACCTCTTATATTTATAGAATGCGTGTCAAATTAAAGAGTGGTCTTTTAGGAAAAGTCATGTCTTTTTAGTCTAAGGTTCCCCCTTGATTTAATTTGACAGGCATAAAACATTTTTCTCTTCTTTTCTCTATTATTTACGCCTTCTCAGGATGACTTCTCCAGGGCGATGAAATTCAATTCATCATACTCGGTACATACATGCTATAAATATATTCAAAAGCTAGAGAGAGCGAGTTTAAATACATGTACGTTAAAGTATTGTTATATATTATTATTATTATTATTGAAAGTTATAAAGAATAAAGAGCAGCAGCTATTTTAAGAGACTCAGATTTTAGTATTAATTTATTTATAACTTTAAAAAAAGAAATATTTTATATGACAATCATAAAATTAACGATAAATTGAATTCTTTGTTTGTTAGGAAAATTTAAATAGGGATAAGGCTTATTCAAATCCAATCGGGTGCAATTCCATCGTATCAAATTTGTAAAATAAGTCATAACAAGAAAGAATCTACTTCTAAAAAATTGTTAATGACTTGTTTTGCATTATAATTACATCAAAATAGAAACAAACACTTATGTTGGTTTTATTTTGCTTTCCTTGAATGGATAGGTTCACTATATCTTGTTGATATATGTTAAGTATGCAATGAAAAAGGAAAATACATACATGGAGATACCTCTAGGAGACATATCTGATATCTTTTATTATTCAAAACCATTTTGACTCTTTGAAAAGATCATATTTTCTGGATATCCAGTTCCTTTTCATTATTAAAAGAGTAATTTTAAAAATACCTTTGGATTTGACCTGACAATGAGTAAGAATGGAATAACAAAATAAAATTAAAAAAACTTTGGTAGTCATCATTGAGTTTAAAGATTTCTATTAAACTCAAAAATCTAAATTTTCATGTGTGATATATAATCTTTATACATTATGGGATCAAACTAAACGCCTTTCATTGATAGAGGCACATGAATGAAGCTAAATTGTATTTGATGTAATATAGTTATAGGATAAATATTAATTATTACAACATAAATCCCAATTTTTAAGGAATGTACATTAGCTTTTGAACTAATGACTTCATAATAAGAACCCTCCTTGGATAGATGCACGCCGGTGAAGCTAAGCTGTGGTTGACGTCATATAGTCTAAAGTGTATCATGAATAAATCTTTTTTAAAGTGCTTTATGGAATTTAAGGTCTGTTCAAACCCTCATACATATTATTCATTTAAAGGGGGCTTTTATCCAATGATTTGATACGCATTAATAAATTTATACAGATGTTTTGTCACTAAGAATATAATAATATTCATCAAAGTAACACGTCATGACTCATTCAATTGGTTTTGCATATACTGTAGAACTCATACGGAATTCGTTTACGATATTTAGCCTGAGGTAGATCAATAATATCATACCTACAGATAATTATTTAGAATCGCTGGATAAAATTAAAAATTCATGTATTTAATTTTGATAGCCCAAAATACTAAAATATGAAACTTTCAAATAAAGAGTAATTTTCTATATGAAAAATATATTGTTTACATTTTAAAACACATGGGTTAGCATACATATAATTAATGTTTTTTTATATTCCCCACAAAATATGTTCTTTAACATTTACTTTAATGGGGCAAGTTATCGAAAAATCAAACAGCTTGTACTTTATTTCGCACAAATTAAAAGACGAAAAAAGAATATAAGTGCTAGTAATTTTATTCCAAGATCTGCAAAATTATAAATCCAATGATCTCAGACAGTCTTTTGCAAGTCTTGGTAATATATAACCATCCGCTTTGATTATAGAGAAAGTTTTCATAAATCTATAATATATAATTTTTTAGTATATCATTTTCAAGTATGCAAAAAAGAAAAAAAACTCGATTTAAAGATCAATTAACTTTGACAATAACATTCTTTCAAAAGAACTTCTATCTTTTTCACATCACTTTTAAAATAAAAATGATTGCATACACAAGATAAAGGCTTTCATAACTTACTTTCTTCGACAACATCATTCACATTTATCCAATAGTTTTTACCTCTCAAATTATGTCTCTCAATCTGTTGCTCTTAAATCTCATTGGTTTCAAATTTTATAGATAGATCAATTTACTTGATTTTAAGAGCAACGAATAATTTGCTAGTTCCCTAAAAGTTTTATTGAGACATAAAAATACCACTGATGAGTATTATGAGTCCGGCATGGGTCTAATACTTTTTTGTAACTCATAAAGATCCCAAAATGAGTTTGAAGAACTCATAAAAAGAGATTCATTTTATATGTAAATAGATCGAATGAATGTTTGAATAGACATCTTGAGTACTCTTCGCACTTATATAGATTCTTATACGGAGAGATCGATGTGTCATTTCTTAAATCAAACACTGTATTTAGGATAAAATGTTACATATATCATATTTTGCAAGGAAAACATAGGTTTCCACGAATCATTTAATTTATTTTTGGTTGTTCAAGTTATGCATTCTATAAATAGGAGTCTTTTTTGTAACCCAGATATTGGAAAATAAAATTGAATTTATAAGATCATTTAGAATTACTTATTTCAATTCCATGACGACAAGTAGTTTCATCAAGTCTTCTCTAGCTATTTTATAAAAGAAACATTATTTATTTTGAAAATTGTATATACACCTTATAAATAATTAATGTAGTTTGAAATTACATCTCTAAACAATAATTACTTGGCGAAAATACTTGTTCTTTAATATACATTTATCATAGTTTAAAAAAGCTATGATAATTTAATACAAACTAAAAACAGTAAACTATAATCAACAAGTTAATTTAAATATACATATCAATAATAGCCTTTAAGAGTTAATTTACAGCTCAGACCATTGAGGATTCAGGACAAATTCCCACATATTTTTTGAAATAAATTTGAAACTTGTATATTTTATGATATCTAATTAGATGCATTAGTATTTTATGTGTTCGGCGAAAAAGGAAGGTTACAAACTAACTAATTGATCTGTATAATTCCATGTGTCAACATTCCAATTTGGAATCTTAATTATTTTGCTTGCTATTTTCTATTTTTCATAATCGTTATATGTAGGATAAACTATGAACCATTCATAGCCTGCAAAGTTTTAATCCACGCATCACTCAAAAGTTAAATTCCTTGCATTCCATCATATCAACCTACAATATAACAATGTTTGTCTCCCAATTAGCTTACACCTAAGTAATAATGATATCTTTATTCCACCGACCTATATAACAACTGATCCTTTATGAGAATCTTCCCATCCTGCGCATATAATGCAGTCTCATCTGAATCGGCTTTCACGTTTTTACAAAAGATTGTGATTTTTAGATACTTAATGTACAAATATGTACATACTAAAGGCAGCAAAACAACGGGCAGCACTCATCAAGGTTGGCCGTTCATATTCCGAGAGGAAAATCCTCGCAACTGGCCATTATGCTTAAGCTCCGTATGCAGCGCGTCGTGACGACACCTAGTTTTGATAAGAATAAGGAGCCGTGCCGCACACAGGGCCGTCCAGGTCGCCATCAATGACGTGCAAGGAGCATTGTCGGTTGCAGGAGACGGGACCACATTCGGATCGAGGATCTCCTGTATTGCAAATTCCCTCCTCACGAGATAACCGCATGGCTGTGGCAGTAGAGACTTGAAGTGCTTCCCTCCAAGATGGGATGTGGTGCCAGAAACCCCATTCGATCTCGTCTTCAACCCAAAGAGACCGACGAGGTCTACGACTTCGGTGGCGTGCCATTAGGCGGCATAAAAATTGTCTGTGTAAAATTGAGTCCCTGACGGCCAGGACCTAGCTAAGGATAGCCGGATTGGCCTATTAGGGATTTATTTATATTTTAGTATTTTTAATTTTATACGTGTAATGTTTATATATATATGTAATGTTCATACACAGGAATGTGTTTTTTATATTTATTTTTGTATTATATTTTAAAACGGCAAAAAGCTGATATTTAAATCAAATAGGATACTTTGTGTGTTTCATTTGTTGTTAATTCTTGTTGATGAAGGTTGATAACTTTTTCTTTGTGTATTGTTTGAAACTAAAATGATTATATATATATAAAAATCTCAATAGAGAAAAAATGGATTTTTACAGAAAATAATTAAATTAAATAGTCATTTGATGACATATAGGAACCAAAAATGATACTTTGTGTAATAATTTGGTCTGCAGAATAGAACAAATGGAAATTAGACATTGAGTTGTAAACATCAAAATTACATTTACCATTTCTAATAATACAAATTGTATTTTTTGTGTCTCGATCAATGAAATTTACGAACTTATGAAGCTTAATTAAGCAAAATATCACATACTCATAATAAGCATTTCCTCACCCTGAGAGAAGTATGCCTTTTAATATCTATTATGATGTCGATAAATGAATTGACGCTCATACGATTGGAGATAAATATATACATATATATATATATATATATATATAGATATATATATATATATATATATAATATATATATATATATATATATATATATCTATATATATATATATATATATATATATATTATAGGAAATTGACCGCAAAAAAAAATATGGTTCATTGCTGAGTTTGAGATTAACAACAAATTAAGTATCTTAAGTAATAACACAACCCTTTGAACAATGCATCGGTTTAACATTGTTTCAATTCACTTAATTTATAACTAGTGTTTTTATTATTTTACTCTTCAAAGAACGCCTTATAGTATCGTTCAGAATAATACGATATAGCTCATTATAAAGAGATTATCACTCTTAAAGAAGCATGATAACATATATAAATGGAACCTAGTTAAAAAAAAGATCTTTATAGTTAGCTGTAACAAATCACGAACTGAGTATTTCGCTTTATGTTCATGAATATAAATTACTTGTTCTTCTTCAAATCCAATTTTCCAACGAGTCTCTCCTTAATTCCAAGCGATATGATTTAAAATTCATGGCGAGTCCAGATGGTGTTCACCTATTACTGAATGCGTTTGAGCATATCTAATGTGCTTAGAGCTTTTGGACGAGTGCACTCACATAATGCAGATTATCTGCATATGGAATTATAGCCGACTTTGAATACGCTTCAGGATCACATGTGACTCTATCCAATGAAAGTGTGTGTGGGGGGGGGGGGGGGAACGGTTCAGAATTATTTTGTTTGTGACGACAACCCCTATAGAAACAAACAAAATAAATTCATAGATTTGTTAAAAAATGCTTCTTTATAAATTATATCCATCTACTTTTTACAACAGTGATCGAAACCAAACTTTTGTAAAGATTAATACAAACTTATACGAATTGTGTTCAAAGTTATCTGTTCTGTATATATATATATATATATATATATTATATATATATATATTATATATATATATATATATATATATATATATATATAGTATATATATATATATATATATATATTCTAGGATCAAAGTTTTCACCATTAAAAATAAATATTATTTATATTTTTCTTGTTTTCATAAACATAAGTAATTAAACCCTGAACTAGTTTAAAATCAATATGAAACTATAATAATCCAAAGTGATTTTGTACAAACTTATTCAACTTAGAGAATAATGTTTCAGTAAATAATATTCATCAAAAAATATTAACTTCAAAAAACATTTTTTTGAGCAAATTTTTGAAAAAAATATTTTTAGTAAAACTAAATCCTAATTAACCATTTCTCTTTATCATATTTTATATTGTATTTCAAATATATCAGATTACGAATGAATAGCTTTATGGGTTAATGTGTTTTTCTTTTCTTTTCTTGACCACACAATGAGTTTTGAACTTTTTACTTATCACAAACTAAGTGAATGAATTAAAGCACTAAATATGATGCCGACTTTTTATACTTGAGCCCAGAGGGCTCATCATGAGCATCAAAAAATCTGTCAAGATTTTTTAAATCCACTGTCAAATGATGGTGAGACTTCTTCACTCACTCTCATGGAAAAAGGTGCAATTAAGTAAGAAAAAATTATCTTTTTAAAGGTTGTAAACAGCCTGCAAATATTAACCCCTCCATTGTTGTTGCCCTAATACATAAAGGTTTTTTACCACGTTGAAGTATCAAAAAAATCGTGTTTTTCATGTTTTTGAATAACATGATAAACTCCAACGTATTGACTTCGTTTTTGAAAATCATGCAGCTTTTTAGGCTACTAAAAAAGTCGTGAGATTAAAAGATAAAAGAATAAATATTTTGCTTGTCAAATGTAATGAGGTAATGAAATATAAGATATAAAACGGCTACTTCATGAATTCAGCTGGAATCTGAACATTTTAAACTACTTTTGTCCTATGCGTTATGACTAAGAAGTATATTTTGTATCTTTACGTATGGGCTATTGACTTATTATATTTAAACAATATATCTGTATTTATAAATAATCTAAATATTTTTTTATTGGAGCCCCTGGCTTCAATTTATTTTGTGAATTATAAAACAAACAATAGAAACCTTATTTAAAAAAGTACCTGAAGAAACATTTTGGTTAAACCATATTTTCTGCGAATTGATTCCTTCAAAGCTTAAAGTGGTGTTTTACTATTGATAATATGCCCGAAATATCGTTGCATATTGAAGATGGTGTGTGTTTTTGTAGCTATAGATAAATTCTTCGAATGCTTATCCAGTATTTTGTTTCTTAATATGACCATATTCAAAGGTTCATTGACTAAATCCCCCCCACCCCCTCCATTTAAATGATTCATTTGAGTCCTCAAGAGAGTCAAATAACAAATTAAATCTTAATTATCAGTACTCAAGTCATTATTTATTCATCCTTTAAAACAATAAATATTCCAATGAATTCCGTTTTTTCTACATCTTCTTTCATTTACCGTCTCTTCCGAAAGCTACATAAAATATTTTAACAAATAATTAAAGCACTTAAAATAACAATTGTCTAAATTTAAGTATAAATATATACTACCAAAAGTTTACAGTCAATAAACCAATAAAATCTTTGATGTGCTACAAAATTTGTTTATAAAGCTTTTCGCCTTATATTTACGTGAGGTTATTTATATGATCTACATGATTCATACCATTAAGGGCGTCGAAAGGGTCATGTTGTCACATGGGGCGGGTCAATACCTGAGTAACTGGATTTTCACCTAAAAATGTTCCAAAACCATAATTAAACTTTTATAACCTAGGTCCAACACACATACTCAACATTAGTAAAGTCCTCATTTAGTCATGGATTGTCCTTTATCCTTGTTTTTCTTCTGGGTAGTCTCTTTTAAGATGAACAAAGGAAAAAAGATAGAAAAAAAAAGTATAGTGATAAGGATCGAAAAACAAATATTGTAAAGAATGAATTATTCCTTTTCAATAGAAGAGGATTGATATCAGTAGCGATTCTTCTATTTATAAATTGTCTGATTGTGTTAAGTCAATGAGGGAAGATTAGTGAAATGAATGGAATCAAATATTCGTTAGATGATATTTATAGGATATTTGATTGAAATTGAGTTAATGGATCATGAATATAAATAGCTGTAGGGGATAAGCTATTTGAACTTTGGTTTCTTAGCACCAAGGTTTTGTATAATTTAGACTAATAAAAAAAGAATCCATTCGTTGTTTCGTTCGTTTCCGAACTCCCCTAAATGATAATTAGATCATGAAGAAATTTTCAGTGAATAATTTTGAGGGCTCAGGGATTGTTCTTGTGGTTGTGGGCATATCTGGAAAGTTAATTATAGCCATATTTGTTTTATTCGCCAAAGCGGTTTTGGCAAGTTTTTAAAATTACCAAATTTTATTAGGACCGAATTTTCTGCCGATGACTTTTAGATGTTATGGTTTGTCTTGAACAATTTTCCAAGATTTATATATATATAATATATATATATATATATATAATATATAACACTATATTATATATAGTTTCCTGAAAAATCGTTTTTCATATGATAATTTTATAAAAAAAACGTTTCTCGCCTATTTCTTAAATGGCGGGTTAGATTTAGACCTAATTTTATGTAGGGGATATGATAATTCATTAAATTAAATATATATATATATAAAATATATATATATATTTAAAAATGATCCGTTTATTAGGTGTCTTCTCTATCTCTAAACATGTGTTCATTAATGATAAATTTTCTATAAATAAGTTGAGGTGCAAAGGAAATATATATCAAAGTGGACATTCTCGAAAAATCCAAGGCATCGCCCTACAGCATAAGTCAGTGTCTAACAGTTATGTCGTTTTATTTCGCTTGATGTGCAAATATTAATTATAGCTATAATATCATAGGTTTTTTGTCAAAATTGAATCTTTTATAATTGTTTTATTAAGATTTTTTTTAAACGGCACATATTTAATACAATATGAGTAAAGAGCATAAATAATCAGACCTAACGGAAGATTATTTAACAAGCTTGTTTAATACAGATTATCATTAATATAATATTGTCCAGATGAACTGTTTAAGTATAAGAAGTGATGAATGAAAATCTTAAAATATATGGTTTTTAAATTAAATACTTTTATGTTGGCTTATCACATATGGTATAAATATAGTTGCCTAAGAATGAAAATTATTTGGTAAAAATTAAGTCTTTTTATCAAATTCTTTTATTTATTAACATCTTATCCTTATCGATAAATGTAGAATAAGTATTTATTATATGTACTATTTGCGTTCTGAGTTTACTAAGATAATTGATGAATGTAAGCATAAAAGATGCTATAAATTTTTATACATGAAGGTAATAAATGGAAACCCATCAATATGTGAATATCATAAACAGAACACAGATTTCTTTATTGATGTATATTCGTATTTGATTATGTTAAACTGGAACATGTCAAAAAGTTATTGGATCCAATTAAGGTACTTTATATATTTTTATCAAAGGATATAAATATCTATTTTTGTGATTGGATATATGACTGTCGCTTGCATAATATAGCCGTTTTAAAAAGTAAGAGGATTCTAAACAGGATATGCCCTTGCAATATAAAGGAAAATATACAAATAAATAAATTCTTATACTGCATAAAGTTTTCTTCAGATTACTTCGATAAACATTTTTAACAGAAAGAAAAATACAAAAAACTGCACACCAAACTGCACTTCAAATGACATCATCGAGGGAGCCGTGCATAAAAATATGTTCTTATATACTATTTACAAAATTTGTTTCTCTTTTCGTGTTACTCAATTCCACCTAATAAATTTAGATTATGACGTTTTTAATGATTTGATGAGTTTTGCTTCAGAGGATTAATTTTAAACTATAATGTTTATTTATGATTTATTATAACAAACCCCTCTTGCTATTTTTGTTATTATTGTATATTTATGTTATGCATGATTTTCAAATAAATGACCCATCCATAATAATAATAAAACGATTTTTTACACATCAATGTGTCTATAAATAATATAGGCCTTGCTCATGATTTATAAATTCAAAGCAAGCACGATAGAACAGCCATGCATGTTTGAGTGCATTTTATTTTCCTAAATCCAACACATTGCATCCTGCAGCAATTGATCTTGACCTTTTTTTTCTTTTTACATGCAATTTATCCATTCAATTAAGCCTATTCATAAAAACATATACCTATACGAAGACCTACATGCCCAAATTGCAAAATCATTCTGCCTAATCACCCATGAGACCCAATTTATCTTGTCAATATCCTCTTTGTCTCCCTCCCGCCTCCCTCCCTTATATTGATTCTCAATATTGATCAACTCAATAGAAATCCATGACAATTTAGTTGGAAATGTACGAAAAACCTAATTTTGGTTAAGATGTTATTTATTCGCTAAAATCTATACAGTATAGAAAAAAAGAATACACTAGAAAGTAGGAGACAAAAAAACACAATCTTAAGACAGTTACGTTCAAAACAAATATAAATGAACATTATAATTCAAAATTACTATCTAAAGATAAACCATAATATAAAATGACTTTTTAAAAAGTATTTCTTATTCAATATAAAACGTTGATGTCGTCTTATTGAAAATGAATGATTCATAAAATTATATAAGAATACCAAATAATGTTTTCGAAACTAACTGATCTTATTTATCAAAGAATTCCTTACATATATTCACATAAATAGTAGGAATGGAATGTGTATCTATGATTTGTTTTTAACGTAACTGTCTTAAGATTGTGATTTTTATCTCCTACTATCTAGTGTTTTTTTTACACTGTATATATTTTATTTAATAAATAAAACATCTTAACCAAAAAGAAAATAATATTAATCGAAAAAGGTCATAAAGAAGAAAAAAAATTATTACGAAGAGACAAAAGGATATATAATACATTCACTAAAGTATCGTTAACTATTCTGGCAAACATAAAAAGTTCAAACGTAGTCGATGCAAACAGCCTTGAGAATCCAATAGTTTTCTTTTTTTTTACTTAAAAGTAATGCTTATAAAATTTATAGATGAATCTATTTTAAATAAATTATTTATATATGTACTTTCTTCTGTTCTACAAAAGTTTTACTATATAAAACATATATAAAATGTCTGACAAAAGGTGAATAGCAGTCGATAAATGAAGGTGAGAGAGGTCGTGTTCGTCTGGCATGCGAATGCAAAAGTATAAGGCCCTCAATAGATGAAAATTTAGTTTAATGAAAAACATGAATAAAACTTATAGCCTATATATTATTTTTCTTTGTGTGCTTTTTGCTTTTATAGTAGTGTAGAGCCGAATAAGTATCGTATTAATTGCATCTCCTTTATTTTTACATCTTAAATGCAGTCAAGTATTATTATTATTTTATCAAACATCAAACAAAAATGTCGTAACTTTTTACACAAGTTTGTTTTATTACTGCATAAAATGATGAGGCAGTTTATTTCTTCAGGGTTTCTTTTTTGTTGCTTGGCCTTATCAAGGTCTTCTTAATAGAGAGATTATAATATTGATGGGAGGAAATTGAGGCAGGAGAAGGAGCTCAAAATATAAATCCTAACTCACATTTGGCAATGTAATCCGCTTATGAATATTTGCAATACTTGAAGGTTATAGCTAGAGAGCTCGCAGCTTTTATTCTGTCAAGACAAAATGAAGAGGAAACCCCCCTACTTTTGTCCTCTGCAAATAAAAATAATCTCTCTCCTTATTTGCAGGTGATTGATAGCTATTAATATGTGAGATATGAGTCTAATGGACCGTGACATTCCAGCTGAGGAGAATTCGTTATGTCCTCTTAGCTCAAGTGAGTAATAGATAATTGAGATATTATCATACGTAGAAAATTAGAAGAATATTTATTTTAATATTTAGAATCTACTATGAAATTTTATTTCAAATGCGTTGTTTAAAAAGCAACAAAAAATGAACATCGTCTTGTTCGATAGTTTTTATATTATAGTTTGATAAAAATTCAAAAATACCTCAAACTCATCAAATCGCAATAAGACGTTTATATTGAATAAGAAATAATTTTTGATAAGTCATTTTATATTATGGTTTTATTTTTATACAGTAATTTTGAATTATAATGTTCATTTATGTTTTGTTTTTAACGTAACTGTCTTCAGATTGTGTTTTTAATCTCCCACTTTCTTGTGTATTTTATTTTTTCACTGTATGGTTTTGTAGCTAAAAAATAAATATCTTAACTTTTTTTAAATCTTGGGTGTCAATCCAAGTTTCGAAGCACATCCTTGTGACATAGAACTTAAGTATATAGACGTTGATTTCAATTCACAATTTTTTAATGATAAATGTAAGGATATCCCTCTATTTGCACATTGAACCAATAGAGCAATTCTTAGAGCGATGAGTTCTCTAGTAGTAATTCTTTATACAAATAAGACCCTAATAAAATATCCAAATGAAACTCCCTTTGATTCGTTTGAATATTTTATGAAGAGGTATAGTTATTTGCTATAGTTTTGGTCTTAATCATCACAGTATTTTAAAAGTCATTATGTTTATTTAGATATCTTGTTCGCAATAAACCAGAGCCTTATAAGTAGAGTTACGTCGTAAGAACTGTCTGTGTAGCAGCTGACTCAAAAAGTCAGGCTCAAACATTCATAATTTATCGAGGGAGTCGTAAATAAACTGTCTTCTGAAATAAAAAATTTGAAGTATAAAAACATTATAAACTTTAAAGATATATTAAATACACAAATATTCCTGCTTGTAGGGCTGTGGATTGTACAAATCGCTCAGGAGCCCAAGGAATTTCCCATGGAACAGTCCCCCAATAAATGAAATGCTTTATAAACACATGTTTTGTCATAGATTCTGATTTTTATTATCCTAACAATAACATAAGAACAATAATCATTATATTCATTTGTTGAATTGTTTTGAGTCGAAATACATCTTTCACAAGGTGACGCTCCAATCTATTATGTCGTAACTCTTCTTATAGGGCTCTGCAATAAACCAAGGTTTCAAATATTTTAGTGTGCGTTATGTATATTTTCTTAATAAAGACCTTTGAAAAGGGAATGAAACTGCTTAGTAATGTAGTCATAAACAGGTTTTAAATCGTCCAACTAAATATTTTTATTTTAATGATACAAAATAATTTTATTTTCTAAATTAATTTAAAAGATATTTTAGAACATGCTCAAGGTACATAATAAATAAATATTGCCTTACATATACATATGTTTTCTCCAATGGAGAGATGGGAAATTTCTATGTACATAGGTATGTGAAAACACGGGAATGGAACAACATCTACAATAAAACACAGACAGTCAAGAAACTTGCTTGCTAAAGGTCAACGATGATAATGATATGTATCGTTTGACGACAAAGATCTATCAGAAAAAAAAACTTTTCCTCCCATCTTTTATTTCAGTTGATGAACTTTTTTGGTGGCTGACTTGGAAGCTGAGTATACCTTGTTGTTGTTGTTATTGTTTTTGTTGTAAGTCGAGAAGACAGATTGAAATATCTTTTGAAGAAAGAAAACTGACTCTATCTCCTACACACATCTCTAAAAACGACAACGTACGCACACATAGACACAATGTATATATACCTACCTAGGAGAATACTATATGGTATATGTAATAAATATACACAAAAAAGAGGAAAGAAACAAAAAAATGCCAAATATGTAGTAAGGGGAAAAACAACACAGAAGAGACAATATGAGATCTAACGGAAGAATGATGATTCTACGTATTGAAGGCTTGGGTTCATATAAAGGTTAATCCAACGACAGGAATATCCATAAAATAATACAATATATTGTCATATGTCGACATTTGAAATGATCACCAAAAATCATATAGAGAAAAAGTATTTTTTTTGTCCCACAATCTTTAAGATAGAAAAAAGTATGTAATTGTAGATAAGCATGCTAGCAAATTTATCGTTTGATTTATATAATATATATTACAATAGTTACACAATGTTTAAGCGGAAGAAGAAAATATGAAATAGCCCTTTAAAATATGTACTATATAAAATGAAAGCTCCAAACAATGGCCTAATCAATCCATTCAAGCAATAAGGATTAAATTTATGTATTTGTATGTATATAAATGTATAACAGTGATAATATATAACTAAAAAACATTCATTTCAATATGGCATAAAAATATATAACATTTTATTAAGTAATAAAACTCACTGAAAACAAAAGCTTTATATGGAAATCTACTAGCTAACGATACCAATAAAAGCCATAAAACGTTCAACTTCAGAAACTCTGTGAAAGTTTTATTAATTTCAACAATCCAAATGAAGTCAAAATATTCTTGGTGGACAAATAAACAATTAAAACAGCATCATTCGATTTTATTTGTTCATGTTATTTATAATATTATTTCGAGATATAAAGCAGAAATATGAAAATTGTCCTTCCATTGATACCTTACTATCCCTTACAAGGGGCAAAAAAATAAAGACTTCTTATGTATATATCTTTTATATTCCCTACATGACAAGAAACTGGAAAATATTACTACAAAAATAGATTCAATATTCTAAGCCAAATAGGTACAGAGACGATAAACATTTTTTTTGTCTTAAAATTTGTCATTTATTTTGACAATACCGTTGTAAGTTAAAAGTTTTATAAGAGAAACATTTTTTGGTCTTAAATGCTAAGACATGAAATGAAAGGTTTTTGACTTACGTTTCGATACTGATATCAATTTATTTATCCCAGGCAGTCAAGGATTAATTAGATGACATTCCGTGAATAAATTTAAGTTTAATGGATAAATTAAAGAATTAAATATATAGAACTTAAATACAACAAAGTGAGTCAAAAACAAATCAGGGAGCTCGATAGCCGTGAGCGTGCTAAGGCGTGTTCAACTCTCAATGTTGGGGGCGCAGGTTCGAATCCCGAGAGGGGATGGTCATTTTTGGTCTACCTCATTGATAAGATCCTAGGTTCGATAGACTAATTTTAACGCTATAATGCTTATTTATATCCTATCGGATGCAATTCGATCGAACCATATAGGCAAAAAAAAAAAACCTGCAGAACAAATAAACATCGGAAGATGCAGAACTGTAAAAACAGTGAAGATACTAGGGGTGGGAATGGAATAACAACGGACCCGCGCTGACCAATTTTCAAAATTTAAAAAACAAGCAATTAGATGGTGCCAAGGATGGAGAGGTCTAAACCTACAAAAAAGAATAGACTTTTACAACACAAACCTTATTCTCATATGGTTTATATGGCAACGGCTTCTCCTACAATTGGGGAACTACTCATGAAGGAAGAGGAAAATGGTTGGAGGCTTTATTCTCCCGCCGGTACATTCCTGCCTTGAAACGACGACGATCTCAACTGGGAGGTGGACTGGTGCTTATAAATAAATAATACCCAAAATTTATAAAAAAATATTTGCAGAGTTAGTATCAGTTATAAAGGTGAATGGAGAGAACACGTGGCATCTTCGGGGTGTATATGACGCTTTTATTCGGAACGGACATCTCGAATAATGTAGTTTCCCAATTTTCGAGAGATGGGCCGCTGCACAAAGAATATTATGGAAACAGTCTCCAATATACAATAATAACAGCACTTTGGATATTATTCACCAAAACAGGGGCAAGGAACCTTTTTTTTACCTTTGTCCGCCTGAAGAATTGGAGAGTATGGCTCTTCGAGATAATATTATACTTTGCATGATTGGGCGATGACTCTGTTTTTAAAACTGGCCGCTTTTTATTCCCTCTCCAAAGAGATGCTAAAAGACATATGCCTCTTTTACCATGGTTTTTAAAATTCCGTGATCAAGATTTTAATTCACACTCTGCAAATTTGATAGCGGATGAACATCTCAAGAGCTTGAAGTTACCGCAAGAATGGAAAACAAGAATTCTGCTGTCCATGATGGGCATCAACGACGGAAAAAAATTTACAGCCCAATTACAAATATCGGCAAGCTTAATTACATTCTCATCACATTGCAAGGATTGCGGACGTATGTACAACAACATTAGCCATGCATTTAGTGACTGCCCAGCTTTGATTATTATAAATAATTTTTTAGAGATGAATTGTACATATATCACTAATTTTAAAGCCGATACCTAAGAGGATACATTCTCTTTGGCATTACAACGCATGAAAATAATTGTCAAGTTGAAGAACGTGCAATAAACGCCGCATTGAGGAACTGCAAGGCCTATACAGCTCAAACCTTTCAGATAACGCGTTAACTCAAGAACATAAGCTGAGAGCTATCTTTATTGGAGCGGCTGCCAGATATTTGGCATTATCTTTGAGGATCCCCAATGTCAACAGCCAAGAATGGACCCCAGCAGCTGCAGTAATTAAATATGTTCCACACCTCTCGCCCATCTACGCCAAATCTCTACAGTTTATTGTAAAAAAATATAAGAAATTCAAGACTTCAAAGACAATTTAGATTTATCTGATATGTGTTTTAAGTTTAATTATGTTTATTATTTCTGTAGGATTGATTTTAGTTGTTTTTATGATTGTCTTTTTTTAGATGAATTATATGATTTTGAAGTTTTAGGTCTTAAAAAGGAAATTAATTTTAAACTATAATGTTTATTTATGTTTTTATAAAACACAATTTTTCCTTTTATATTTTTCCTTTTATATTTACATATAGTGTACTTTTTGTTCTATTTGTATATATAATTTGTTTTAATAAAGACCTTGTTGATGAGAAAAAAAAGAAAAAAAATCAATGCATGACCGTTTGTTCTATTTACACACACGTATTTAATATAGGACACAACATTGACGGTCCTCACCTGGAACTACATAAGCATGCTATTTCAACAAACAAACAAAAAAAAATATACTTGTAGGAATTGCAAAAAATAATATTGAACGGATGTATTTATAACCCTTCCACCAAAATGATCAATAATTCTTTTTTTAAGACTTTGAATATATTTAGAAACGAGGGGTTTTGATGCCTTAATAAATTACAAACTCCCTGCCTTAGCAGACTGGAGCCATAAAGGTTATGGGACTTAATGATTTTTGAGACTTGCATACGAAATAGGGTGGTAGTGTGTATGTGTATATTTTGCGTCCCTGTGTGCCAATCCCTCAGGTACTAAGGGGCTATGGAGTCTTATGAAATAACGAATGCCTCAGCAGAGCAAAACATTAAATAAAACAAACTGTTTCATTAAAATAAATGAAGGTCAGATATATGCGCACATATTTAAGATTGATGAAGGTACCACAAGTTACCACAAATTGATATCAGGTATTTTATCCAAGTCCATGCTAGAGCATCCCCTATAATCCACAAACCCTTATTGTATTCTATCTCAGAGAGGCAAAAAGTTAATAATGTTGTGTTTTAAGATAACTTAATTGTTCAAAACAAATAGAACATAATATAATTTATAAAAAACATTGGAGTCAAAAATTTGTGCTCTAAATGTAATAAAAACAAATATATATATATATATATATGACAGTATCCGTATAAATATAAAAGTATTCTTCAAAAATAAAATTAAAGTAAAAAACATAGTATATACATAGTATATGAATTATAAACAAAATTTGCTGAATCTGTTTTATCACTTGATGATATCTGTGAAATATTATGAGCTATTTTTTATGTGTAACGTACTTGATTTAAAAAGTGATTTATTGTTTTATCTTAATTTACCGGCATAAACTAACTTTTATTAATAAAATAGCTGTAACATTAAAACTTTTTGACAATAAGCGTCACCAACTTTTGATAGATTATAAATAAATATATCAAAACAAAAGTCAAATCGTATTTTTAATTTACAGCTTTGAAAAACAGTTATCAGTTTTACCAGATGTTAAATTTATGGAGAAATACGGGATTTTTAAATGACATTATAATTGAAGCAATCGATTTATTTAAATGTTGTATATTTTTAAAATTGGGAAGAAATGATAGAAACAGGCATTTAAAGCTACAAATGAAGTAAAGTGCAGAACGATTAAACTGATCAATAAATAATTTACTCTACTTTTTAAATATCTAAGAATCGTCAATTAAAATTTTCTCACATATATATCTAATCAGGGTATGTAAAAACCCAAATTTTTGAAAAAAACGTTTAAAAAACGGTTTTACCGTGTGTTTTTTCAAATTCGGATTTTTCATTACACCATTAATTAGTTATTAACTAATTCATGGTGTAATGAAAAACCCGAATTTCGTATAAAACACACGGTAAAACCGGGTTTTTAACCGGTTTTTTTAGGGGTTTTCAAAAATTTTGGGTTTTTTACATACCTGATTCTAATAGGTATTCCATTTGAATTTAAAGTACAAACATAGATAAGTACTTTGAAAAAAAGCGTTTATCATTTAAAAAGTTTAAGGACTTCTCATTGAGTACTTAGGTTAATATATGGATTCTTTTTTAACCAAAGATCAGCACACAAGTACAATATTATTCAGTCTTTGCCGGCAAAAAAAATGTATGAAGAACAGCTGATAGACAAAGGTGTCAGTTTTTCATTCAAATCACACCTAAAATATTTTGTTTTCGTTTAAAGAAGACGATTTGTTATAAAATCAAGTCAACAGCAACAAAAAACTTCCGTAATTTTTGAAAGACTTTATTATTTCAGGATTAGAATAAATATTTATAAAAATGCATCAGTTTTGGGACAATTTAGATATTATGATTGCTAGTTTTTATTTCAGTTCACGAATATCCAAACTATTTATACATTTTCATGCAATATAGAAAAATTTTTAGTTTAAATAATTAAACATATTTTAATTTACATTTTATCGTATTACAAATAGAAATAATTGACACACTTTAAGCTGATTTTTCTTTGATATATCCATAAACAGTATTTTTTTAAGATATACTTGTAAAGTATTGATATTGCACAAGATTATCATAAATTATATATTATATCACTTTATCATTTATTAAACGTGTCTATGAGACATTTAACTCAAAACAATTGAGGCGAATACTTCTTTTTGCTACTCATTTATTTTTAGAAATGAAAGATAAGCATTTTTATATCTTCAAGCTTGACTTTTATTATGCTTCATAAGATTTAATTATATTTAAGGACGTGATTTTTCATTCATTCATTCTTTTAACATGATGATAGCGTTCCTGATAAATCTTGCGTTTCCATTGAAGATTAAGCTCTTAAATTAAGTAGGTTGAACCAAAAAAAAACAGGGATTAATTGGGTGAAACTCTGACGTGAAATTTATTTTTATAAGTAATAAGGAGGAAAACAAAAGGATAGTTGAATGAACAGGAAAACTTGTTTCTCGAGGATTAATTGCCACCAAGTTAAAGCAAAAACAGGGATTTCTTCTGGGTCAATGAAGACGAAGGGATTTGGTATGCAGAAGGCAATGGGGGAAATAGGATATATATAATATATATCGAATATATATATATATATATATATATATATATGGCCATCCCCTCACGGGATTCGAACCTGCGCCCGCAACATTGAGAGTTGATCACGCATTAGTGACACACGTCTTACCGTGTCTATTATACTATATTTTATTCAGTAAACGAATATTTAACATGAAATGGAGTACTAACTTTATATATATATATATAAAGTTAAGTACTCCATATTCATATTAAATATTCGTTTACTGAATAAAATATATAGTAATAGACACGGTAGCCGTGTGCACTAAGGCGTGATCAACTCTCAATGTTGCGGGCCAGGTTCGAATCCGTGAGGGGATGGCATGTTGGTCTACCTCATTGGGTAGATCCTAGGTTCGAGTGACTAATTTTATGCTATAATGCTCATTCATATCTGTCGGATGCAATTCTTTATATAGATTTATATATAAAGCATTTAGAGTTATCATTTGTTTGAAATTTTTTTTTCTCTAATACAAAAAATTATACAGTCAAATGTTGTTAAAACTATTTACAATTTCATTGTCACTGCCTTGTACTAGGGGCTTTATCTATGTACAGCGCCTTTTTATATTTTGCCGTAACAGTATTGACCCACTCTCTTACTCTAAGTATCTGGATAGTGCTTATTCATGTACATTAGGGGGTATTATAGAAACCTAATATTATGATATCAAAAATTATCCCCCGCGAAAGTTGCGTCATAAGAAACTAAATGATCGTAGAAAAATGAATTTTGGTTGACCCCCCCCCCTTACCCCCCCCCTACCCCCCCCCCCCAAATTGCGTTCAAAGGTTTCGTTATGAAGCAAACTTTTGTGTTATTACTTATTTTGCAAAATTAATTTTATCAAATTTAGCTATGATCAATTAATGACTGTATTATTTTTTGCAAATTTTTGTCAAATAATATTTAGTGCCAATAAATGAACAAAGTGCTGACGCACCAACAATTTTTTAAATAACGGCCTACTAGAGTTCTTTTATAGTTTCAAGAAGGAAAAAGATGGTACTCATGTTGATGTTTTTAAGTTTTTTTTAAATACGTTTGCTTAGAAGATTTAATTGGTGGTTTGAAACCATAGAGGAGCGTAAAAATTTAGTATAAATTTACAGTTTTATGTGAGACTCACATGGACTTTTTTGTGAAATATAGGATCTTAAAATTCTGTTGGCTTTGGTAAGACATTTTGCCTCATGTAATGCTCCTGGAGACCTGTAGCAAAAGCTTGAATTCGAAAAATTTCCTGTTTGTATTCCTAATGTAATTTCGTATAAATATTTTTATCTGAGCTTAAAGAATACAGTAAACTTTGATTTAAGTATTTTACTTTTCCTACAGTATTTAAAAACTTTTTATTGAATTTTTGGTAAAGTCTGTATTAATTAATTTTCCTATGGTACCTTCATAAGTCCGAGGTCCTTTTTGTGCGCCATCTAAATGTTTAAAAATTTTTAAAAGGTAACTCATTCATGTGTAGAAGACAAATAATCCACTGAAGTGGTTTTTAAGACATAACTCGAGTCTTTTATTACTCCTTACCATATTCTGACATTGGTGTTGCATCTGTAACACACAACCAGTGATAAGTGTCAAATCTTTAATGTTCTTCAACTACTGAAAGTAGTTATTTCGCTTGATCTTCCGCTATGCCACTTTTTAGTAATACGTGATCAATGTTTCATGGTGGAGTTCTAAAAATATTTTTGCGTCATTATATTAGTATCTGCAAAAAGTTATGGATATAATCAACGTCATAGATATTCTCAACCATATGAGGAGTTACTGTATGAAAATTAGATGTGAAAAGCAAAACGTATTAAAAAAAAACTTAAAAACATACATGAGTACCCTCTTTTTCTTTTTCCTTCTTGAAACTATAAGAGATCCCTAGTAGGAGCTGTTATTTAAAAATGGTTGGTGCGTCAGCACTTATGTTTATTTATTGGCACTAATATTATTTGACAAAAATTTGCAAAAAATAATAAAGTCATTAATTGATCATAGCTAAATGTGATAAAACTAAATTTTGCAAAATAAGTAATAACCAAAAAGTTTTGCTTCATAACGAACCTTTGAACGCAATTGGGGGGTGGGGGGGAAGTGGGGGCGTCAAACAAAATCCATTTTTCTACGATCATTTAGGTTCTTATGAGCAACTTTCGCGGGGGGATAATTTTGATATCTTAATATTAGGTTTCTATAATACCCCTAATGTACATTGTCTATTGATAAAACTATATTTGTATGTCATAAACAAGCAAACGCCAACAGATTAAAAAGGTTTTTCATAAAATACAATACGGACGCAACCAAAATTGTGATCAAATCCTTTTATTCGCTGCAACTCTGTTTATAATTAGCACTAATAATTTCTTCATAATCCCTGAATATGGCATTCGTCCTTTTATTATGCAATAACACTACCTTATTGTTATAGACCCAAAACAATATGTATTTTTGTTTATCTACAATAAGTTTATTTGATTTGGAATCTAACCATTCGATTATTGGATGTATAGAATAACTGGATTATACATTTTATGCGTATTGTTGTCTTACATAAGCAATTAGTACTTCCTTAAACATAACTTACTTCAATCTCTCTTGACCACGATGGCTAAGTTTAGCTCTGCATAATATTTACTTAACAAATAAGTTATAAACCAAAATCTTTCTAGTTTTCAAAGGCAAATACAACTTGGTTACATAGTGAATCCCTTATAAGTAATGGAAATAGTTAAAATAATACGCTTATGACGATATTCTGGTATCATTAAATAGGACGGAATGTTTTGATGAACACCAATAGCAGATTCCAAAAAGTTGTGCTGGTAATTTATTTGTCTTTACACAATTTAACAAATTATTGAAATGTATAAAATCAATATTAGGTGTTCATGAGCCAAGCGTGTAATATCAGTTGAATCATTTAAACCAAATATTTACTTCAGAATGACTCAAAGACGAGTCACTGTATTTCCTATGAAAAAGGCAACTCAGAGCGGTAACCATACTTCAAAATAACAAGACGAAGAGAAAAGAATCGACTCACGACGTTCCTGCCTACAATATAAAAGTTTTTATTTTTCTTCTTTATTCATTGTTGTTATTGCTCAGGAAAGGAGATAAAGAATCAGAGACTATAAAGACCGAGGATTGTCAACCTACTGTTTTATGAGGAAAGACTAATGTGACATAAATATTATATCTTTCTTTGTCTCAGAGCAAGAGGAGAGACATTGTAGAATTAATATTTCAGAGATATTTATGTTATGACTTACCTTGAAAGCACCAGTCTCATTTTATATACAATATGTATATAGAATATATTATATTCATATATTTATATGTATCAGGAATAGACATACTAAGAGTTTAAATAAACGTTATGATAGAAGTAGAGTGAAAATCAGCTTATAGAGTTAAGGAATATATATATATATATATATATATATATATATATATATATATATTATATGCATGTATATATATATATATTGAACTCATTCAGCATCATGTAAACAAACAAACAATGATGCATGCGTCTAACATATATATGGTCAATGTTTCGTTACACTTAAAATAATAAAGAGTAATTGAGTTTGTCGTATAGATATGCCTCATTTAATAAGCACATTTAGCAATGCCATATTGTGGATCTTTATGATGCAGTTGAATAAAGTGTTTGTAGTTAGGGTAAATACATAAATTGAAAATATATATTTATGCTTTTTAATCCAAAGGAAAAACTCAAAAAATGACATAAGAAGCCCTTTTTTTAACGTTGAACTTTGGAATTAAAAAGTATTTGTATATATACATATATATATATATATCAATATATATATATAGTATTTGTATATATATATATATATATTTATATATATTATAAGAACTGCTACCTTTGCCTTAACACTAATAAAATACATTAATAGTATAATAGTATCTATAGCTTATAGATTCGATAAAATAAAGAATTAAATAAACATATTTCTAGCAAATAAAAAAAAATAAAAAAGTGACTCACAATTTGTTTTTTTTTTCAATGTTTTACAGAACATCTCCTCTGATTGTTACAAGCATTCCTTTTATTAAAAGCGTTTTAGGTACATGTGCTGATGACTTATTTTAGTAATTAGTGGACCTAATTTTCAAAACTTAATATAGGTCCAATTTTTTTAATATGTGATTATTGGGATATCATCTCTTTTTGATAAGATAGAGGCTCTTCTTGGATGCAAAGTCGGTTTATCAAATTTTTAACTTTAAAATACACTAACAATCTTAACACACGGACAATAAAACTTGTTTTTTAAGATCATCAACAATATTATATTGTTTTATGATGAGTGCTGACCTCTATTTCTGGTGTATTTATAAGTGAAGCATTTTCAAATCTCAAAAGTCGATTAAGATTTATAGTCGTTATTCATATAGCTTTTTTATTGATGTTGAATATAGGTTTCGATTTAACCTATTAAAATCGAGAGGTATATATTTTTTATTTTGAGGCAGGTTAAATTATTTTTTAATATACGTTATAAGCACATATTTTTCAAACCTTTCCTTTTTAACTTCTAGAATGTTTGTCTATTGAAATTGACTTTTATATTTTGCGATTTAATTTTAAACTAGAATGTTTATTTACATATATGTGATTATATGTAAATTTGCTAAATAGATTAAGTCAAATAAAAAAATTATAATCATGATCCGTTTATAAAGAACAAAAGAATGCAAAATTAAGTATGTGCTCAGACTATTGGGAAATATAATGTAAATTGTAGGAGTATTTAAATAAGCGTTAGTCATCAAGGATTAAGACCTTTAGTTTGTGTAAAATCCTCATTTAAAAGTACTGTATGGTTCGAAGTACCATAAAATAAGTAAATAATAAGGTGGCAAACGGGCAATTATTTATAAAAACAAGGAGTTTTATTTTATTTTATTTAATTTGTATAAAACGTTATTAACAATATATAAAATATACAACAAACTTTTAGCTGAGAGACAGAATACAACTTTTAGAACAAATGACAAGCGTCTTGTATAGTTTGAAGAAGAAAGAAAATAAATTTGAGCTTTTCCTGTTATATAATCAAAGTCGAATAAGTGTATTGCTCTAGAGTTCTCTTGATGATGTCTGACTCTGGCTAATGACCTTTTTAACCATTCTCCTCCCTCTAGCTCCTAATAGAAACATCCATCCTGATGTCCTAATTTCATTACTTTTAAGGTACTTCTCTCACTTCTTTTCGTGTAAAACATACTAATAATAAGAAAAAGAACTCTTCTTCTTCTCCTTTTACATCAAGAAAGTGATTGCAAGAGGAGATTGATGATGAACGATTCAAAGAAGGAAAAGATTCTACGGGACGATCACTTACTAAGTGTAGATACACAACAACATATGTATGAGAGAAGTGTCCATTCATTTACTTTAATACAGGGATACTCCAATACACATATAAAGATATATATTAGAGTGTAAAAAGGAATTCTTTGTTTGTCTTGGCCAATAATTTAAAAATAAGCATTATTTGGCTTTGACACATTGGTTCCAAGAATTGCATTAATATCCGCATGCACTTGAGTAAACGTTGTTCATTGATACTAACTTATCACTCTTATATATATATATATTTATATCAAAAACGACCGGGACACTTTTTTTCACCGAGACCCGGCCGAACTTAAATTTTTCAAGCTGGGCCAAAACCAGGCCGGACTTCAGTATATTTTCGTTCCTTCGTCATTATGAAAGTGAACTACGTTTTTTTAGAAAACATTTGAAAAAAAAAAAATGACGAATGCACGAAAACATTAAAGTCCTGGCCCGTGATTTTTAGACATCAGGCCAGGACGTTCAAAACAGCCGTGAAACGAGCCGGGTACACGGTGTTTCCTGATATATATATATATATATATAATATATATATATATGTTACATAACTAAACAATAACCATTTAAAAAAGATTAAATCGTTTCAAATATGGCGAGTTGAAAAGAGTATATTATTAAATAAAGACTCTTGTTTTCCAACTGATCAAAAGCCCTTCTTCCTTAACACATCCCCTGTACACTTGAGTACCGACAAGGATGGCTTTTAAATTAATCTATACGAGGGAATGGGAGTAAAACAATTATGATTTGGAGGAGGATGATAAAATGGTGATTCATTTTTCCTGATGAAGGAGAACCAGCTTCTTAATTATTCAGAGGCTTGATGAGAGCACACAATGTATATTGCTGTTGTTATTTCCACATTCAGGAAGTGATCTTAGGCTCATTACAGATTCATTATGGTATACTTTTTATCAAGGATGCATACTAAGACGAAAACAGAGGGACCAATCATTATGGTGATAATTATGATTATTTATGGACAAAATTTCTTGTATCATCCACATCGCCTCTTTATATTCAAAATTTATTAGAGATATATTTTTTTATTATTACCTCCGCCGAAGGAGGTATTGTTTCACTGACGTTGGTTTGTTGGTTGGTTGGTTTGTTTGTCAGCAGGATAACTCAAAAAGTGCGGAACGGATTCGGATGAAACTTTGTGGAGTTGGTGGAATGCCAAAAGGAACCATTATTAATTTGGCATCTCTGAGTGCTTCTTTGAGATGCAAAATGAGCTAAATACTAATAAATATTTCAAGTTAGCCTACTCTGCCATAGATGTCGCTGTGCTGTGAAATCGGTACCGGGAGCGTCTTCCTCTCGGAATTTCCTTGAGGGAACCCTCCCCCGTCCCTCTACGCCGCCCCAGTCGTGAAAAATCCGCCTCGGAAGGCTCATAGGACCCCGTGACGGCGGAGGTTTGCACTCTCTGAGTGTACATATATATGCCTTTATTAGGTTTGTTTTCAAATTATTTTAATTTTTTCTTATATTTTCGTTTAAACAATAGTTATTTATTGACGTTTTTCACTAAATATTTGTTTATATGTTTATTTTACACAGATTTCTGTAAAACAATGAAGTTAAATGTAAATTGTCCTATCAATCAACAATAGGCCTATGACTTTTTATATACTATATTATTTTATGTTTGTTTAATGGTCAGAAGAGTTTTTCTATATTATATTATTGTCTTTATCTGAATGTATGTTTATTTCATACGACTGTGTGTGTTTGTTTGTTATCATTTTATGCGTCCTTATAATATTTAACATCTAGCTTTTGATCTATATTTTTGTAGAGGAATATATATATATATATATATATATATATATATATATATATATATATATATATTATATATATATTATATATATATATATTATATATACTATTTAATATATACAATAATATTCAAACTGGCTTACTTATTTTTGTAATTGTATTGTTTGATTAATCGAATTTAATGCCGTGAATGTATCAGTGCAGTCAAAACTGACCGCTAGAGTACATGGATTTTGGTAGATAGATTTCGCAATGATGTCTGTTGCATGTGACAATGCCGTTTCTGTTCAAACCCCCTTTCCATAGGCATGTTGAGAGAAAAATGTTGAGCTTTACTCTTCAACTTGCATTTGAACGATTCTCTCCAGACTCTTAAGTAGAAAGTTTGATAAAGTAACGTGCCTGAATGATTGAGCCAAACTATAATCATATTATCTGGCTGAGACAAAAATACAACTTTTAATTTTCTCCACCTTGGGGGGTGTAACCCGTTCTGAGAATCACTTTATAAGTTTTGTAATGTTCCACATTATTTTTCTCCAATCTGATGTAGAATGATTGGTTTATATATATATATATATATATAATATTTTATATGTATGTATTCATATATATATATATAGAGACGAAAAAAGTTTTTGCAGTAACTTTTAGGGACAAGCTATGATGATCAACGACATTGATCAGTCTCTCCTGTTGGTTCCTGATGGTAAGTTGGTTCGTGAGAAAAGAATAGCTTTGTATGTGACATTTATCTAATAAAATTATTTTATGACTGACAAAAATATGAATAAATATGGATATTTTTAATCAAATTGTGCAAAGATAAATTTGTGAATGAGACCGACACTGATATTTTTTTTGTAAATTCACCAAATAACAACCTCCGAAAAGATCACCTCTTTTTTAAGTTCCAAATATCAAATAGAGTATCCTTGTTGACTTGTGATCAAGACTGCATTTGCAAATATAAAGCAATTTCCTAAATGTATACACATATATGTATACGACTATTATATTATATGAATGCAAATGCAGCAGCCCTGATATTCCTCGTGCAACTATTTGAGGAAATGCAAGTAAGATTTAAGCATCTTAAAAGCTTTAACAAAGAAAGAGAGAGAGAGATGCAGTTATGTGTTGGTTATAAAAGTCGATAATACTTTTATTTGGAAAGTGAGAATTTGAAAAAAATCTTTAGCTTGTTATTGGATTTGTTTATTTTTGATCAGAATGTACAAATGGAGTGTACTACCAATGCTTCTGAAGAACTGGAGATCGAATGGGTAGCCTAATACTAGAAAGACGGTGAAGTCAATTTGACTGTTTTTCGACTTTAGAAGCTTATAGCTTAAATGTCATTCTAGATATAAATTGTCATAACTCTTCACTGAGTTAAAATATTTTATTATATATATGATAAAACCTCTATTTTGTAAAATAATTAAAGTCATAAATTTTTAAGGAAATCGGATCGCTGACATTAAACTATTTAAGCTTATAAAATCGAAAAACAGTCAAATTGACTTCACCGTTTTTTTAGTGATCAAGAGCTTTAAAGGAAAAACTGCTGTTCATGAAAAAAGGAAACAGAAATGGAGATGCTATATTCATAGATCGTAATTGAATTTGGGGTTTTTCTTTTATATGGTTTCATATTTACATAAAAGAATAATGAATAATTAAACAAAACAATCAAATAAATACTTATTGATGTTGGACATCCTGACAATCCTGACTAATGACTGTGGATCATTTATCCTTTTAGGGGGAATATAAATATATTTCTTTATACTTGGTTGGTCCCCATTCTTTTCTTCTAATATCTAAATAGCAGCCTAATAAACCATTGTAATCCTTGTCGTGAAATCAACATGATACGTACAAACAGAGGCTCTTAGTTGATAGACAAATTGGTTCGTCAATAAAAGTTTTTGAATATGTTAAGATTGAAACATACATGAAAACTTTAAAAAGGATTTTAAAACAACGTCACGAGTTTTTAGTGAAATAAATAATGCGTCCTTTTATACAAGTTTATTCTTCAGGGCAGTAAATGTGCACAAAAATGTTTATTTATGTATCTTCGCAAGTGCCCTGAATAGTTTTCTCTGTTTGCTGTATATAATTTAGAACATTTTATTTTACACTGAATAAAATTTTATCATATTACCGAATAAAATTTTTTAACGCGAAAAAAATTTATCAAACACTATTTTATGAAGCCTGCTTTGAGAAACAGGTGTGGCCAACAATTCAACACTTCTCGTTACAGAAGCTCTGGGTAGTTTATCAAGTTTATAACTTATTGCCCTTCATGATTTTAAAGGCCAGCAGACAGCCTTGTACGACGATTTCTTCTAGTTACACAGTCAGTTATGCATAATCAATCTTCCTTCGCAACTTTGAGATACCGTAGACATGTAAATTTATAAGCAAAAGGAAGTAAAAATCGTTTATTACAATACTCATTAAATGAATTTTCGTTGTAGATATTATCATGCATCAAGGTTTTATATTGAAAAAAATAATGCAATAGGATACTTAACATTAAATGTTTGTAAACAAGAAGTAATATTTTAGTGGCACTTTTCCATTTTATCCATCAAATGTAGGAATTCGTCAAAGGTTATAGAACGTCCGAGAAACAATCATTCTCCCACTTAGCTTATATTTCCAGAAACGTTCGATTAATATAAAAAAAACTTTGATTTATGTATGTTATATGATGTTGGCATAGCAGTATTATTATTGTATAAGCATTCTCAATTGAACGAAATCATTAATAACTTATAGGGAAGGGTGTTTCTTCGACATCCTTTAATATGCATTGATATGTTGAAAAGCATACATCATATGGATTTCAAGGAAGAAAAATCGATCAATGTCTCTATATCCTAATGATGTCTTCTTATATGTTTCGAAATAAGTATGAGAAAAAGAAAACCTTGCCTTTGATAGCTGATGGTTTTTTATACCATTCTTATCTATCTATCCTTTTTACCAAGTTTTTTATTGTGTTTTGAGTTTGTATATAATGATTTCCAAGAATAAGAATATAAAAAATACCAATAAACTTCTACAAAATACATTTTCTTTCCTTATTATCGAAATCCAGGATTGAGAAATGTTGTGTTCATATACAATATATATAAATGAGAGACAAAGAATGTCTTTTTTGTCTCTGACATTTAGTGGAATTTATTATTCTAAAGATTTTTTTACTATATGCGGAAGAAGGATGATTCCGCGGCAGTCAACAAATACTTCGTGTATTTAGCTACTTAAGAGGAGACTTGAGGTATTTGTCGAATGGGTTATGCGTCATCTTACAAATAAAATGGGGGGTTTGGGTGGACTTTCATCAACAGGAAATGTCACATAAAGAGTTTGATATATGTTTGAAAACAATAAAAATAGTTTCCTTGTTTAATGAATTCTGAGAAAACCATGCACACCTGGATATAATTATAAATATCAGACTTGTTGACGTTCGCAGAAAAATGTCGTTCGTTTGTCGTTCATCAAAAGTTGTCGTTCGTCGTTAATTTGAAATGGAATCGTTTATCGCTGTCATATGAAAAAATAATGGAAAAAAAGGAAAATGTTCCCATGTAAAAGAAAAATATCCAGTAGGATGCAATTCTGTCGAGCCATAAAGGCAAAAAAAAGTTATCAGATCACAAAAAATAAAACATTATTTTTTTAAAATAAAAATGGCCTAGGTCAAAACATATTTCCAGATAGCTAATGGTTATTTTGTTAAATCTAATAGTGCATTTCTTGTACTGCTTGTACTAAAGACTCCCGATACCGAAGATACAGAAAACTACTGGAAAACAATACCTATCACGATATATGTGTCGATAGGCAGAGGTAGATTAAGAATCGAGCGCTAGTTTTTAAATAAAAGCCCTTTTTTCTCAAAATATCTTTATTTCTCGAACATAGTTATGTTTCTTCCCACGAACATGATGTAATCTGTATTTTGAAATATACTAATACTGATACCACCCACAAAGTTTATAGATATTAAAATATAATTATGGACACAACATGTTAAAAAACATAAGATTTCTTCTGATTATCTAATATGAATATTGCACTATATTTTTTGGTTTTTCTCTATTACCTACCAAAACCCATGTATTTTTGTGATATGCAATATTACTCCTTTCAAAGCAGTAAGTCTCTTTATATATACATATATATATATTATTATATATATTTTTTTATATTTATATATATATAATATTTATGATTATCAAAAAACACCATGTATGCAAATATGTCACAATTTAAATATGAATAATTGATTACGAGGAATGAAGCTCTTTTCCCTTGAGTTTAAATTATGCAGATAAATCTAATGATTGGGGATAAAATGGAGAATTAAAAAATATTTAAGGCTCTCATTAACTTAACTGTTGTGTAAAATTAGAACAAGTGCTATTGGCAAGGGGAAGTGTTGTGAAATGATTATATATTATGATTATTATACTCAAATATAATGAAACATAATAGATAATGGCAACGACCAAATTATATTTGTATGCGTTTCTTATCATTATGCATATAAGCCATATATTTAAATTTTATAATATTCTAAAAACATTTGAAATTAGTGTTGCTACAAATAGTTTTCATCTTTTTGAATTTGAAGGTTTTATTTCTATGGTAAAATAAATTCAATACTTTTTTTTCTAAAGGACTATTATATATTTTAAACAAAAAATAAATGCAATAAATCACATATGAAGAAGTGCATTCAAAATGCCTACCATTTTATAGTCTCATACACGGTTTCCTGAGTAGTGTTAAGAGCTCTAAGTGATGTATAAGGTGAATTTGAATTAAACTTTAATATGGAGCCTTTGTTGTGGTGCTCTTAAAAGTTTATCCATTAAAATATGAATAAAAACAAATTAAAGTAACATATTAAATTAATAATTCAATATAAAAACTCATATGAGATTGACACGGAAAAAAAAAGCAAAAAAAAATATCTCGAAAGAAGTAGTGCTTGCGAGAAGCCTGGCAATATTTTGTCTTCTAATAGGCTTGTAGGAAATGTAAGATATACAGTGTTATTTCATAAGTTCGTATCAGCTCACACTAACATTTCACTGTCCTTTGGCAAACATATGAACTCATACGTTTTGTTGCGTGTTGTTGTGGTAGTCTTTTTCCTTTTTCCACACGTTATCACATGAACTACTACAGCAAAATCCTTAAAACAAAGTATTGAACTATTAATTATTATTATAGTTTAAAAAATATTCAACGCTTTAATTACACATAAACTATTTCTGAAGTTTTTGGAGCAATGAAAACAGTGAATATAATTTTTCAACTTCAATCATAAGCGTCGAGCTTATTGAACTAGCCTATTCATCTTCAAATGATATTATCTTAAGAGTAAATAATATAATATTTGACGGTTTCATATAAAAGGGAAATATAGGAAAATTTCAAAAAACAACTATCCCTCTCAGGAGTATTTTAATTGAAGAACACACGGTCCAGCTTCCTGAACATAAAATACACGACGTCAGGCAGGGATCTGTGCTTTGCCCCATACTTTTCATTATTCTCAAGACTAACCTGCCTGATTACCTTAGAGCAGCTGTCAACCCAGAAGCTCAGCTCGAAGTACTGCTATATGCCGACGATACTTCTATCGTCGTCTCGGCTCCACCGGGGAATTGGTCGACTTAGCTATGGGCGCGGCATCGAAAGCCTTGGAGGCGTATTCAAATATCAATGGACTCCACCTAAACATTGGGAAAGCCTGGGTGCTCCAGACACTCCTTCGAACCGCTACACTTGACCTCTGGGGGTAACTATCAGCAGGATTCTGATATTTGGGCCCCACCACGAAAAAATTATTCAGGATGTGAGGAAATTATCGGAGTCGTGTTATACCTTATATTTTTCATATTTATTGCTTCCTATACTAAAGCCCTCCCCCCCCCCCCTTTCTAATAAAGCTGTTTTCAATCTACATAAGAAAAAGGCAAACGTTATGTCATACGATGAGAAGGATGGACGGGCAAGGTTATGTTTTAATAAATTAGACCCTGGAAAGGAATTGCCTTTTTTAACTCTCTCTCTCTACATACTTAACAATTCTATTTGTCTCATTATGAGAGCAACAAAAAGAAAAATAGACGTCATGGATACCAAGGGCCTTTGAGATTAATCAATCGAATTAGTTGCATTGAGACCAAAATCTTTGTTGACCTTTTTCTAAAATATGGGGTTTACATATATATATACCTATATATATAAATAACTCCAAGATCTTTTCAATAAGTTGATAATAAAAACTTATGATTCTCTAGATGCAAGGCTCTGGCCTCAAAATAGAGAGTTGAACAAGCACTTTTAATGCTAGAATTTATTTTCATGATACTCCATTTCTTGTTGAAAATAAATATTAGGATTTTTTACAATAACACTGCAATTATTTTTTTTAATGATTGTTTTGTTTAAGGTAATAGTTTTCTGATAAGGAAATACGATTTTAAAAAACTATGATAACTGTTAACACTTGTAATTTTATATATTTAATATATAAATCTGATCTTTTGGTGGGGCCCAAATAATGTCTAACAATAAGTGAAAACCTCGTTCCTTTGTCCCTACAAGTTTTAAAGGTTTCATGTATAAAAAACTCCCTCTTTGTCTGGGATAACAAGGTGCTTTCATGAGGTGGAAGAATCAGTGCAATTTTGTATTCATGCATTAGCCATCACTCATATTCTCCGTCATATTAGCACTTGGGATACATAAATATATATATATACATGTTTTTACCTGGATTACCCTCGTCTCTCTCATGTTCTTCTTAATCGTATGCAAAACTATGATGTCGGACTTTATAAAGGGATGATTTTGTGCAAAAAAAAATATATCTTTAATTTACTTGTACTTACAAGAAAGAAAATAAAAAAATAAGCGCGAGTTTTTCAGACCAATAGGGCCAATCTCAATCTATGAAAGGCCCATAATTGATGTTCTTAATAATAATAGTAATATATAACAAGCTAGGAGAAAGTGAAAAATATTATATCATGTTATATATAGAGTGTTGCTCATTTGAATCAAACGATATTTTATAATGTAAAAGGATAATAGTATTTTCCTACACTTTTTAACATAGAGCTTTACATACAAGGTTGAGTGACTTTTTCATCAATCCCAGATATTTACGCTCCAGGCTTATAAAATCATTTTAAAAATCAAAAAAAAATGAAGGGGGTGCGATAACCGTGCATTTTAAGGCATGTTCAACTCTCTATGTTGGGGGCACAGGTTCGAATCCTGAGAGAGGATGGTCATTTTTGGTCTACCTCATTGATAAGATCCTAGGTTCGAAGGACTAATTATAATGCTATAATGCTTATTTATATCCTGTCGAATGCAATTCTGTCGAACCAATTAGGCAAAAAAAATCATAGATGTGCGGTTGCACTTTAAGGAATCTGATATCGTTCAATATACTTTCATATATAGAGTCATATATCCAAGTCATGTATAAATAGAGCCTGGGTTTTTTTTCATGTACAGCTTCCTCTTAACCTGTTTTCTAGCAAATTCACATTTGTAATCAAATGTGTAAACACCCTGTGAAGAAGAAGTTAAGTGTTTTATTATTATTTAGAGATGCAAATGAATTGGCTGTCGTGTCATTCGACCTCTATAATTTGTGGATTCCATAAGCTACTACAGTACTACAAACTAAGATGGATTTGGTGTTATCTAAACATGTTTTGCTCATCAGGTAATCAATTAGTGAATATTAGGACGAAGCATCTTTGGCCAAACAAAATTTAACTCCCAATGTGTTTGGATTTTCAAACAATATTTTTAACACATAGACAATTTTTTTGTGT
Organism: Caligus rogercresseyi; assembly: GCA_013387185.1. NCBI lineage: Eukaryota > Metazoa > Arthropoda > Copepoda > Siphonostomatoida > Caligidae > Caligus > Caligus rogercresseyi. The sequence goes on from CP045899.1 coordinate 17,009,440, forward strand.
GGAAAAGTTGATATTCAAATTTATTGATTGTACTCGGCAGATTGATAATATAACATATAATTAAAATATTAAAAAACATAATGGGTTGATGTTATCCAACCGATAAAAGTCGTATATAATTGAGGGATTCATTTAATCTGTTTCGGCTCAGAGATCTATGGAAGTAATAAGGACCAAATTTGTTCAACCATCAGTAAAAAGTCCCAATGCAAAATTGCTCCAAATGTTTGTTAATTGCTTCTTTATACGTTATTTTTTTTGTAATTAAACTTATATGCAATTCATTAATAAATATATAAATATTCATAAATACGGAGCAAAGAAAGATAGTTTGAGATGTTTCTGTTTGCTGTGGAATGAGGGGCAGAATATATTTTGAGAATATTTTGGATTAGAACTATTGCTATACAATGGTTGTTTTCAGTCTTTTAAACTAAATTAAAATAATGATTAGGATATAAAAAATGTGAAAGATGAATGACATAATATTTCAATTAGTAGAGTTTCCAGATATGTCCCTTTTAATGTTGTATAAAAGTTGCACTTTGTATCTGGACAGTATTTTTTAAAATCTGGACAGTAATTTTAAACTATAATGTTCATTAATGTTTTTATTATGTAACTGTCCAGATTTTATTTGATTTTTTATGTTATCTGTATGTTTTTACAGTATTTTTTACACTGCATTCTTCATTGCAGTAACATAATTTAATTATTTTAATCATTAAAAAAGTAGAACCGCAATCATTGTAATAGTTTGACAATGGTGACTAAATTTTTGCACTGACTACTACACAACCTTTCTACTTTGATTTTGTTTTCATTTTTGGTATTTTATTCATAACTCATTTAAAAATAATAATATAAATAAACTTTTTTTGTGTTTTATTTTGAATTTTTTTTCGGTTAAAAAATTTTATATATGTAGTGTAAGAATAAAATATACCGAGTAAACTATTCAGGGTAGTTCCTAAAAAATTTGAATTTCAAATATGTACTTAAATACATTTACATATGTATTAAATTATGCAATTAATTCAAAGGACTTTTTAATAAATAATTTCTTAAAAAGTTCATGATGAAACCCAAAAAATACATTTTGTATTAATATTTTGAAAGAATTGTAGTACATTTTAAATTTTGTAAGAATAAAAACAAATTAATTTTAAGTTTTTTGAAGATATTTTGTTTGACGTTTGTTTCTAATAGCAGCATGAAAATACGTTAATATCGAATTGTCATTTGCATTTTTATTTAAAAGTTTTAGTACGAAAACAAGGTAAGCTTAATTGCAAAAAAAATGTATTTTCATTAAAAATATTTATCGTTCAATTACTTTTTAAACCCCATTTTATTTTTATTCATATCATGTGTCAAATAACTACAATGACCCAACTCAAATCACTATTTTTGTAAGTTTTGATACAAATTTCTTGTAGTTGCAAAAATATAAAAATATACAATAAAGTCTTCCTGAAAGCTTTTTATAAGCACATAGAAAGTAAATAAATGTGTTTTGTTTTTGTATAGCGAAAAGTAAATTACATAATTTATATATATTCGAAGCAAATAAAAAGGATGTTTCTCTACTGAGGAAAGGTTCGTCTCCCATTGAGTTATGTATCATTTGGTTGATTATATGAATACTTGAAAGATGCTGTATTGAAGTAGTCGATATACATTTGCATATAGAGAGTCGTGCAAACTTATATTATGAAATGTAATATTTTATATATATAGATATTTTTTAGTTTAAAGGTTTATTACTGTATACCGTATACATACATATATACATATAATATTACAAAGACATAATATAATAGTACAATACATGCATAAAATAAAGAGCGCGACCACACAAAGGGGTATATGCGCTACAACAGTAAATGTTAGTTCTAGTTTATAGTATAGTTTTCTTCAATAAGTTTTTTCATTTTTTTACATTTCATTAATTTTAAAATACGAAGTACTTCATCTTCTTCTTGCGATGAATCATGCCTTTCATACGATAGTGCTGGACATCTGTTGATAAGATGATCTGCACTCTGAGTCTCTTCCATGCAGACGTTACACATTCCATCAGTTGACTTTTTCCATTTGCTTAAGTGAGCGAGGAAAGGTCCATGGCCGGTGTAAGCTTGAACTATAAGTTTAAGGTTTTCTCGTTCATATTTGACAATCTTTTGTTGAGGCTTTTCTAACATTAGATGAGTATGTTTCATACTTTGGTCTTTTTTGTATCTGTTACACCAGGCAGCATAAAAGAAGTCATTTACTTTTTTCTTGATGTAGCTTGGTGATGTTCCTACAATTTTCCTGTTTTGACTTTCTGTGCCACTCTTTGCTAGACAATCTGCAAATTCGTTTCCTGTGACATCAGAATGGCCTTTGCACCAATCTAAGTGTATCTTTTTTTCTTTTTTCACTTCATGCATAATTTTTGGCATCTTTTGACTACGTCACTCTTGGTGAATGGGTTTAGGATAGCTGCAATAGCTGATTGAGAATCCGATCGTATTACAACGTTTGCTGATGGTTTTTCCATTCGAGTGAGCGTTTCTATTGATTGTGCAATAGCAAAGACTTCCGCTTGGAAAACTGTAGCTTCTTTATTTAATGATACAAAGGAGTGATGGAGTGATGTATCACCTCGGGTAATAGCCCAGCCAGCACCAGTATTGCCATTTTCATCTTTGGATCCATCTGTGTATATAACAATGTCAGGTTTGTTGACTTCTTGGTTATTTATCCATGTGCGACTACCTTTGATGTAATCACTGGATTGATTTAACTGTAGTTGAGTAAGTAGTTTATCACTCGAGAAACGGTGGCCACGACGTTTGGGAAGGTCACCAATTCCATCCCAAGTGTCTTGGAGGAAGTGTTTAGTTCTCCACCTTGATTTTGTAGCCTGGGCTTGGAGGAACAAGTCGAGAGGAATTATGCCCAAGACAGCTTCCATACCTGCTGTTGGGGTTGATCGAAGCGTTTGGGTCATTGCTAAAAGTACTTTTCTCTGAATGGTATTTAATATTTTAATTGCACATTTCTTTTTAGCAATTGAATGTCCCCATATGAGGCACCCATAGGAAATAATTGGTCTGGCCATTGCTTCATATAGCCAGAGAATTTTTTCTGGTGTTAGTCCCCATTTTTGGCCTATCACTGCCTTTGTCATGTTCCATAGACGAGCTACCTTGGCAGCCTTGTCTTTAAGGTGTTCCATCCAGTTGAAACTTTGATCGAAAACCACACCTAAGTACCTAATTTGTGTTGAATAATTTATCTTTTTGTCGTTCATTTCCAAATGTGGAAAGTGTCTAGATCTCAATTTGTAGGCTTTTGAGAAAACAATGGCGCTAGATTTTGCTGGGTTAAAGGTCAGACCATTCATTCTACCCCATTCAAGGACCTTGTTAATAGCTTCTTGCATTTTGTTGACTAGAGTGGGGGGATGTTTTCCACTTATTAATAGAATAATATCATCAGCATAACCCACTGCCCTTACTGGTCCTTTCTGGAATTTTGTCAGCAGTGAATCCATGACGATATTCCATATCAATGGTGAAAGAACTCCTCCCTGAGGACTTCCGCGCCTTGGAGTGATGCAAATTTTTTCACCTTTCAACTCAGCTGCAACAGTTCGAGTACAGAGAAGACCTTTATACCAGGATTTTATGTTTTCCGGGATTCCCAGTTTGTCCATTGCCAAATCTGCTGATTGAAATCGCAGATAATCAAATGCACCTGTGCAATCAAAACTAACAGCAAGTGTACATTGTTGTTGAAATATTGATTTTTCTACTGTGTCAGTTACCTGTGATAAAGCAGTCTCAGTAGAAAGGCCCTTTGTGTAGGCATGTTGAGAGTTTAGTGATGGAATTGTTTCTTCAATTTTCCACTGTACGATTCGTTCCAGCCCTTTGAGGAAAAAATTTGAAAGGGTGATTGGTCTGAAAGATTTGGCAGTGCTGTAGTCATCTTTACCAGGTTTTGGTATAAATACTACTTTCATTTTACGCCAGAGTTTTGGAGTGTAGCCAGTACATATTATAACTTGATATAGTTTTGAGACATATTTAATCATATTATCTCCAAGTTGCTGTAATACTACAGGTTTTAAGCCATCTGGTCCTGAGCTTTTGTAAGGGTCAAATGAGTTTAAAGATTCTCTAACTCTGCTGGTGTCAATAAAGTCAGTATCGAAGTTTGTTACTTGTGATGGTACTTCAAAGACACCATCTATTGTAGAGTCAGGGAAGTGAGTTTCCATTAATAGCTGTAGGGATTGTTTGGGTGATTGCGTATAGCCCTGATCAGTTTTGAGGAGACCAATAGAGTTTGAGGTAGAATTTTGACTTCGGATGAGTTTGGTGATATCTTTGGGACTTTCCACTTTAGTGCAGAATTTTTTCATGATTCTTTTTGTTCCTTCCTCAGGGCTGCTCGATAAGTATTTCTTGTGATGAGATATTCTTCTCTGTGTGAGCTGAAATTACGTTTTGGCTCAAGTTTATTAAGCTTGTGCCTTAGGGTGGCTAGATGCTTTGTCCACCATGGTACCGATTTTGCCTTCACTGTTTTTTGTACAGGAGAAGCAATGTCAAGGGCTTTCCCTATTATATTGTATAATGACTCTGTACATTGATCAATTGTACATGCATTAGGAAGTATAGCGGGTAAGGAGTGCGCTTCAGAATGTAACCTAAAGGTATTCCATCGAGCCCTTCTGAGGTTTCTTGATCGATCACTAATAGGTTTGTATTTCCCAAAATTAAATACCAAGTACCGATGGTCTGACATTGAAGGCCGAAAATCTACATGCCATCCTGTGATCTCAATTTTTTTGAAGGCATAGTGATTAATTAACGTAATACTATGGTTGAGCTAGCTCGTTGAGTAACAAATGTGGGCTCATTTCCCTCATTTATAACAACAAGGTTATTTTTTATCTATAACTTCTCAAGAATTTATCCCCTGGTGTCTGTATATTTACTACCCCATAGATGATTATGAGCGTTTGAATCCATGGCAAGGAGAAGTGGC
>CP045899.1:17014585-17037518 GCA_013387185.1 Caligus rogercresseyi
ATACTTTTTTTTCTAAAGGACTATTATATATTTTAAACAAAAAATAAATGCAATAAATCACATATGAAGAAGTGCATTCAAAATGCCTACCATTTTATAGTCTCATACACGGTTTCCTGAGTATGTTGAGCTCAAATTTCTTAGGTGAATTTGAATTAAACTTTAATATGGAGCCTTTGTTGTGGTGCTTTTAAAAGTTTATCCATTAAAATATGAATAAAAACAAATTAAAGTAACATATTAAATTAATAATTCAATATAAAAACTCATATGAGATTGACACGAAAAAAAAAGCAAAAAAAAATATCTCGAAAGAAGTAGTGCTTGCGAGAAGCCTGGCAATATTTTGTCTTCTAATAGGCTTGTAGGAAATGTAAGATATACAGTGTTATTTCATAAGTTCGTATCAGCTCACACTAACATTTCACTGTCCTTTGGCAAAATATGAACTCATACGTTTTGTTGCGTGTTGTTGTGGTAGTCTTTTTCCTTTTTCCACACGTTATCACATGAACTACTACAGCAAAATCCTTAAAACAAAGTATTGAACTATTATTATTATTATAGTTTAAAAAATATTCAACGCTTTAATTACACATAAACTATTTCTCTGAAGTTTTTGGAGCAATGAAAACAGTGAATATAATTTTTCAACTTCAATCATAAGCGTCGAGCTTATTGAACTAGCCTATTCATCTTCAAATGATATTATCTTAAGAGTAAATAATATAATATTTGACGGTTTCATATAAAGGGAAATATAGAAAATTTCAAAAAAACAACTATCCCTCTCAGGAGTATTTTAATTGAAGAACACACGGTCCAGCTCCTGAACATAAAATACACGACGTCAGGCAGGGATCTGTGCTTTGCCCCATACTTTTCATTATTCTCAAGACTAACCTGCCTGATTACCTTAGAGCAGCTGTCAACCCAGAAGCTCAGCTCGAGTACTGCTATATGCCGACGATACTTCTATCGTCGTCTCGGCTCCACCTGGGGAATTGGTCGACTTAGCTATGGGGGCGGCATCGAAAGCCTTGGAGGCGTATTCAAATATCAATGGACTCCACCTAAACATTGGGAAAGCCTGGGTGCTCCAGACACTCCTTCGAACCGCTACACTTGACTTCTGGGGGTAACTATCAGCAGGATTCTGATATTTGGGCCCCACCACGAAAAAATTATTCAGGATGTGAGGAAATTATTTCGGAGTCGTGTTATACCTTATATTTCTCATATTTATTGCTTCCTATACTAAAGCCCTCCCCCCCCCCCCCTTTCTAATAAAGCTGTTTTCAATCTACATAAGAAAAAGGCAAACGTTGTGTCATACGATGAGAAAGATGGACGGGCAAGGTTATGTTTTAATAAATTAGACCCTGGAAAGGAATTGCCTTTTTTAACTCTCTCTCTCTACATACTTAACAATTCTATTTGTCTCATTATGAGAGCAACAAAAAGAAAAATAGACGTCATGGATACCAGAGGCCTTTGAGATTAATCAATCGAATTAGTTGCATTGAGACCAAAATCTTGTTGACCTTTTTCTAAAATATGGGGTTTACATATATATACCTATATATATAAATAACTCCGAGATCTTTTCAATAGGTGATAATAAAAACTTATGATTCTCTAGATGCAAGGCTCTGGCCTCAAAATAGAGAGTTGAACACAGCACTTTTAATGCTAGAATTTATATTTCATGATACTCCATTTCTTGTTGAAAATAAATATTAGGATTTTTTACAATAACACTGCAATTATTTTTTTTAATGATTGTTTTGTTTAAGGTAATAGTTTTCTGATAAGGGAAATACGATTTTAAAAAACTATGATAACTGTTAACACTTGTAATTTTATATATTTAATATATAAATCTGATCTTTTGGTGGGGCCCAAATAATGTCTAACAATAAGTGAAAACCTCGTTCCTTTGTCCCTACAAGTTTTAAAGGTTTCATGTATAAAAAACTCCCTCTTTGTCTGGGATAACAAGGTGCTTTCATGAGGTGGAAGAATCAGTGCAATTTTGTATTCATGCATTAGCCATCACGCATATTCTCCGTCATATTAGCACTGGGATACATAAATATATATAGATATACATGTTTTACCTGGATAACCCTCGTCCTCTCTCATGTCTTCTTAATCGTATGCAAAACTATGATGTCGGACTTTATAAAGGGATGATTTTGGTGCAAAAAAAAATATATCTTTTAATTACTTGTACTTACAAGAAAGAAAATAAAAAAAAATAAGCGCGAGTTTTTCAGACCAATAGGGCCAATCTCAATCTATGAAAGGCCCATAATTGATGTTCTTAATAATAATAGTATAATATAAAAGCTAGGAGAAAGTGAAAAATATTATATCATGTTATATATAGAGTGTTTGCTCATTTGAATCAAACGATATTTTATAATGTAAAAGGATAATAGTATTTTCCTACACTTTTAACATAGAGCTTTACATACAGGTTGAGTGACTTTTCATCAATCCCAGATATTTTACGCTCCGGCTTATAAAATCATTTTAAAAATCAAAAAAAAATGAAGGGGGTGCGATAACGTGCATTTTAAGGCATGTTCAACTCTCTATGTTGGGGGCACAGGTTCGAATCCTGAGAGAGGATGGTCATTTTTGGTCTACCTCATTGATAAGATCCTAGGTTCGAAGGACTAATTATAATGCTATAATGCTTATTTATATCCTGTCGAATGCAATTCTGTCGAACCAATTAGGCAAAAAAAATCATAGATGTGCGGTTGCACTTTAAGGAATCTGATATCGTTCAATATACTTCATATAGAGTCATATATCCAAGTCATGTATAAATAGAGCCTGGTTTTTTTTCATCACGTACAGCTTCCTCTTAACCTGTTTTCTAGCAAATTCACATTTGTAATCAAATGTGTAAACACCCTGTGAAGAAGAAGTTAAGTGTTTTTATTATTATTAGAGATGCAAATGAATTGGCTGTCGTGTCATTCGACCTCTATAATTTGTGGATTCCATAAGCTACTACAGTACTACAAACTAAGATGGATTTGGTGTTATCTAAACATGTTTTGCTCATCAGGTAATCAATTAGTGATATTAGGACGAAGCATCTTTGGCCAAACAAAATTTAACTCCCAATGTGTTTGGATTTTCAAACAATATTTTTAACACATAGACAATTTTTTTGTGTGGAAAAGTTGATATTCATATTTATTGATTGTACTCGGCAGATTGATAATATAACATATAATTAAAATATAAAAAACATAATGGGTTGATGTTATCCAACGATAAAAGTCGTAGATATTGAGGGATTCATTTATCTGTTTCGGCTCAGAGATCTATGGAAGTAATAAGGACCAAATTTGTTCAACCATCAGTAAAAAGTCCCAATGCAAAATTGCTCACAAATGTTTGTTAATTGCTTCTTTATACGTTATTTTTTTTGTAATAAACTTATATGCAATTCATGATAAATATATAAATATTCATAAATACGGAGCAAAGAAAGATAGTTTGAGATGTTTCTGTTTGCTGTGGAATGAGGGGCAGAATATATTTTGAGATATTTTGGATTATACTATTGCTATACAATGGTTGTTTTCAGTCTTTTAAACTAAATTAACTAATAATAATGATTAGGATATAAAAAATGTGAAAGATGAATGACGTAATATTTCAATAGTAGAGTTTCCAGATATGTCCCTTTTAATGTTGTATAAAAGTTGCACTTTGTATCTGGACAGTATTTTTTAAAATCTGGACAGTAATTTTAAACTATAATGTTCATTAATGTTTTTATTATGTAACTGTCCAGATTTTATTTGATTTTTATGTTATCTGTATGTTTTTACAGTATTTTTTACACTGCATTCTTCATTGCAGTACCATAATTTAATTATTTTAATCATTAAAAAAGTAGAACCGCAATCATTGTAATAGTTTGACAATGGTGACTAAATTTTTTGCACTGACTAATACTAACAACCTTTCTACTTTGATTTTGTTTTCATTTTTTGGTATTTTATTCATAACAATTTAAAAATAATAATATAAACACACTTTTTTGTGTTTATTTTAATTTTTTTGAATGTTTTTATTCGGTTAAAAAACAATATACGGAGTAAAACTATTCAGGGTAGTTCCTAAAAATTTGAATTTCAAATATGTACTAAATACATTTACATGTGTATTAAATTATGCAATTAATTCAAAGGACTTTTTAATAAAATATTCTTAAAAAGTTCATGATGAAACCCAAAAAATACATTTTGTATTAATATTTTGAAAGAAATGGTAAATTTTAAATTTGTAATAAATAAAAACAAATTAATTTTAAGTTTTGAAGATATTATGTTTGACGTTTGTTTCTAATAGCAGCATGAAAATACGTTAATATCGAATTGTCATTTGCATTTTTAATTTAAAAGTTTTAGTACGAAAACAAGGTAAGCTTAATTGCAAAAAAATGTATTTTATTAAAAAATATTTACCCTTCAATTACTTTTTTAAACCCATATTTTGTTTTATTCATATCATGTTCAAATAACTACAATGACCCAACTCAAATCACTATTTTTGTAAAGTTTTGATACAAACTCATAAAAGAATCATTTCTTGTAGTTGCAAAAATATAAAAATATACAATAAAGTCTTCCTGAAAGCTTTTTATAAGCACATAGAAAGTAAATAATGTGTTTTGTTTTTGTATAGCGAAAAGTAAATTACATATTGTATATATATTCGAAGCAAATAAAAAGGATGTTTCTCTACTGAGGAAAGGTTCGTCTAACATTGAGTTATGTATCATTTGGTTGATTATATGAGATACTTGAAAGATGCTGTAATTGAAGTAGTCGATATACATTTGCATATAGAGAGTCGTGCAAACTAATATTAATAAAATAAACTAGTACAAATATGTATACATTACATATATACGGTTATATATATATATATATAATATATGATATTTTATATATAGATTTATATATATATATATATATATATATATATATATATATCAGGGAACGACCAGGTACCCGGCCGGGTCCCGGCTGTTTTTTAGTGTCCTGTTGTTTTTAGACACGGGGTCGGGACTTAAATATTTTCTTTCGTTTGTCATTCATAAAGTGACGACTTTTTTGAGAAAGAATTTTTGAATATTATTTTCTAAAAAACGTCCTCACTTTTTCTGATAATTATAATTTTTTTTTATTCTTTACTAAAAGAACGTCGTCCCTTTTTGGAAGTTCTTGTCTAAAAAAATGTCGTCACTCAGAATGTCGAAGGAACGAAAATATATATTAAGTCCCGCCCGATTTTGGCCTGGCCCGGCTTGAAAAATTTAAGGCCGGCCAGGCCCAGGTCCCGGCTAAAAAGGTGTCCTGGTCGTTTCCTGATATATATATATATATATATGTATATATGTTGTTACATAAGTCATGCAAAAAACACGTGGTTTTAATTCGCATATTCAATTATAAGACTTATATATGGAAATCCACGAACGGAGCTCATATCATCCTTCTTATAAATGGGGTATTCATTATTCTGGCTGCTTTTATTAATTTGTTGCCCTTATTTATCCATGTCCGTCATTGCTTTTCCTTCCAATCATATTAATGTATTATAACCATAAATTCAAGGTGTGGACTTGAACAGAAGAATTAATTAGATATATTTTCCTTTAGTTTTTACAAGTGACAACATACATTTTCATTTTTTAAATATATCATCAATAAGACTCAGGTATTCGGCTATAAATATCAGAAGAGGATGGCCAAATTGATTGATCAATGTTATAGGGTCGAAGATATTTTGGAAAAGAATGCTGTTTAAAATAAAAATTCTTTGGCTGAAACATTTAGTGTTATTGTGAAGACAGATACAAAAACAAAATGGTCTAGATATATTATATTTTTCACATTGCGTAATTTTTAGTTGATGATTTTCTATCCCGTTCGATATTTAGTTCGATCTTCGAATGTTTCTTGTTGATTTGCATGCCTATCTACTACTCCTCCACAATCTCACGCCGACAAAGTGGGTGGCTTATAAATGATTTTGGAGCTAATACTTATTTAAAGTACTGAATCTAAAAGTCATTATCCTTGTGATTTATTTGAATACAAAATTATACATCAAATTTTATTTTTAAGCAACAAAATAAATAAATCAAATTCATGAAGCTTCCCATACTTTGATAGTCAATTAAGTCCGCTTTGATTCTAGTGTGAGATACAGATCAACTACTGAAACTTACAGTTGACTGTCGTTTAAAATAGTGGATAAAGTACATATTTTTTTATAAGTAAAAAAATGTCTTGCGGAAAAACCATTTCATCATGCATTTGCAACAGCAAAAAAAACATCACTGCAAAAAAAAGCAAGGATTTTGTCTCCAGAATATTAACTACTTTATTGGAAATTCCCATGCCTCTCACAAAAGGAACAACTATTTTGAGTAAGTTATATAATGTAATTTAAAATATAAGGTAAATTTATGTTGCCTTACACAAAAATTAACAAATGAGTAGATATTTCCCTTTAAATGTTTCCAGGTTATGAACAGTTTGTGAAGCAACTATTAAACCTACCAAACCAATCATATTGCATGCTTTAACTTTCTGAACCGAAATCGCTCTCAAAAAGTAATATTCAGATTTGTTTAAAGGATCCACGTCACTTCAAATAAGAAGCTTTATTGTTTTAGGGACAGTGTTTATGGGTGTCATACAGAAGACCAACAGCATGGCTAAAAAAGTGGTAAATTGTCAATTTTGAGGAGAGGAAACTCCAAGACATCTCATCTTTAGCTATGAGCGCATAATACAGACAATTTATGAGCTGAGAGAGCTATAGTTATCAAGAAACACGACATTGGAAGAATGTCTTTTGAATATTTATAGGTATTGGATTTATTGAAACAAACATAATATGGATAAAAACTCATCTATAAACTTCTATCGTTGATAGGTTCTATTGAAGTGACCCTCAAGGTGAATTCTGTTCTGGTTGAATTATTTTGTGGTCGTTTCCATCTAAAACATCATGGTCGGATGTCATTCCGGGAGATAATGCCTGGATGGAAACTAACTTGTAATTGTAGGTGAACCCCGGGATCCTCAACTTCCTACATCAGGGATCAGCAAATAATGGCCCGCGGGCCAATTTTGGCCCGCCATCTTTTTTGTCTGGCCCACGAGATGACATTAATTTGATGTTCAATTTTTTTCTTAGCCCTATATTTCAAAAGGAAAAAAATGCATACTGCAATCCTATCAATTTCGAAACATATATTGAGGTATAGATGATAGTCCTAAAGTGACAAAACAACAGGTGGAACATCTTGTGCGAAAAAAGCAGGCAAAGTAAAAAATAGTCTACGCTTGGTTAAATTAACACGATGTTTGAGATGGACATTTCACCGTCTAGGAAGGCCAGGTGATCGTTTGAAGCACGCATATTGCACATTCGCTGGAAGGTTTTTACTTGATCTAGTAGCGCACAGAAGCGCTCCTGTGCCTTTTCTTTAGTTAACCAGCGCACGTCATTATGAAGTAGCAGATCTTATTGGACACACATACCTACATATGTTTCTATTATATATACATATATAGATAATAAAATAAATTTAAAAAGCTATGGTCCGCGATGCCATTGTCTAAAAAAATTGACCTGTGTCAAACGTAATTGCCGACCCCTGTCCTACATATTCGTCAGCTTCACAAACAATGTTGAGAACCGGGTACCCGGGACTCCGTCCAGACTTGCTTCCGTTCCGCTGAGTCCTAGTAGAAACAGGATTTGACTTGGCCTAATAAGTGAGGCCCCAGGTTATCCTCCTCATGATTCAAGAACAACTATTCCCTCTATGTTGGTGTGTGACGAGGCAATTGAGAGCGTTAATGATCCCAAGATCCACCTATGATGATCCAGTTGTGCATGGCAGGCACATCTCTGCAACCGTCTAACGAGTACTCATTCGAGGGTTCGGACCGATCAGACGTTTCACGTGGGCGAAATTCTCTTCTGTTCTTGTTTCAGATAAACGCCCAGGACGTTTCCTCTTTTGGGGGGCAAAACTCCCAGGTTGAATTTCTTTATCTATCTCTTGACAATGGAGAGAAAGGTTTCAAGCCATTCGCAAGCGAGGTCATGAGATTTTCATGGACTGTTTGCCGAGTTTGTATCGTAGGATTAAAAATGGAGCATCCCAACTTGAGATTGATGATTGATAGAACCTTTCCTTGTACAAATATATTTGAAAAGAACAATAGTTTTTTTAACCATTTTTTAACTTTTTGAGGCGTCTAACCTAATTTATTTTTATGAATTCCAAATGCACAAAAAAATAACAGAAAAATAATTTAAAGGAGTTCGCTAACTTAAAAAGTAAATTGTCAAAATAATTATTTTAACCCATCAATCGTGGACTTTGAGATCTCTTATAAATTTTCAGTTGTTATAAAAACAAAAGCTGGAGATTTGCGAATGACATCGGGCGGTACTTCCCCTCTTGTTCCGAGAGAACCTCTCACCATCTAAAGTTTTTACTACGATTTTACAAAAACAGTCTATTTTTAAACTAAATGAAACCTTTGTTCCTAAGCATGTTAATGTTATTTAATATCAAATTAATTAAACTTTGTTTTACTTTTATGTGAGCGTTACTGTTTGTATTGACTTGATTTGGTGTATAAATTTTAAACAGTAATGTTTATTTATATATAGTATATATGCATTTACGCTAAATTCAATAAAGTCTTAATAGGATGAATAAATCATAATATATATAGTTTATTATGAAATACCCTTTAAAATAAATGATATTAAACTTAGATTGAACCCAAACATATAAATAAGTGCACTATCCATAGGTAACGTTTTAATAAAAATGAAACTATAATTAAAGAATATCACAAAACAGTGAATTTCCGTATTTTTATTATCAACACATCTTTGTACAATGTATTTTCTTTTTAACTTAAATAACACAAACAAAATTATATACTACTAGAACATACAAAAATATATTTTTTCTTTTATATAAATCCCAAGGGTCTGGAAGAAAAAGTTGAATTTAAATATTTGTATAAATATTTCATTAAATAAGTAATTTTGCTTATTCTTTGAAGGATTCTTTCATCATATCTTTTTTGAATAAAGAACCAATTAAAATTATTTTTTTAGCGTTTAATGAGGTATCTCAGGCAACATTTTTAATTAAAAACAGTGAGATCATTCTCAGTCTATTGTAAGTCCATGGAGAATATTTGTTTTTTGACACAGCTTATTTAAGCAGCAACCATTTTAAAGATACAGTTCTTTATTAGACAGGAAACAGGAGCAAAAGATTTTCAATATGAGTAGTTCATTCCAATGCTTAATTAAAGCATATACAAGCATTTTTAACATATAAATAGGACCAAACTGAGAAAAATATATTATTTATGTCTTGATTAAACATCTATTTACATAATAACTTTGGACTTTTCAACATATAAAAAAGTATCATATATTCACAACCCCGCAGTATTTTTTTTGTTATGAGTTCGTGCATATTGGAAAATAAGTAAAAATACATATTTATTTTTTTAGCAGATTTTTTACCAGTGTATACATAAATCTTGTTGTATTGAAGTCATCCATTGACACTTTTACTTTGAAGCATATATATATATATATATATATATATATATGTATATATATATTAGGTGATTCTTATTTCACGTTTTTCGGATTTGAAAAGCATATATTATTTATGTCTTGATTAAACATCTATTTACATAATAACTTAGAACTTTTCAACATATAACAAAGTAGGATTTTACTTTAGTGCATACAAAATCATTTTGTGAAAGTTTGAACGAAATCGAATAATGGAAAGTGTCCGCTCAACGGGCCCAAAAGTTATTTAGTAAACTTATGTAGTATTTTTTTTCACCATTCGATCGCTTCTAATGTCCTTAGTTTCAATGCTATTTTCCAACAATTTGCTGCAAAATGTAGGTGTGATTGTAAAGGTTCCAAATCAGTTTTTATTTTTTTATGCACATCCAAAATTCAATGTAAAATATAAGTTTTGAAAAAGTGATTACCCTAAAACCCCAAAAATGAACTTTTTGAACTCTATGATCTTGTTTGATTCTGGATGTACATAAAAAATAAAACTGATTTGGAATATTTTCGAGTATATCTACATTTTGCGGCAAATTGTCTGAAAATAGCATTGAAATCAAGGACATATATATATATATATATATATATATATATATATATATAAACAGTTATTGTGTATTTACTTATATACATATGAGGCAATCCGTCAGTTTATATTTCTTCGGAAGCGTCTCCCGAGAATGGGATGTGTTTTAATAGAAGGAAGATTTCTGGGAAGATGTTGACGTTCCAAGGAGTAAGTTTCTCGTAATGCGAAAGGGAAGTATTTCTATAAAATAAGACTTTTCTTCTTCAATGACTTCAGGATTTTGTTTTTATTTATTATGTCGGATTCATTCGCTGAAGGTTAAACACTCACTCAAAGCAAATTTGTTGAGTTAACATTTTCGTTTTGTTTTACACAACTGTTAGAAAGAGCTTTTATTTTGTTTTATTTTGTTATTTTACCCATTTACATATTCAGAAGAAAATTAATATTATATTTTATTTGCTTTTTTGTATTCATCTTTGTGCAAGATACAAATACATATCGTAGAAACAACTGTGGTTTTCTTCTTTTAGAGCACAATGAAAACGTGTTCTACTCTCAATGTTGAGGGCACAGATTCGCCTTCCGAGAGGGGAATATCCATATGGATTAACCACATTTAAAAGAGATTCCAAAGTTCCATATTGTAAATTTAATGCAGATATAATATAAAAGATTGTTGGCAAAAATAATTATAATACATTATTATTATTATTGTTATACAAATGCATTCTCCTTGTTTCAGAGCTTGGTGGCTGAACAAGTTTTGCCCAAGCCAAAGACCAATTAAGATCCCTTTAATCCCAGCCAAATATCTTGAACTCTTTACATGGACCTTAACACCTCCACTGAATGTAATGTATAAGTAACCGGAATAGTTCCATTGTTCCAACCTTAGCCATTCCACCATTGTTCTTCCCTGTAAATCCAGAATAATAGAACTCAAGCACAAAAGGATCCCAGTCAAAAGGAAAATTATAAAAGAATTTTGTCGTCTTCTTTATTAATTTCTTAAATTTTTTTCTCATTAAAAAGGTAAGTTTTTTTCTATTTATGTGGGCAAAAGGTTTCCTTTTTTAGCAAAGGTTCATTAACAAAGCTATTCATAGGCATTAAAGAAACTTTGTCTGCCGCCGCCTCCTCATACCTATAGGTACTTGATACTTGAGTTATTGTCTTTTAAATATATGAGGCTTGCTGCGCTTCCTTTTTTTTGGCAAAGCTGCATCGTCATTTGCCTATAATAATGAATGGGGTATTCAATATTAAAAAAGAGAAGCGCATGATTAAGACATCATGGAAGGTATTTTATTATAATCACTTCGACGTAGTTTTTTTTTCTTCCTTCTTAGTAGGTCACGTAGATTGAATTAATATATGTAGTATGTACCATCATCATGGGTACACATCTTCCTTCCAATCAATATCATACAAGTACGTTGGAAATATATTTACTAGAAGTATCAGTCAAAACAAGAACGAGACTTAAAGGCTTAAATAAATTTTAAAAATATGCTCACAAGACATATGTTCGCAAATATATGCTCATAAGACTTATGCTCACAAGACTTATGCTAACAAGACTTATGCTCACAAGACTTATGCTCATACCCTTTATAAAATTGGACAAATACTCCCATTATTAAATATGTAATTATTTTATTACAAATGAACAGAGCTGGGAGTCGGTAGAAAAATCTACCGCCGGTTCGGTATTCGGTGTATACCTTCTACCGATCGATATTCAGTACGGTAGATAAGAAAGAGAAAGAAATTTATTTATGTATCTGCTCTGTGACTCCTTCATATGAATTAATACCGGACAATTTATAATAAAGGACAATTAAGTACATAATTTGTTATAATTTATTAGAGACTATTTGAAATTTAATACATACTAATCTTAATAAATTTTATATGTACTTGGATTTTGTAGGAAATGGAAGGCAATAGATTTTATTTTCATTTACTGTCTCTTATTGTCGATATTAAATGCACTTTCAGGTACTCTAGTATTCAATGCATAGCATACACTTATATTGAATGTATTATGTATCTGCTCTATAATACTATAAGTTTTAGTTGTTATTTATTTTGCAAAGTTCAAGTTCTTCACACAAGGGAGCGCTTGGAAAAGCGACAGTTGAACAATGTTTCTCTGCTATTGAAGGGATAAGCTCTCTTTATCTTTATGTCTCTATTTGATTGTCACAAAAGTCATACTTCAAATATACCGTACCGATTGTCAATCGGTACGGTATTTGGGAGTTTCTACCGAATATCGTATATTCGGTTCGGTATTTGAAATCTACTGTCGGTAGTATCGAATACCGATTTACATTCAGTAGTCACAGCTCTGCAAATGAATAATATAAATTCTCACATTTAACACAAAATGGCTGATTGGGATATCGCACTTTAATAGTTATTGTTTATTGTCAATTCAACCTATTTTATTTTATGTATTCCCCAATGCATTATACAATTCCCAAGCGCAATTATGAAAGCCTCTAAGCACCTACACTGCTGCTTAATTAAGTCATTTCAAAGGGTATGAAGTCTCTCATGGAATTTGTTTCTTGAAAGGTTGTCTACTGGTGTGTTGTAAGGTTTGAGTACAGACCAGAGAAGCAGTCTTAAGGCTATCCTTTCACAGTATTCCATAATCACATAGGTCATATGGTAATGTTGAATGAGCTTGAAAAAGGCTATATTTCATGCTTCACATGCATTATTTGTCCGGTACGTCCCTCAAGGATTCTTTCGATGAGAAAGGAACCGAGGCGGAATTTGTCCAACATCAGTAAATAGAATAAAGCAAAACCTTTGAATATCTTGTGAGCATATGTAGTTTTTCGTATAGGTGTTAAGCATATGTTTTGTGAGCATATGTGTTCTGACTAAATTTCTGTGAGCATTTGTCTTGGAACTTTTTAATTTCTTTTACCTCCGCTGAAGGAGGTATTGTACCTCACGACCGAAGGAGGTATTGTTTTCACTGGCGTTTGTTGGTTTGTTTGTCAGAAGGATAACTCAAAAAGTACGGAACGGATTCGAATGAAACTTTGTGGAGTTGTTGGAAATGCCAAAAGGAACAAGTGATTAAATTTTGGCATCTACGCCGCCCCAGTCGTGAAAATCCACCTCGGAAGGCTCATAAGGACCCCGTGACGGCGGATGTTTGCACTCTCTGAGTGTATATATGCCTCTAGTTTTATATATTTCACTTGTTAAGTTAGGAATAAATATAAAAATTAGGCTTGCATAACTAAAACGGTAAGTTCTACATTCACCATGATGTCAAACTTGAATCAAATTACTACTTAGGATTCTGTTAGGTGTATTTTTAAGTTGATAAATGTCACGCGTTAATTAAAACTAGTTATATATTATCTTTTATAAATAAATAAAAAATGACCCGAGAGAAACATAGATTTGCATCTAACCAACCTCTCACGTAACGGAAATAGTATTAATAAACATTATAGCATTAAAATAGAGGCAACAAGTTCTTGTGCCTCCATCTATATGCCATAATGCCATAGATAAGGTAGGCTATTTTCTATGTTTATTCTAATGCCAATGTTTAAGGTTTCAGTTCAATAGATTAATTTTAATGTTATAATACTTATTTATATCCAGTAGGATGCCATTCTGTCGGGCCGTATAGGCAAAGAAATCCCTAACGTTTATATTAATAATTGCATGGACTGAAGAAACAAATATTGGATATTTTTCATTATCAAAAAGATACATGCTTGCTAATGCCTTGTAAGCCCCTGTTTTTTTAAAAGTAAACTCAAAAACAATTGAAATCTTCCAAAATAGCACTTAATAATGTAGAATAGTTTAGGTTCTATCATTCACAATCATGGCTACCTGTGGTAACAGGCTCAACCTGTAATGGATCCACGAGTTAGGCCTATAAAACTGATTACATGTGAGCATTACAAATCATCCGCCATTGGGTCCTTGGATTCTGCCCACCGAAATGATGACATATTAGAGATACAGATCCACCACCATGGGGTTCCCTGGCCTTAATCATAATTCATAGGAGATTCAAATCTAATTGAAGTAGATTATCTAGTTCCTGAGGCCCGAGAGGCTTCATCTAGAATGATAGGCTTAAGAGTATCTTTTGACATACTCATAAATTGAGGAGAAAAGAAGTACTCCAGGACGTCTCAAGGTTGCTTTATTGTTTTTGCGAGTTATAAATAATTCCTTCTCTTTCAACAATGAACGATTCCCTCTAATCCATAGGCAAATAAATATGTGTATGAAGAAACTCTTTTTTTACCACGAAAGTAAAGATATTTTAAATAAATTTATTGACTTACATGTTAAAGTTGTCTTCTTCTTACGTGCAGAGAATTAAAATAGGAGAGTAAAGAACCTTTAATAATAATAATTGTCATTTCTTTGTGTGGGAGAAAGAAGAAGAAGAAAAAAAAACCGTCAAGGTATATTATGTTGCTGTTGAAGCTTGATCTGCCTTTGATGGTGATCTATTATGTGATTAGTTGTATAAAATCCTATTCATGGAATTCAACAGGGTCACTTTTTACCCTCAAAACTGCTTTTGGAAGCTAATGGACCCATGATAATTGATAGCATCTTCCGAGTACAACACAATTTTGATTGCAGTGGATACATACCGAAGAAGAATGATGATGGAGTATTTACATTTTTCCAGATTTTTTCCCTTTGTAGTGATCCGGGATAAATGATTTTATTGATAAAGCTTTTTTATGTGTGTCTTTTTATATTTTTCCATTCGAATAATGAAATTAGTGGAATGTTTCATAAGGATGTTTTTGTATCCTCGAGTACCGCGTAAGGAGAGTAGGTCGTTCTTTTTAAATATTTTACATGGTAAATAATATTATATATATCCAAAGGAACCATAGTTTTCCTATTTGTTAGCTTGATCAGTCGACACGACTCTCTCCATTATTCAAGTTGAGAACGAGGACCTTAAGCTCAACTTGCATATTCTACAATGGAGACAACGAAACTCCACATCATAATTTGATTGTCCGCCCATAAGACTCAAATACTGTTTCTAGGGGTTCGAGCAAAGTTTATCTTAAAGGTATTGAATGTTCTTGTTCTTGTCATAACATAAATAATAAAGATAATACTTTATATAAGTTAATACAGACTCAGTTTAGATAAGGTTGTTCTAAGAGAGCAAATCAAAGGTTCCTATGATTAACATTTTGTAGAAAAAGCTATTGTCGAATAAAAAACATTTTGTAAACAAATGAGAAGCTTTACTTTGACCATGTTGATTTCACTTTATAGCATGCTTTGATATAATAATGTATAATCATTGATTATTTTATTAATTTATTAAATATATGCTTAGAATACCTATCTATATTTTTTTTGTCTATGTGGTTCGATAGAATTGCATCCGACAGGATATAGATAAGCTTTTATAGCATTAAAATTAGTCTATCGAACCTAGGATCATATTATGAAGTAGACAAAAATGACCATCTCCTCTCGGGATTCGAACCTGCGCCCCCAACTTGAGAGTTGGACACACCTTAACACGCACGGCTATCGCACCCCTTTTTTTGTTGCCTTTATGGTTCGATAGAATTGCAATATCCGACAGGATATAATAAGCATTATAGCATTAAAATTAGTCTATCGAACCTAGAATCTGTTCAATGAGGTAGACCAAAATGGCCATCCCCTCTCGGGATTAGAACATGAGAGTTGAACACGACTTAACGCACACGGCTATCGCACTCCTTTTCCTATATTTAAATTATTCTGCATATAAATGCATACACCGACTGAATATTAGAATGTAACATCCATTTCATTCACACAGATTTCATTCCCTCATTCTTATAAATAGACAAAAATGTAATATTAATATATATTAGACATCCCAAAATAAAACCACTTTTTTAGTTCTTTTACATATACCCAGCGACTCTAGTTCATTTTTTAATGCTGAAAACGAATATTTAAATTAAAAATTCTAGCATTGTTAGAAATTGGACGTCACTGGGTTCAAAGGTTTCGTTATGAAGCAAAACTTTTTTGTTATTACTTATTTTGAAAAAAATTAATTTTAATAAATTTAGCTATGATCAATTTATGGCTTTGGATTTTTTTGCAAATTTTCGTCAAATAATATTTAGTGCCAATATGAACATAAGTGCTGACGCACCAACCATTTTTAAATAACAGCTCCTACTAGGGTTCTTTATAGTTTCAGGAAGGAAAAAGAAAAGAGGGTACTCATGTTGATGTTTTTAAGTTATCTTTTAATACGATTTTAAAACGACTAATGATAGTAGATTTTCCCCATCGAATCCCAATTTTCTCCCTCTGAATCCCTCTCATCAGTATTGATACTAATTCTTTTAATTTTTGTTTTTTCCTCAAAATGCAGTTTTCAATGAAATGTCATTATGGTAATCTCGTGAATTCGTCAATAGACAATTTGTTCAACATATATATATATATATATATATATCTATATATATATATATATATATATATATATATATATATATATATATATATATATATATATATATATATATGTCGGATGCAATTCTATCGAACCATATAGGCAAAAAAATATTAATATATAAAATAATGCATCTTGAGAGTACAGACAAGGATCAATAGGGGGTACAAAGGGTTCAGTTTTATGTTGGTGCGGATTGAAAGCAGACGTGCATCTGTTTTAAGGCAAGATGAAGAAGATTCAATTGTTTATATAGAGAATACTCATAATTGTATAAAGTTTGTATAAATTTTGTTTGGGAGCGGGAATAACTTTTTTCTTTTTACTTACTTCATTATTTTGTAAATGCACATGTTAAGGCAGCAAATTATAGTTTATGGACTATACATGCTTTTTAGTTCAAGATAGGTATACAAAAAAAAGAACACAGAGAATAGCACGTGCATAAATACGTATATCAATAAACAATAACAAAGTTAGCCCAAAAAACTTTTTTTTGTTATTTTATATGATTATTTTTTGTTGGTTCTTTTGTATTCTGCACGTTTTATATTTTGTGCTCTTCTTTACAAAAAAAAGAAATTTTCTTTATATCTGTATCTACAAGCTAACCAAAAAAAGTACATAGTTTAGTTCAAATTAACTTTTAATATATTAGATTGTCAGGATTATGTTATAAAGTAGGACTGATCGTAATGTTTATTTGGCTTTAGACCGTGGATGTATCGTAACTAAGTTTGAGGCGAAGCACAGCTCGAATGTGAGGATACTCCTATTTCTACTGGGGTCATGATGTGTCTTACACATATTGTAAATGTAAGGAAGTATTATTAATCATTGCAAGGGTTACGTTGAATATTAAATGCATTTACTTAGGAAAACAGATGTTAATTGTGAATACGTCTTTTAGTTAAAGCTCTGAGGTTTTGCTCAGACCAATATGAGATTCCTTGGAGTGATGACCTCTACTCAAAAGGGGGGGGGGGGGAGCTCAATAGAATATATTTTTGATCATCCCTTTTTCCTTTCTAAATCTTATGTCCTTTGACAGTAGTGGTAGTAATGGGTTTAAATGCAATTAAAAAATCATGCAATATTTTTTATAAACTTTTCATGGCAAGTTTATAAATTAATAAAAGGTTTTTTTAATGATTGACAAAAAATTATTGTTTAATACCTAGTCGAAACGATTTGAAGGAATTCAGTTAGTATCCATTGTTAGAACATAAAAAATAGAACTTATTGCGGCTCTTTGAAGGCCAAAAGGCCCAGTCCATGAATGTATTGAAAATGCATGACAACTCTTGAGCTTGCAATACATTTGTATTGTTTATATTTGATTTTATATATCCCCACGCCTGATGGTGAATATTTTTGTATTTGTCTTCCCTTTATTTAATATATTACCAAGTGATATATACTTTTTACCTTTGAGAGCCTTTTTTTCTTCTTACCATTTCCCTGGTTGCTAATATAATAGGTGTAGTTAAAAGAAATCCATTAATTTCCAATAGATGGCTTTAGTTATCTGTATCTCGCGTTGTATAAGTGCCATTGGGATACACTAGATGCCGTTGGAAAGATAAGATTTCGTACTAAAAAAACTAAAGGCATTATGAAATTACCTTCAAATGACACCATGTTATCGAACAGAACGGTGTAAATTTGACTTAATTCGGATCATCCTAACTATGCTAAATAAACCCTTCATTTATTGCTAAAATAATAGATTTCTTTTTAATACACCTATTATTATACCCACTTTATAAGATGAATCTATTTCAATGAGTAGCATTCCAAACATAAATATCAAATGACAAAAACCACTGAGCCTTCTTTGACCCCTCCCGGGTTCAATCTTAGAAAAGAGTAAGGGGAGATTATACTGGCTGATAGCTTACGTGTTTTTCCTCCTGCATTAGAGTTCATCATTAGGATCGACCCAACATATCCTGCAAGTTCCATTAAAAGACAACCGCACATGGCCCTTATATGATCAACATGGTATTTCAATCATATGAGATAACGCAGATTGCAGGGACTGATAGTATTCCATATATCCCCCCAACTGCTAACATCTGGCGTACACACAAGGAAAAATATTTGGTTGTATACTGTAAATAATCCGCATAGATTGATAGAGTATCCATATGAAACCATAAAGAATGCTGTGGCAATGATAGTCAAGGGCACTTTTAGGATCCTAACCAACACCTATTATATTGCATACAATAAAAAAGTATGCACGCATAGTAAGCAAAATTTAGTAGCATTCATTCATTTAACTAAGCGACCCGTTCAAGATATTAAAAATGCCAAAAAATCGATTATTCGATTCCTAGGGTTGATAAGGAATGTTTTTTTAAGACCAATCATATTATGGTGTTTGACCAATATAACTTTATTGGTAAAATATAACTATTTCCTTGAAAAACATATGTAATAATTAGATTTAATGTTATTATTCAAAAATAGCACAATTATAAAATATAAAAACTGCAAGTATATTTTAAGCCCCCCCCCCAAAAAAAAATTGCTTTTTTCAACATCTAAACCGTGAATAAAATGTTTTATCATAAAAATTAAATTTGACAATTATTTTAAAATAATAACTTTTTTTTTTTTTCTACGAAAAGCTCAAAATTGATTTTGTAAAAACAGAACTACTCTTTTATTCAATGTTAGAGAGATATAATGATTTATATCTCAAATACAATTACATATTAACCTTAAAAAATATTATTACTTACCCTTTAAATCCCTTCAGCTGATTTACAAAAAGTTATTTTCAAATTACGCTAAATTGTTTGTTATTATTTATATTTAGAAAAAACATTTTTTTTGTTCTTTAGTTTAAACTAATAGTATTTTTTGTTGCCCCAATTCCAATTGGGATTTTAAATATTTTTATCTAAATGAAGTAAGCTTTATATCTTTTTGGGAAGGTCGTAAATATTTTTAAGTGGATATTTATTTGCCTTGGAATGTAAACTTGGCCTAAGGGGGATGTGGAAGGATGAAGGTACGAGGAAGATCTAATCTGATTCCTAAAACATATGACCATAGAATGGTGTCAATGATACCTCACAGCATTCCTGAAAATAATTACGCGTAACTTTAGATTATCATCTTCGACATTCTCAGTGCTGAAGTAAGATTTCTGTCCTCACAATTAAAAAATAAAATTCATATAGATTTATAATAAATTTATGTTTACGTTAAATATTTTTGTTCAGCGGCTAGATAACAAATATGGATATAATTTAAAAATTAATTCAAGTGGAAATGCTTGGAAGTGGTCCCTGATGGTACAAAGACTACTTTCATCTTTGCAAAAGTCCAATGGCAGAAAGATGACAATTAGGATAAGGGATCAATTGACAAGAATTTGTGATATATGATATATAAAAGTATTTATTTTATATTTTCTTACTCTTACATATAAATATTTATAAGAAAAACTAATCATCTATTGACTGATTAATTGACTGATAGAAACCCTATAAGTAATAATCGTTCCTTTAAATCAACTATCAATAGATCTCGATATATATATATATATATATATATATATATATATATATATATATTATATATATTATATGTGTGTGTGTGTTGTTTTATATACATAAGGAAATGGCAGGGTACCTGGCCCGGGTCCCGGCTGTTTTTTGAACGGCACGGTCTCTAAAAATTACCGGGCCGGGACTTTAACATTTTCGTTCGTTCATCATTCTAAAATGGTCGACTTTTTCTTAAAAATAATGCTTAGCATTTTTTTAAATATATACAAATTTATTTTTTTTTAAACGTCATCTTTTTTTTTAAATAAATCTTTAAATTCTAAAAAAAATTCTAACAAAACTGTCATCACTTTTTAGAATGACGAAAGAACAAATATATTATAGGTAAGTCCCGGCCCAGCTTTAAAATTAAGTCCTGGCCCGACCGGGTCACAGCAAAAAAAGTGTCAAGGTCGTTTCCTGATATATACAGATATATATATATATATAATATATATATAAGATTAATATATAAAAAAATATGTGTCAATTGAAAGTTTTTATTAATTACATGGAAGACCAATATTCAACTACCTTTCCATGCTGTTTTACCATATACCCCCCTCCCCAAAAAAAAATTCCTTTAATAATGCAATTTTATTCTTTGTTTACTGCCCATATACCCAAAGCAATTATGTATATATATTTATATATACCTTAGTGCAAAGAGACCATCCTGCCAACTCAAAACGAAATCGAATAACGTTAAGTGTCTCCAAAAAAGTTATTAATGTATCCCAAAAGTTGTGCAGTAAATATATGTACATAATCATTATTTTCGCCTTTCAATTGTCCCTTATGTCCTTAATATAAATGCTACTTCAAATGATTTCTACAAAATGTAGGTAAGGTCTCAAATGTTTTATGACAAACAACATTGAACGCACTACCGGCTGATACCGGATTAAGTTTCCGTGAGGTGGGCCCAATCTAGGAGCTAAACAAAAAAACAAACATTGAACGAAATATTAGTATTTTAAATAGTGGTTGTTTTGGAATGCCCCAAAAATGACTACATATATATTATATAATATATATATATATATATATTGGGGCTGTTCTATTTTTCAATGTTTGAAATAATAGCAACATTGTGGATTTTCTGTTTCTGGTGATAAAGAAGACGACATACAAAGTTTGAACAAAATCGGTCAACATTACGGAGTTGCTCAACGAGGTCAAGTTTTAAAAAATTTTATTAAAATATAGTTTTCCGCAAATTTCTTGAAAATGGTGAGCGTTACAGACTTCAATAATAAATATTAATTTAAAAGAAATCTAATTTACTAACACAGGCGTATTTTTGATGTTTTACTAAAAAAAGTTTTCTGTAAAACAAATAAAAATGGAGTGTGTATGTTAGCATATTCATAGCTTTTTTGTATCAATTAACTTCACTCGCCTGTAGAGATGACTTATTTCGCTTCATATCTATTATATCTCTTTACTCTTTCTCAGGCAAGACTCTTTGCTTGTGTACATCTCTTTACTCTTGCTTTACTCTTTGCTTGTGTACAAGAGTACTCCCCCCTCCCGAATTTTTACTATAAAAGAGACTGACTCCTTATATAGGGGGCTTCACTCTTTGATCTACATTAGAGCAATAAAGATCACTTGATTTCAATATTCCGCCTTGTCCAACTTTATTAATCCTATCAGAGGACATCACACACACACACACACATATATATATATATATATATATATATATATATTATATATATACAGGATTCACTTAAATTGAGACTCACATATTACAAACTACATCTTGTATTAAATTTTACACAAATAATTTTTAAACCAAAATGATAGCACAATGTGTAATTTACAAAATGTATTTCTTTCAATTTTCAGATATCCTTCTTGGCCTTCACTACAGCTTTGAACCTCCTCACGGTGGAGGCAACACAGGCAGGAATCTCTTCCTCAGACAAGAGCCCAGGCCTGAATCAGCTTCTTTTAGAATCTCCATCGATGGCCAGACTTGCTACACACCCCACCCTTGTCTCCAGAATGGACTATATTCCAAAGTCCATTGGGTTCAGATCTGGGGAGGAGGGAGGCCACAAGCTTTGGACCAAAAGTCTGCAAACATATCAGTGCAGAAGCTTTGAACCAATTTGCTGGTATGGGATGGAGCTCCATCTTGTTTGAACAGTAAATAACCGTAGGATACTCTCTTTGTACCCATGGGACTACCTCCTCTGAAAGAAGATGCAGGTACCGCCTGTCGATCTTCACGCACTCCTCGACAAAGATAATTGGGGCCTTCTTCCGTCCGACGTCACTCCCGCCCAGACCATGACTGAGGTGGCTTTTTTCCTTCTGAAAGAGTCCTCAGCTGCAAGGGGATGTCTTCCTTTTTTCTAGATAAACCCGGTCATTCTGACTGTTGTGGGTGGACTGGACCGTGAAAATCTTTGTCTGAGGAAGAGATTCCTGCCTGTGTTGCCTCCACCGTGAGGAGGTTCAAAGCTGTAGTGAAGCCAAAGGAGGATATGTGGAAATTTTTTGAAATACATTTTGTAAATTACACATTGTGCTATCATTTTTGTTTTAAAAATATTTGTGTAAAATTTAATACAAGATTGTAGTTTGTAATATGTGAGTCTCAATTTAAGTGAATCACCCTGTATATATATATATATG
>CP045899.1:17037618-17053905 GCA_013387185.1 Caligus rogercresseyi
TCTGTTTCGGAAGGAATGCAGAACTTTTTCTTTTGACTTGACAGGAAACTTTTGAGCATATCATCTATTCTTCATTTTCTTTTTATTCGTTAAAGAATTATGTTTCCTTTAAATCAAGTGAGTTATGCTGTTTTTGTTATATTTTTGCTATTGGAATGTTATTTAGATGTGTTCGTACTTACCTACCCGCCTATTTCTGTATATCCCCATATTTGGTGGTATTCATACCGTACATACAAAAATCCCATTTTTATGACTCAAATGTGTATTTGCATACATATACAATAAAAACTTTAATAGATCCAAGGTAAAAAATCTTTTATGATATTTCCTAGAAAGACGTCAGTGACAACATTTAAGATTATTTAGAGGTAAATCGTGATTTACAATTTAAGATGTATTACGCAAAAGGTAAACCTTTTTAATTTTTGTAATAAAATTCATTTGCTCTTTTAGAAGAGAAAATAAACTTAGGAAGCGGATTTTTTTCATGAATCAGATATATCAAAGAAAATATATGGAGTTTGTTTTTCTTGATGAGCAGTACGTTTGTAAAGTTATCGAACTGTTTTTTATATAAATTAGATATGAAATTGCATCCAACCATAAAATAAATGATACATTATAATGTTTAAACTAATCTATCGAGACCTAGGATCTTATCACTGAAATTGACCAAATCGGGATTCGAACCTTCGCCTTCAACATTGAGAGTTGAGCACGCCTTAATACTATTATACTATATATATATATATATATATATATATATATATTATATATATCATCAGGCGGTTCTGGCTGTTTTTTGAACGTCCTGGCCCATCACCAAATTTTAAAAAAAATGTTTTCTAAAAAAAGTCATCATTTCTTTTAGAATTTTTTTAAAAATTATAGTCCTGGCCCAGCTTGAAAAATTAAAGTTCCGGCCCCGCTCCTGGCGAAAAAAAGTGTCGCGGTCGTTTCCAGATATATATATATATCTATATATATATATTTCTCGAACAATTAACTACTCACAAATGGACACTTAATGTATTAGCAAGTATTTTTATTTGTTGTATTGTTGCTTAATCATATTTTTTTTAGATTTAATTTCAATGCCATGTTCAGAGTACTGAAGCAGGAAAATGCATACTTTATATACATATACGAAATATGGTAAGTGACAACCTTGGCAGTTGAGCATGAAGTATGGGCTCAACATGCAACATGCCAAGTATTCATTATGATTCTCTGAGAACACGACAAGTTAATTTTGATGGAAGTAGGTATGGCTTGATTAGCATTCCAAAGAAGCAGTAGGAAGGTATAACAAACAAGATAAAAGGATTTCAATACAAACAAAGCAGAAAATAAGGTACTTAGGCGTTGAAAATAGAAAATTTTTTTTTGGTTTCTACCGATTACAATTACAGCATAATGGGGTCTCAAGCCCATCGCCAATGGACTCTGAGTTCCTCCAATCACACATATTGCATATATGGTCTTAAACTCACCGCCAATTGGCTCTCGGTTTCCACCGACTAACACTATAGTTGTCTTAGACCCACATCCCATTGACTGTAGGGTTCCACCGATCATACCAAAGACATAATATTAGTTCAAATACATTGCAAATTGGGCTTTGGTTCTTCAGATCACAACTATGACATTTTGGGGTTTCAATCCCACCGCCCTTGGACTTATTACAACTATTGCATAATTGTGTTACCCCATATGTTATAGTTGGAATCGGAGGAACCACAGAGCCCATTGGCGGTGTGTTTGAAACTCCAATATGTAATTAGTGCAATTGTCGGAACCTGACGCCCTATGTGAGGTTAATTACCAATCTGTCATTGGTGAGATTGGCGGAGCCCGAGGGCCCTCTGGCGGTAGGATTGGAACCAACTTTGCTATGGCCGTAATCGGCATTACCTGAAAGCCCTTTGCCGGTGGCTTTGAAACCCCAATAGGCCTTGGGTGTTATAGGCAGAACCCGAGAGCCCTTTGGTATTGGGGCTGGAACCCTACTATGCTATAGTTGAAATCTGTAAAATGAAGGCTCTCTTGCGGTGGCTTAGAAACCCAACATGGCATAATAGTAATCGGGGAACTCCATGGCTCATTGGTGGCGGGATTTAAATCTTAAAATGTCATTTTGAGAACTTGAGGCCAAATGGTTTTTCGGGTTGAAACAACGACATTGGGGATAAGTTTGAAACCCCAATATAATCTTGTGGTAATCTGCATAACCAAGAGCCCATACATAGCCTGTAGCTTTGATATCCCAATTTGCCATGTGTGTGATCGGCAGAACCCTAGGGCCCTTTGGCGGTAGGTGGAGGCCCAAATATGTTGTAATCAAAACCGAGGGCCCTTTTGTGATGACATTGAAATTCAAATATGCCACTTCTGTTTTAGAGGAATTCGAAAACCAATGGACTGTTTGCTTCTAAACACCAGTATACTATATATTTGTAGTTGACGGAACCCGAGGGCTAATGGGCGGTAAGTTTGGGGACCCAATTTGTTATAGTTATGATCGGCAGAGCCCGAAGGTCCATGTGTTGTTGCTTTAGCCCCCTATTGGTAATAACCTTAATTTAAGAACCCTCAAAGTTGTTTACATTATCAATTATATCAAGCATGATGTTATAGTGAATAGAGGATAATTTTCCTGTTCGCAATTTTCCGTTCACCATCTAGGGACAACAAAGCAGTTCCTTATTAAGTATATGGTAATTTTTTTTATAATGCCTATAACCATTCCCATTAGTCCTGGCCTTCATGACAATATATCCATCTTCAAATGTCTTTGAGCCTCGCACCTTATATAATCCAGATCCACTATTTTTGGATATCCAAAGGTATGTGGATTTACAAAAACAAGACTATATGCATGCCCACACTAATATGAATGTGGTTCATAAGTTTAAAAAAAGGTTAAGTTATAGTCGTCTACAATTCTTTAATTATATACCAGCTGATTTGCCTCACGCCCTTATATTCTCATACTTCAGGGAATGTCTTAAAGATAATTAAGAAAGCATAAATAACTACGTATAATTGACCACTTGAGCATATATATTTTCGAAGTCAATTCGATATTAATTCGATGATACAGATCTTAAATATATGGGTAGAAGGATATCCCCTATACAGGTTATTGTTTATAATTCACTATATAAAGGATGATCAAACCAAGGATGAGCAAACTTTTGACTTTTTGACTAAATGGCAGCACGCCATCTATTGGTGAACCTCGGGTGTTGTATGGACAAGACGTAATGAACGATTTGTGACGTATTTTTATATTGTTTACTGGACAAGCTCGGCGGGCCGGATTAAATTGTCTAACGGGCCGTATACGGCCCGCGGGCCTTAGTTTGCCCATGTCTGATCAAGCATTTCATTTACGCAAACTTACGAAATAAAATGATATACTAAACAGTCATTTTACTTAACAATTAAAACTATTTATTTATTGTTTTTCTATAAAAATAGTTAACGATGTCAAAATATGTAATCAAATATGAAAAATCAACATGAGTTACATAGAATCAAGACAAAAAATAATCTGAATGGTTTTGATTCATCGGTGTCCTCCTATAAACACGGACATAAAATTTCAACCATCTCAGTAAATGTTTCTCTAAATGATAAGGTTTTAGTATTTGACAAAAAAAATTGTTTGTTTAAGAAGTATAAAAAATCCTAGCTAACTGACGAATCACAAAAGGAATAAGGGATTATCATATTACATACCATCAAAATGGAAGTGTAGATATAATAACAACACTTAAAATATGTGTTTTGGCGCCATAACCATAATGTATGCTCCATAACGAATCATCTAGAAATACAAAAAAAGGATTTGTAGAATTTATATGTAGATGACGGACAAATAAAAATTATGATGATGGAATGTTATAAAATAAATACAGAAACCCTTGAATTGGTAGTGAGTTATTGCAATGGGACTACCTTGACGAAGGAGATACTACTACTACTTACTTATCTAAGTACTTATGTATGTTTTTTTATAAACATATGTAAACTGATCCCTTACGGAAATTCCTCTTCTTTTTTATATCTCTTATATGAAAACCACATATTTGGTCAAATCAAAGATTCCATTTATGTTTTTTGTCTTTGTGTGTGTGTTTGTCATATCTAATCCTATCTATTTATGTACACAATGGTTTTGTGAGTATATATTTTGTAAAAGATTAACCAAAAGTCTATCTGTTTTTCCTCCTCTCCATATGTATATATCTATGTGTAGGGTCGTAAGTATGGTTCATAGGAATTTATTCCCTTATATATATATATATTTGAAAAATAGAATACCTCTCTTTTTCCATATGTTCAAAAAGGACCGATGACATTATCGGACAATCCAACATTTTTTAAATTTTATTAACCCCTGTCAGAGATGATGATAAGACATAAAAGAGAGAGAAGGGTTCTTTCTTGTTATTTTTTTATTATGCATATATATATAGTTTTGAGTTCGTGAGAAAAACAAGTACACGCATCTTCTTCTAACTCAAAACAATGTGAACTACATACATATGTTTATGTAACATTGTATATGTGTGCATGGACATTAAGTGTGATTTGTTTTTAGGTTGTCAAGCTCCCAAGCCCCATAGAAGTACGGCCTTGGGAAGGAAATATATTAGATAAATGAACTTTTGCTTATGCAACATTTATGAGTATTTAAAATATGTTTGATATGACGGTCATGGTGTCGTCATATGACCAAATTAGAAGGTTAAGCCTCATTAACAAAGTATAACAACAGCTTTTTGAGCATTAAGTCCATAGAGCATCATTTCAGTAAATGGATGCACACAAATGTTCTATCTAATTGTAAGAACTTCATTTAATTTAAGCATTTTATAAGAAGAAAAAGAAGGAACCATTAAATTGCTACAGTAAATTCCATACATTTTATATTGACGGTTTTTATTTCAATAATCTTATAAAATTATATTTTAATCGTTACAAAATAGAATCAAGTCTGGGGTGAAATAAATAAAACAAGGTCAAAGAATTTTGATAAAAGAGAGGTTAACTTCAACAAAAATTACCAATAATATGATTTGCATACATTTAGCAATAAGCAAATTTCCTTCCACATTATAATATTTTTATGTTTCTTAGGTTTATATATTATTTGAGCCTTAATAACTATCAGGTCGTTTTTGTCATTAATAAAAACTCCGTTTTGTATATAAGACACGTTTCTACTGTTAACGCACAATAAGAGATAATACATTGAATTCCCATATATGTGGCCAACCTTTTCCTCGAGTTGCTTATCTTGTAGAAAGTATATTCCTCCGTCATTCTTGATCAACTTTTTGACGATTTCACAATTAAAAGATAGATTGGACTTCTTGGTATAACTAAATATAGTTTAAAAATATTCCCATTGTTTAAAATAAATAATTCCATTATTGCTACGCATCATATATTTGAAGAATTCGAAGAGGTTAAAGTAAAATGGGGGGAAATTCAACCCATCCGCTTCAAAAGTTGAGATGAGACTTCTCCTTGAATAATAATGTGGTGTTAAGAGTTTATAAATGCTTCAATATACATCAAAATACCTAGACCCATCCCAAAAAGATTTCCTTAGGTAGAACCATATGAGCATATAAACGATTAAAGGTAAATAACATTTGTGTTAACCATTTATAATACATATATATGTGAGTTCATGTAGGTATTCTAGGTACCTGGAGGGTTGACAATATGAAAAAAGGTTTTCTGTCCATATATGCCGACGACATGAAGAAATATGTTTTAAGGAATTCTTAAAAAGTTTCTTCTTTTTTCTCTCATGAAAAATCTCTTTGGTATGTCAAACGAGGAGGGGGCATGTGGAATGGTGGAATATGCTCTTTTTCTTTTAAGGTAGAAGTAAGAAAAGAGTTGTACCTCCACCCATCAGTCGGCCATGGACTTTATTATAACATATTGTCATTTCAAAGCAACCACCTTGTTAGAAATGTTAGAGCTGTGGTCGGCGGAATTCCAGGGTCCATTGGAATTGGGGGTTAATTGCATGCAATTTGTCCTATGGGCAATTTTCAGTTCAACTATGAAAATATTGGTAAAATATTTATTCATTTTAAAAAATGTTTTTACTTTAAAGTCTCTAACTCTTCGTCAAATAATATTATTTTTAAGAATGCTTTGCTTACATCTGGTTATATATGAAATGAGTTTTTCCTAAGATGTATATACAATATATATATATATTTATATATACATACATATATACACAAAAATACATACATATATGTATGTATGTATTATATATATATATATATATATATATATTATATATATATATATATATATATATATATATATATATATAATATATATTATTTATGTATGTATATTGCACTTTTCGGATTTCAGAGTCGAGATCCCCTAGGACTTACCTTAGTGCATAATGTAATCTTGTAAAAGTTTGAACGAAATCGAATATCAATTAGCGTCTCCATTCATTTGCCTCTTTTGCCCTAAATATCTAAACTGTTTTAAAACATTTTGGTACTCGTCATGAGTGTTTTACACATTTGGTTGCTCCTTAAAGCCTCGTTACAGGGAAAGTTGTAATTCCCCCATCGTCATAAATCTAGTGGTCATCCTAACTGGATACATAGGGATATTCAAATCCAGAAATTCCTGGCAGCATAGAGGAAAGAAGTGTGTTGAGAATGCATCAAGCAGTATATAATTATATTTTTGTGAGTGCCATACAGAAAATTAAGAGAAGCTAATGATGCAGGTTCAATCGGTAAAAATAATTTCTTATTCTTCGCCCCGACCAGCTTATTGAATTATCCAGTTCATTGTTTCTTCTTCGTAGGGTTCTTAACTGAGGGATACAAATATATTGTTGTGTGGTTGTTTTACTTTTTTTAAAGTGTGTTTGTTATGTTTAATTATTTTTAATAGTAATGAATATCTTATCAACAATATAATCCATCGAATACTCTTAAATCTTTTTGTTCGTGTCCCCGATTTTGTAACATTAAAAAAATATTTTTTTATAATATGTATAATCAAAGTAAAATTGTTGACGATTTTATTATATTATGAAACAATGTAAAAATATACAATGAACATAAGTATTAGTATTAATCGATTTTTCGGCAGGATAATAAATGTATATCTTGCTGGTTAAGGTTGGAAATATGTCATACTTCTAAGATTGTATCTAAACAATAACTGTGCAATAGAAATGACACAACTTTTAGTTAGCTTAGAATATCAATATATCGTTATGTATAGGTTCGATTTTTGGAATACAATTCAATGCACAGCATTTTTTATTTTAAAGATTCCCTTCGAAATTTTGGTCTCTTAACACACTTCAAATAATCATGTTCCTTTATTAACTCTTATATTCTTTGGGCAAATATAACCTAATTAAACATCAAAGGTTAACATATTTTGTGCATCAATTTATAAATATACCAACATCATTATATAATTACTTCAAATTATGAGTATAGAAATGTTATATTTCATATCATCCTCAAATAAGGAAAAAGGGTATTAATATTACACATATGTAAAAATGTTTTTTATGAATTAGTTAGCCTCATCATATATAATATATATATAAAAATACATATTCATATACACAAATACATTAATACTATATCTATATATATATACATAATATATATATATATATCTATATATATGTGTGTGTGTGTGTGTGATGTCCTCTGATAGGATTAATAAGTTGGACAAGGCGGAATATTGAAATCAAGTGATCTTATTGCTCTAATGTAGATCAAAGAGTGAAGCCCCATATATAAGGAGTCAGTCTCTTTTATAGTAAAAATTCGGGAGGGGGGAGTACTCTTTGTACACATGCAAAGAGTAAAGCAAGAGTAAGAGATGTACACAAGCAAGAGTCTTGCCTGAGAAAGAGTACAGAGATATAATAGATATGAAGCGAATAAGTCATCTTCTACAGGCGAGTGAAGTTAATTGATACAAAAAAGCTATGAATATGCTAACATTACACACTCCATTTTTTTATTTGTTTTACAGAAAACGTTTTTTTAGTAAAAACACATCAAAAATACGCCTGTTAGTAAATTAGATTTCTTTTAAATTAATAGTTATTATTGAAGTCTGTAACGCCCACCATTTTCAAGAAATTTGCGGAAAACTATATTTTTAATAAATTTTTCAAACTTTGACCTCGTTGAGCAACTCCGTAATGTTGACCGATTTTGTTCAAACTTTGTATGTCGTCTTCTTTTATCACCAAGAAACAGAAAATCCACAATGTTGCTATTATTTCAAACATTGAAAAATAAGAACAGCCTTAATATTATATTATATAGATATATATAATATATATATATAAATATATAGATATATATAGATATATATAGATTATATATAGTCATTTTTGGGGCATTTCCAAAACAACCACTATTTTAAAATACTAATATTTCGTTCAATGTTTGTTTGTTTGTTTAGCTCCTAGATTGGGCCCACCTCACCGGAACTTAACCGGGTATCACCGGTAGTGCGTCAATGTTGTTTGTTCATAAAACATTTGAGACCTTACCTACATTTTGTATCAAATCATTTGAAGTACTTTATATTAAGGACATAAGGGACAATGGAAAGCGAAAATAATGATTATGTACATATATTTACTGCACAGCTTTTGGGATACATAATAACTTTTTTGGAGACACTTAACGTTATTCGATTTCGTTTTGAGCTTTGGCAGGATGGTCTCTTTGCACTAAGGTATATATAAGTATATATACATAATTGCTTTGGGTATATGGGCAGTAAACAAAGAATAAAATTGCATTATTAAAGGAAAAATTTTCTGGGGAGGGGGGTATATGGTAAAACAGCATGGGAAAGGTAGTTGAATATTGGTCTTCCATGTAATTAATTAAAACTTTCAATTGACACATATTTTTTTATATATAACTCTATATATATATATATATATATATATATCAGTAAACGACCGGGACGCTTTTTTTGCTGTGACCCGGGTCGGGCCAGGACTTAAATTTTTAAAGCTGGGCCGGACTTACCTATAATATATTTGTTCTTTCGTCATTCTAAAAAGTGATGACAGTTTTGTTAGAATTTTTTTTAGAATTTAAAGATTTATTTAAAAAAAATGATGACGTTTTTTAAAAAATAATTTGTATATATTTAAATTATTTTTTAAGAAAAAGTCGACCATTTTAGAATGATGAACGAACGAAAATGTTAAAGTCCCGGCCCGGTAATTTTTAGAGACCGTGCCGTTCAAAAACAGCCGGGAACCGGGCCAGGTACCCTGCCGTTTCCTTATGTATATATAAACACACACACACATATATATATATATATATATCTGAGATCTATTGATAGTTGATTTAAAGGAACGATTTATTACTTATAGGGTTTCTATCAGTCAATTAATCAGTCAATAGATGATTAGTTTTTCTTATAAATATTTATATGTAAGAGTAAGAAAATATAAAATAAATACTTTTATATATCATATATCACAAATTCTTGTCAATTGATCCTTTATCCTAATTGTCATCTTTCTGCCATTGGACTTTTGTAAAGATGAAGTAGTCTTTGTACCATCAGGGACCACTTCCAAGCATTTCCACTAGAATTATTTTTAAATTATATCCATATTGTTATCTAGCCGCTGAACAAAAATATTTAACGTAAACATAAATTGATTATAAATCTATATGAATTTTTATTGTGTGGGACAGAAATCTTACTTCAGCACTGAGAATGTCGAAGATGATAATCTAAAGTTACGCGTAAATTATTTTCAGGAATGCTGTGAGGTATCATTGACACATTCTATGGTCATATGTTTTAGGAATCAGATTAGATCTTCCTCGTACCTTCATCCTTCCACATCCCCCTTAGGCCAAGTTTACATTCCAAGGCAAATAAATATCCACTTAAAATATTTACGACCTTCCCAAAAAGATATAAAGCTTACTTCATTTAGATAAAAATATTTAAAATCCCATTGGAATTGGGGGCAACCAAAAATACTATTAGTTTAAACTAAAGAACAAAAAAAATGTTTTTTCTAAATATAAATAATAACAAACAATTTAGCGTAATTTGAAAATAACTTTTTGTAAATCAGCTGAAGGGATTTAAAGGGTAAGTAATAATATTTTTTAAGGTTAATATGTAATTGTATTTGAGATATAAATCATTATATCTCTCTAACATTGAATAAAAGAGTAGTTCTGTTTTTACAAAATCAAATTTTGAGCTTTTCGTAGAAAAAAAAAAAAATTATTTTAAAATAATTGTCAAATTAATTTTTATAAAACATTTTATTCACGGTTTAG
The DNA here is from genome assembly GCA_013387185.1 of Caligus rogercresseyi. Classification (NCBI taxonomy): domain Eukaryota; kingdom Metazoa; phylum Arthropoda; class Copepoda; order Siphonostomatoida; family Caligidae; genus Caligus; species Caligus rogercresseyi. Next base: position 17,048,001 of record CP045899.1, read on the forward strand.
ATGTTGAAAAAGCTATTTTTTTTTGGGGGGGGGGGCTTAAAATATACTTGCAGTTTTTATATTTTATAATTGTGCTATTTTTGAATAATAACATTAAATCTAATTATTACATATGTTTTTCAGGAAATAGTTATATTTTACCAATAAAGTTATATTGGTCAAACACCATAATATGATTGGTCTTAAAAAAACATTCCTTATCACCCTAGGAATCGAATAATCGATTTTTTGGCATTTTTAATATCTTGAACGGGTCGCTTAGTTTAAATGAATGAATGCTACCAAATTTAGCTTACTATGCGTGCATACTTTTTTATTGTATGCAATATAATAGGTGTTGGTTAGGATCCTAAAAGTGCCCTTGACTATCATTGCCACAGCATTCTTTATGGTTTCATATGGATACTCTATCAATCTATGCGGATTATTTACAGTATACAACCAAATATTTTTCCTTGTGTGTACGCCAGATGTTAGCAGTTGGGGGGATATATGGAATACTATCAGTCCCTGCAATCTGCGTTATCTCATATGATTGAAATACCATGTTGATCATATAAGGGCCATGTGCGGTTGTCTTTTAATGGAACTTGCAGGATATGTTGGGTCGATCCTAATGATGAACTCTAATGCAGGAGGAAAAACACGTAAGCTATCAGCCAGTATAATCTCCCCTTACTCTTTTCTAAGATTGAACCCGGGAGGGGTCAAAGAAGGCTCAGTGGTTTTTGTCATTTGATATTTATGTTTGGAATGCTACTCATTGAAATAGATTCATCTTATAAAGTGGGTATAATAATAGGTGTATTAAAAGAAATCTATTATTTTAGCAATAAATGAAGGTTTTATTTAGCATAGTTAGGATGATCCGAATTAAGTCAAATTTACACCGTTCTGTTCGATAACATGGTGTCATTTTGAAGTAATTTCATAATGCCTTTAGTTTTTTTAGTACGAAATCTTATCTTTCCAACGGCATCTAGTGTATCCCAATGGCACTTATACAACGCGACAGATTACTAAATCCATCTATTGGAAATTAATGGATTTCTTTTAACTACACCTATTATATTAGCAACCAGGGAAATGGTAAGAAGAAAAAAGGCTCTCAAAGGTAAAAAGTATATATCACTTGGTAATATATTAAATAAAGTGAAGACAAATACAAAAATATTCACCATCAGGCGTGGGGATATATAAAATCAAATATAAACAATACAAATGTATTGCAAGCTCAAGAGTTGTCATGCATTTTCAATACATTCATGGACTGGGCCTTTTGGCCTTCAAAGAGCCGCAATAAGTTCTATTTTTTATGTTCTAACAATGGGATACTAACTGAATTCCTTCAAATCGTTTCGACTAGGTATTAAACAAGTATTTTTTCGTCAATCATTAAAAAAACCTTTTATTAATTTATAAACTTGCCATGAAAAGTTTATAAAAAATATTGCATGATTTTTAATTGAATTTAAACCCATTACTACCACTACTGTCAAAGGACAATAAGATTTAGAAAGGAAAAAGGGATGATCAAAAATATATTCTATTGAGCTCCCCCCCCCCCCTTTTGAGTAGAGGTCATCACTCCAAGGAATCTCATATTGGTCTGAGCAAAACCTCAGAGCTTTAACTAAAAGACGTATTCACAATTAACCATCTGTTTTCCTAAGTAAATGCATTTAATATTCAACGTAACCCTTGAATGATTAATAATACTTCCTTACATTTACAATATGTGTAAGACACATCATGACCCCAGTAGAAATAGGAGTATCCTCACATTCGAGCTGTGCTTCGCCTCAAACTTAGTTACGATACATCCACGGTCTAAAGCCAAATAAACATTACGATCAGTCCTACTTTATAACATAATCCTGACAATCTAATATATTAAAAGTTAATTTGAACTAAACTATGTACTTTTTTTGGTTAGCTTGTAGATACAGATATAAAGAAAATTTCTTTTTTTTGTAAAAGAAGAGCACAAAATATAAAACGTGCAGAATACAAAAGAACCAACAAAAAATAATCATATAAAATAACAAAAAAAAGTTTTTTTGGGCTAACTTTGTTATTGTTTATTGATATACGTATTTATGCACGTGCTATTCTCTGTGTTCTTTTTTTTGTATACCTATCTTGAACTAAAAAGCATGTATAGTCCATAAACTATAATTTGCTGCCTTAACATGTGCATTTACAAAATAATGAAGTAAGTAAAAAAGAAAAAGTTATTCCCGCTCCCAAACAAAAATTTATACAAACTTTATACAATTATGAGTATTCTCTATATAAACAATTGAATCTTCTTCATCTTGCCTTAAAACAGATGCACGTCTGCTTTCAATCCGCACCAACATAAACTGAACCTTTGTACCCCCTATTGATCCTTGTCTGTACTCTCAAGATGCATTATTTTATATATATTAATATTTTTGCCTATATGGTTCGATAGAATTGCATCCGACATATATATATATATATATATAGTATATTATATACATATATATATATATATAATATATGTTGAACAAATTGTCTATTGACGAATTCACGAGATTACCATAATGACATTTCCATTGAAAAACTGCATTTTGAGAAAACAAAAATTAAAAGAATTAGTATCAATACTGATGAGAGGGATTCAGAGGGAGAAAATTGGGATTCGATGGGGAAAATCTACTATCATTAGTCGTTTTAAAATCGTATTTAAAAGATAACTTAAAACATCAACATGAGTACCCTCTTTTTCTTTTTCCTTCCTGAAACTATAAAGAACCCTAGTAGGAGCTGTTATTTAAAAAATGGTTGGTGCGTCAGCACTTATGTTCATTATTGGCACTAAATATATTTGACGAAAATTTGCAAAAAAATCCAAAGCCATAAATTGATCATAGCTAAATTTAGTAAAATTAATTTTTTCAAAATAAGTAATAACAAAAAAGTTTTGCTTCATAACGAAACCTTTGAACCCAGTGACGTCCAATTTAACAATGCTAGAAATTTTTATTTAAATATTCGTTTTCAGCATAAAAAATGAACTAGAGTCGCTGGGTATATGTAAAAGAACTAAAAAAGTGGTTTTATTTTGGGATGTCTAATATATATTAATATACATTTTTGTCTATTTATAAGAATGAGGGAATGAAATCTGTGTGAATGAAATGGATGTTACATTTAATATTCAGTCGGTGTATGCATTATATGCAGAATAATTTAAATATAGGAAAAGGAGTGCGATAGCCGTGTGCGTTAAGTCGTGTTCAACTCTCATGTTCTAATACCGAGAGGGGATGGCCATTGGTCTACCTCATTGAACAGATCCTTAGGTTCGATAGACTAATTTTAATGCTATAATGCTTATTATAATCCTGTAGGATATTGCAATTCTATCGAACCATAAAGGCAACCAAAAAAACGGGGTGCGATAGCCGTGCGTGCTTAAGGGGTCCAACTTTTATCACAGTTGGGGGCGCAGGTTCGAATCCCGAGAGGAGATGGTATTTGTCTACTCATGATATATCCTAGGTTCGATAGACTAATTTTAATGCTATAAAGGCTTATCTATATCCTGTCGGATGCACTTATCGGAACCACAAGGGCCAAACAAAATATAGATAGGTATCTTAAGCAAATTTAATAAATTACTAAATAATCAATGATTATACATTATTATATCAACGCATGCTATAAAGTGAAATCAACATGTCAAAGTAAAGCTTCTCATGTTGACAAAATGTTTTATTCGACAATAGCTTTTCTACAACAAATGTATCATAGGACCCCTTTGATTTTGCTCTCTTAGAACAACCATCTAAACTGACCCTGTATCACTCTATACATTCATCTTAAAAGTACTCTTATGGTATCGAGACAAGTACAAGAACATTCAATACCTTTAAGATAAACTTTGCTCGAACCCCTAGAAACAGTATTTGAGTCTTATGGGCGGCACAATCAAATTATGATGTGGAGTTTCGTTGTATCTCATTGTAGACATATGCAAGAGTTGAGCTTAAGGTCCTCGTTTATCACACTTGAATAATGGAGCGTGGCGTGTCGACTGATCAAGCTAACCAAATAGGAAAAACTAGGTTCCTTTGGATATATAATAATATTTTTACCCGACACACGAAACTATTTTAGAAGAGGCAAGAACGCTACTCTCCTTACGCGGTACTCGAGGATACAACAACATCCTTAGGAACCATGCCACTAATTTCATTATCGAAGGAAAAATATAAAAAGACACAAACAACACAAAGCTTTATCAATAAAATCATTTATCCCGGGTCACTACAAAGGGAAAAAAATCTGGGAAAAGTGTAAATATACATCCATCATGTGACTTCTCGGTATGTATGCCACTGCAATCAAAATTGGTGTACTCGGAAGATGCTATCAATTATCAATGGGTCCATTAGCTTCCAAAAGCAGTTTTGAGGGTAAAAAGGGACCCTGTTGAATTCATGTATAGGCTTTTATACAACTAATCACATAATAGATCAACCATCAAAGGCAGATCAAGCTAACAGCAACATAATATACCTTGACGGTTTTTTTTTCTTCTTCTTCTTCTCCCACACAAAGAAATGACAATTATTTTATAAAGGTTCTTTACTTCCTATTTTAATCTCTGCACGTAAGAAGAAGACAACTTCAACATGTAAGTCAATAAATTTGATTTAAAATATCTTTACTTTCGTGGTAAAAAAAGAAGGTTCCTTCATAACATATTTATTAACTAGTATGGATTAGAGGGAATCATCATTGTTGAAAGAGAAGGAATTATTTATAACTCGCAAAAAAAAACAATAAAGGCAACCTTGAGACGTCCTGGAGTACTCTTTGGTCTCCTCAATTTATGAGTATGTCAAAAGATACTCTCAAGCCGATCATTCTAGATGAAGCCTCTCGGGCCTCAGGAACTAGATAATTCTTCAATTAGATTTAATCTCCTATGAATTATAATTAAGGCCAGGGAACACCATGGTGGTGGATCTGTATCTCCAATATGTCATCATTTCAGAGGGTGGAATCAAAGGCCCAATGGTGGATGATTTGTAATGCTCACATGAATCAGTTTTATAGGCCTAACTCGTGGATCCATTACAGGTTGAGCCTGGTACCACAGGTAGCCATGATTGTGAAGTGATGGAACTTAAACCATTCTACATGTATTAAATATTATTTTGGAAGATTTCAATTGTTTTGAGTTTACTTTTAAAATAAACAGGGGCTTACAAGGCATAGCAAGCAATGTTCTTTTTGATAATGAACAATATCCAATATTTGTTTCTTCAGTCATGCAATTATTAATATAAAACGTTAGGGATTTTTTGCTATACGGCCCGACAGAATGGCATCCTACTGGATATAAATAAGTATTATAACATAAAATTAATCTATGAACTGAAACCTAAACATTGGCACTTAGAATAAACATAGAAAATAGCCTACCTATCTATGGCATTATGGCATATAGATGGAGGCACAAGAAACTTGTTGCCTCTATTTTAATGCTATAATGTGTATTAATACTATCCCGTTACGTGAGAGGTTGGTTAGATGCCAATCTATGTTTCTCTAGGGTCATTTTATTTTATTTATAAAAGATAATATATAACTAGTTTTAATTTAAAACGCCGACATTTATCAAATTTAAAAATACACCTAACAGAATCCTAAGTAGTAATTTGATTCAAGTTTGACATCATGGTGAATGTAGAACTTACCGTTTTAGTTATGCAAGCCTAAATTTTTATATTAATTCCTAACTTAACAAGTGAAATATATAAAACTAGAGGCATATATACATCAGAGAGTGCAAACATCCGCCGTCACGGGGTCCTTATGAGCCTTCCGAGGTGGATTTTCACGACTGGGCGGCGTAGGGACGGGG
>CP045899.1:17054005-17113416 GCA_013387185.1 Caligus rogercresseyi
GTAGTAAAATCAGAAAAGGTGTATCCTATGACTTTCTTTTTCATTTCTTGTCCCATCACTTTGCAAAGAGTTTTATTATGTCTGCCTTGACCCAAGGACTCCATAAGTAACTTCAAGTTCAAATCTGACCAGTAAATGTGGGAGGAGATAGCGTGCGGACATACAGACGGACGGACATAGATTGGTGATTTATTAATAGATTGCTTAACTACCCTGGTTTTTCTTCAAACATTGAATATTGCCTTATTTTTTTGTTACTAATCTTTATTTACATGAAGTTTATTGTGTATAAAAATACATAAATAGACATTGTATCTAATATTAAAACTTCATAAAAGATTAACACAATTTTACATTTCTAAAATCAACTATGAATGCTCTACAAAAACAAATAATAAGATTATAAAATTTGCCTTATTGTTTTATAAGTAAAGAAACAAACAGTTTTCTTCAGAATATTTTTCGTTTTGTTTTGAATTTAGAAAATACCTAGAGACGTTTTTCCTCAATAAAAGACATAAGGAACTCCATATAATATTTGCGAAAAATATTAAAGAAAATATTTTAAATTTTTAAATCGCAAGGAAAGACAAAGTTTAGTAAGCATTCAGTTAATTTATTTTATTTTGAAAAATACTGTACATTAATAAGACCGTACAAACATAAGTTGAACATTAATGCACTCAAATATGAGTTCAATGGATTCAAAGTAAGGCATCTATGGATTTTGATTAGGAAGTCTTCTGTTATCGACCCCATTCAAATAATATGAATATATATATCCACAAGTTTTAATCAATAAAAAGGAGTTGCGTTTAACTACTGATTTTTTATTTGTTATATAAGCCTCTATCAAAAGTGATTTTAAAATTAAGTTTTAAATATTAATGTTAATAGAATTTGTCACACATTCAAATTTATCATTTTTTAATTGATTTCAAATAAGTGTAGAGTAGCAATGATGACAAGATATTAAAAAATACATTGTGTGTAACTCGAATAGCAAAGAAAACTAAAGTCTAAGGAATTGAAAGCCAATGGTATATACGAACGAACTCCGAAAGCTCCAAATATCAAGTTTCATTTCTGGACAGTATTTTGAACCTTATGCTCATTGATATTTTTATTATTTAATTGTCCTGATTTGATTTCTTATGTTATCTTTATGTTTTTAGTGTATTTTTTACACTATATTCTTCTTTGCACTAACAGAATAAAATTATCTTTTAACCATTAAAAATATATCTAATTCATAAATTTAACAGCTTAACATTTTTTTATTTTACTCTTTCATTATTTTGCAAATACATCAGTACTATTTTGTATAGACGCAACAAATAGAAGGGGGGGAAGCAAATTAAAGCTCCAACTTTTTCAATTTGAATCAATATTAAGTTAACTGCTGAAATAAGTTCCTTGCTTAAAGTAAGGAGATTCATATCTAATGAGGTATTATTTGTAAATGTAGTTGAATAAGTTGCATAGACGACTTTTTATTACTGCACGCACTTCTATAAACGCTCAAATGTTGCAATGAATGAGAGCCACAATTCCGTTTGTCCAATGTAATTTCAAATGCCTTTTTTCTTCTACTAATATATTGTTTAATTTATTGATGAGGCAAGTTTAGTTTAGAAATAGGTGGAATATATTTTTAACCAAGTTGAAAAAAAAATAATAATAATAATATTAAAAAATATATATTTTATATATTATTCAATGACTAAGATTTAATTTTTTAAGTGTGTTATTTAGTTCATGGAATATATATATATTATATATTCTACAGGCGAGGAAGTAATTGATACTAAAAAACAACTAGAAAATAAGCTAAACAATACAACACTCCATTTTTTTCTCTTGTTTTTACTAAAAACTTTGTTTTATTAAAAAACATCAAACATACTCTGGTAGTAAATTAGATTTTCCTTTAAATTAAAATTATTATGAAGTCTGTACGTCCACCATTTTGAAGAAATTTGCGAAAAACTATATTTTTACTAACTTTTTAAAACTTTGACCTCGTTCGCGACCTCGTAATGTGACCGATTTTGTTCAAACTTGTATGGTCGTTTTCTTTATCACCAAGAAACAGAAAATCCTCAAGTTGCTAACATTTCAAACTTTGAAAAATAAGAACAACCCTAATTATCTATATATATATATATATATATATATATATATATGGACACTTCCCCATGACTGTCCTAATATCCCAGTCTTTCTTTTTTAATAAGTTGGATCAGACAAGACAGTAAACAGTGATGTGCAACACGTGCAGCAACCTCGAGAACAATTCGCATTATAATGTAATTAAACTGGCTGGAAAAAGGGGGGAATGGATTTTATGTTCATGGATCCACTGCGGAACCATTTGTCAGCCCTTAATCCACCATGACTCAAACCAATGTTCGCATGATGTGACTGGAAATACGTAGTAGTATTTTGAGAAACAAAAAGAGAAAGATAATAAAAATCAATAAATGTATATGAGCACCATGCATTATAGTTGACGCCCTTGCTCATTCGAGTTATATTGAAGGTACTCATTTTAAGTGTTTTCTACATCATTCCTTCTTATGTTCACATATTTTCCTCACAACAAGGTGGTCCAAGCAAAATCCATCATTTAAGTATGAGTTAAATAATATAACTTGGGTTAGCATATTATTACTATTATGAGTATAGCCTCTTTTCTTACTTCATTCTGTTCCAAAAGGGTGGAACTTACCGCCTTCATTCAAATTACAACTCCTCACACTCTGATTGGTTGATATCCCCATGACGTGTTTTTATAAGTTAGTATCAGTTATTAATAACTGTTGTTATTATTATTATTAAGATACTTTTCAGTCCAGGCCCAGCAGCAGGCCCAGGCTGTTGGGGGGCCCTACAGTTGTCATGGGGGGGGGGGGCACAGTTGGCACATTCATAAAAAATGGGGTTCTCGTCACTCAGTGGGTGGGCGGGCCTGATTCAGTCGCCCTTGGGACTTCAATAAAGAACAACCCATTATCCTTACGTCTAGTGTTCGTTTTAGATCTGTTGCCTCTGAGTCTTGGATTCTCATTCACTGATTTGTCCGCTCTTTCTACTCAGAGCATGAGTATTATCAAATTAATAATTCACATTCTATATTAAATAGATACCATTATATCTTAAAGCATTAAAATTTAAATTAATATTAACTGGACATGAATTTATATCAAATACTTTAAATAGCTTAATAAGGTATTAATCAGCTAATTTTGTTGGTATTTGTTAAAGAATATACCATTTTCTAATGCGAATCATGTATAAATTTATATAAAAGTTGTAAGACCATTCATTTATTTCGCGAAAAATCCCATCAATAAATGGTAGGTTCTGTGATATACGTTTCAGTCCTTGATCTCAATTTACTTATCTCAGCCTTACACCATTAGAAGATAGTTTTAAGTATAAGATAAATATGTATGCAATTTAGATGTCATAAATTGACAGCAGGAAAAGGTTTTGGAAACGAAAGGTTGCGAGATTGCGATGCAAATAGTTGCGTTCTTTTTGAAAAGATTTTTATCTGGGAATCAATAAAATGTAATTAAATTGTTGCCATTCGATTATGATTTATTTAGTATGTACAAATGCTCCAATAAAAATTAGAAATAATATATCCCAATTTGGCTCTCCTATTTGCACAAGAGCTATTTCTTTTGAATGATACGATAAGACTTTTCCAATGATTCCGCCCACACCAATCGCCTTTCGTAAATTATATATATTTTTGATGTAAAATATAAGTTTCTTAATAGTGAGAATTAGTGATTGGGCAACAAACTTCTGTTTCGGAAACATAGTCCTATCACGGCAAAATATGTGCAAAAATTTTATATTGAAAAAGATCAATAATTTTTGGACTTGATTATCTTTTTACCTTTGTGTTTAATTGCAGCAAATTAGTTTTGCTGGTTTAAATTGGTGCAGTCATACAAGATTGATTTCGAACGCGATTTTTATCAATAGAATATTTGTATTTAGGATAAATCGAAACCTCAGTTTTATCTCTTATTCGTCGATTGATATTTTTCAAAGTAATTTCAACTTATATGTCATATTTTTTAATAAACAAGACTGTTTTATCAAAAGAATAGTATCTTTTTTTCATACTAAATACATTATGTAAGAAAAAAGTTTTAACCGATGTTACAATCATTTTAAAAGTTAATAAAAATGAATGCCTAATTTCGGTTGCGTTTGATTTTTTGGAATAAATGGAATATTATTGGATGAAAAATTGTAGTTTCATGAGGACTTGTAAATTACTAATTGCTATTATTGACTAAAGGTTCCATTCCTTGTTTCCATTATTTAAGTGGAATTAAGGTAGACCTTTTTGATCATTCATCGACGAAGTATTTGGCCGGCATTAAAAAAATGTATTGGGTATTAAAAACAATGAATTGCAATTACATAGCGAAAAAAAGAATGAAACAAAATACTCCCACTAAGGGTATAAATATAAAGTGTGTTGATAGATTCAAATTAAAGTGGAATTTCATTTTTAATTAATCCTGTACAATGTAAATAGTTTAATTTCAACAGTTATTTCTTGATGCTTACACAATTTATATTCAAATGTATCTTTTTATATTGCAAGTTTTGTGGATTTGAGGTTACATTATACAAAGTTAATAAACTGATTAAATTTATTAGGCAGAAACTAAAATCATTTTATCAAACAAGATGATCTAAATGAAAAGCTAGTGTAACGCTCTTTGGTTAAAGTAAGTCTCTGTCATATACATATATTTTTTATAAAGACAGCTTGATTTCACTATCCATATTTGAATATTAATAATGCACATTGAAATCCCATCACTTTTCTTCCATTCTCTTTCACAAAGCAATTTATGGTGCACAATAATTCCATATTTACATATAACTTCACTGATCAAAATTGAAATGATTACTCCATCTACTAGAATAATACTTATATAAAAACTATTCCATCTTATAAGTGCTTCTTTATATATTGAATTATATATAGAGTTTTAAAAACTTATTGTAGAATCTCCATCTCTTACAACCTCTTACAAACTATCTTTAAAAAAGTTATAACCAAGTACATGAATAAAAATCAAGGGTTTATGTCCTAATCAAATATACATAGCATTTATGTAATACAAATATTAGGATGTGGTATGGATTGTGAAAGAAACTCTTTCTCTCTTTCTTTCTATATATATATATATATATACTTTTATTCAAATGAAGGGGAAAATACGTACATCTAAAATAACTCTAGTAGGGGATTATTTTGTGTCATCCGATTATAATAAAATATGAATCAAATATATCTTTGTATATAATAAAGAGACAAATATAACGAGCTTCTATGTAAAATAATATAATTTTAGTTTCTTGATGCATATAAATAAATATAAGTTATTTATAACTTATAGGCTTATATTTATTCATTAAAAGGTCATTTTTATTTCCATTGCATATATTAAATGACCAAAGATAGAAAAGGAAAAAGATGACTAATTTGAAAAATGGTTCAAATATATGGGTATATAAGACTTGGAGTGGAATACAACTAAATATTGATCAAATACTTTTTTTCATTTTAACTGAGTAAAATGGCAAAAAAATATAATTTATTATTGCAAATACAGATAAATAATTTCATTGTTGTTGTTCTTAGAATGGGCAATATTTTATTTGGGCCATTTTTCATGGGTCATAATTTCCTTTTCTATCTTAGGCCTTTTGTCCCGTGTCCACTTATCTTGAGCCATTTCTTCCAAATATCATAAGAAATATTATGGTACAGATAAAGTCCGTATCAACAGTCTTGGAACCAATTGCTTTTCGTGCGTAACGTTCTGTTTGTATTACTAATGTAGAGTTAATGAAAACGTAAATCATTTATCGAGAAGCGGATCCTAGGAAATTAGTGGCTCTGATCAAAGAATCATTTTAGGGTACTCTTAACTCAAATACATATCTATAATCATAATGAGTTACTGATAGAATGGGCATTTGAAAGAACTTACCCAGTAGGTAGGACTGACCTCAGATCCTATCCCGGAAACGTCAGTATTAAAAATAAAGATTTGTTTGTGATATAGTCCTTATACTTTTATCATTTTAGTTTTGTCAATGGATGGTTATATTCCAGCTGATATGTTTTAATTGCGTAATGTTTGAAATGTAAATTTCTATTTTTACTCTCATCTTACAAATTTATTTCAGTTGGTTTGTTTATCCAATACAAGGGCTAACTTAATCACTTACTCAATAAGTGAAAGAGCAATCAATATGTATAAAGCTTTTAAAAGTGAAATTTACTTGTGTGACATATTCAAAATGACCAAGAAATCACCAACGTAGAGAATAACATATTTTTCGGGCGAAATGTTCGGTTGGTTTAACAATGACATTTTCCTAATTTTTTGAGTGTTGTCGAGAGAAGTAGACTTTATAAACTCATAAAAAACCATATAACTATTTTAAATAATGCGTACAGAATTTTAATTGGTATTTTAGCTTAAAAAATTGAACCTATTTTAAACTGTAAATTGATCATGAACAAAAAGGCTTTCTTAAAAATAGAAAAATCACGGATATTTCACGCAACATTTTTATCGCAATGGAATCAGTCAAAAGTCGTAGCAAGTTTGGAGCTTTAATTGCAATTGATTTCTGCAAAGCGTTCGATACTATACGGCATGACCACATTTTAAGATCTATCAAGCGCCTTCTTCCTAAACGGTTTTTTAATCCCATAAGAGCTGTGTTGCTCAATGGATCTTCTATTATATCATTGGACGGAATCAATAGTTCTCCTATTTTATTGTCAAAAAGCTGTAGACAAGGATGTCCTGTAGCCCCGCTTCTTTTTGTTTCGGCTATCCATGAGCTAACTAGGTTTTTGACAAGTAAATACCTAGGGTTTGGAATCTCTTTCGGTGGTCGAAGACATCTCATAGACCTCTATGCAGATGATATCACGTTAATGGTGGAAGCCAACTCGGAAGTGCAGCTCGCAAAAAGGATTGATATTTTACTGTCCTTCTTCAAAAAATACGAGGGCAAATCTGGCCTTGGAATTAATAGAAGCAAAACTTTTATACTTCCGGTAGGGAAGTGGTTTCCGCATGCTAACTGTAAAATACAAGACGTCAGGATTGCCAATTCTGTCAATATTCTCGGCATAGAGTGGACAAGATTTGGTGTATCAGAACGTAACTGGACCCTGTTGAATACTAAAATTTATGGTCAAACAAAATTTTGGCGCAGTCTTTCTCTGCAAAAAAGAATCGATCTCTACAACTCTAGGGTGGTTCCACTAGTTTTATACAAGGCAACCTCCGTTCCTAGTCTAGCTGAGCTAGCCTTAGAAGAAGAAGAGAGGTGGCTGAAATCTCTCTTTCACAAATCGTATATCTCCGCCATAAAACGCCCCAAAAAATATATCGGCGGTGGTCTGTGCCTCCTTCAGTCTATTGTTCCGAAATATTATCGAAAGGTAATACAAGAAATGGGTGTGTATCACACTCGTGATTGGAGAAGATATTATACCACGTCAGAATTATTGAACTGGATACATTTGGGCACGCTTTTAACCAATCTGGAATTGGAATTAATTTCACCTTTTTTAGCTTCCATGCAAAGACTTATGTGGAAGATGGAGCCCGAATTTCATTCGGATACTACTGTGGACATTTTATATCAGAATAAGAACAAGAAGCCTTTTGTCAGTAGATTTGGTGATCTTTCAGCTCTTGAGATGTTTGCCCTTCATCACAACGTCTTTACGATACATGATTTTAAGTCAGAATCGGTCTTTAATGTCAATAGGTTCTATTTTCCTCTTTCTCGTACTGTTAAGCATTGTTGTCCTCCCTTGCCCTGGTTTTTAAAATTTAAGGCACCCTCTGGTGGTGTAAGCCAAGCTATATCTATAGCAGAGTCTTTTATCAAGATGCTAGGCTTGCCTCTTTCCTGGGAGAAAAGGATTCTCCACTCTACGCAGGGCATTGTAGACGGGCTAAAATTTACTGCCCAATTTCAAATTTCAGGACAATTAATAAAATTTTATTACCCCTGCAACAATTGTGGTTGCTTATACAACAATATCTTACACGCATTCGTTGACTGCCCTGCGCTATCATTGGTGAAGCATTTTTTAAACTTAATTTATCTGAAAATAAAATAATTTCCCCTAATATTCTAAAGGCCTATATTCTATTTGGGCCATACAAAGTGAAAAAAAGTTCCCCCTCTAGTCATAAAGCTCTAAACGCAGCAGTAAGCAACATCAAATCATTAATTGCTAAGCAACTAACGGCAAACTCTTATGTGGAAGCTGAGGACCTGAGAGCGATCATCCTTGGTGCAGCGGCTCGTTACGAGGCGCTCGATGTTAAAATTCCTGACCCTGGTTCTCCTTCTTGGAAATGGGCGGGAGATATTATACGATTTGTGCCATCTCGCTCAGGAGTATACCTGAAAGCTTTGAAGAGGATTTTAAGACGTCATCGGGATTTTTTAAAGAATAAATAAACGCTGTTTCGTCCATGTATATAAGGTTATAATCTCTTGACAGTAAATATGTTCTACAATGTTCATTCATGTTTTTATTTTAACGCAACTGTCAAGAGTATTTTTTATTTATTTATTTATAGTTATCTCTATTTTAGTGTAGTTATTTTTACACTGTTTTATAATTTTGATAGCCAAATAAAGAATTTTATAACCGTTAAAAAAAAAAAAAAAAAAAAACCATATAACTAGTGTTGTGTCGGTCCTTATCAAGGACCGAGGACTGTAGTCCAGACTATAAAAAAGAAAAATTGTGTTTTTACGTCATAATTTACGTCATGTCGTCAACATCTCTTAATGCTATATTAAGGTAAACTCCTTTATATGAGTATAATAACATCTTCAATGAACTAATGATAAATATATATTTTTTATTATGTTAAAAAGTAATTATTAAATATCGGTTGTTATACAATAAATATTGGATGTTTATGACAATACTTAAAAGTGAGTTTATAGTGGTTTAAACGGAAGGGTTGTGAATTAATTATTTTTATAGACACATTGAATGAGTAATGAACGACGAAAAGTTCACTGAAAAGCCTATATTATGAAGAAAAAAATGTTTCAAATTTGTATAATATATATATTAGGGCTGTTCTTATTTTTCAAATGTTTGAAATGTTAGCAACATTTCAAAAATACTATTTTACTCTGAAGCGAACAAGTCATCTTCTACAGGCGAGTGAAGTTAATTGATACAAAAAGCTATGAAATATGCTAACATTACACACTCCATTTTTTTCTTTGTTTTTACTGAAAACTTTGTTTTATTAAAAAACATCAAACATACGTCTGGTAGTAAATTAGATTTCCTTTAAATTAGATTCCTTTAAAAAAATCCGGATCCAGACACTCCCGGACCCGGATTATGATTTTCCTTAACTTTTGATTTATTTCCCATATCAAAAAAAGCCACTCCGAAAGTATATCAAGAATAAGGTTTCCAATCGGGTCCCAAAGAAATTTACCGGAAAACCGGACCAGCCTGTCAGGAAATTCAAGAAAACTTCTGGGGGCGACTTTTTAATAAAAATAAGTTCAAAACAAAACATAAAAAATGAAGGCCTTGCAAAATAAGCCTATATTGGTTAAGTCAATGTCCGGCCTCCAGGACATATTTGGGCCGGGACTCGGATTTTTTTTCAATTTGCAGTTTTTGCAATTTATTTTTGCACAATCATATTCAACTTCCCAAAGGGAGCAACTTTGATGATTCAGTATCCAAATCCGAGGTCGTTAAGACCCTCAAATCCGGGATTGAATATTAGGTCCTATTTCATGGACGAAGCGGAATATCTTTGAAATCCAAAATTTAGGGGGCCTTTTGTGGGTTGTCTGTTGGGTTGATCGCATCAAGTTATAAAATAGTATCTATAGAGTGTTGCATTTCTAATAAGTGACGTCATTGTGTAGTCGCACTGCTACATATTTGTTTTTGTATTGTCCAGACCTTGGGTTCATCAATCTAATCGTAGAGAACATATTCTATGGGGGAGAATGCCTCAGTCATGGCTCGGAGAAGGGAGGAGTAGCAGTCGTCATCGTCTTTAGTCTCGATGGAGAGGGTTTTGTACCAGCGTTGCACCGTTGGGCCCGCACAGTGGAGGAGAAGAGCCTTCTTTTGCTCTGGGGCAGCTCCCCACAGAGAGAGAGATAAGTCTGGAACTCATCGTTCCAGGACGACCATCGATGACCTCTACGAGGAGCAGACATGTCGAAGGGAGGAGGTTGAGACACTCCTAAGCGATTCGTTCCTGAGAGAGAGTCTGTGGCAGAAGGAGGAGGAGTAGGGACCGAATCGAAGTCGTAGGTTTTAGGATCGCACCCACACGACTCGATATAATGACGAAGAAGTGCAACGAGCTCAGGCTTCCGTTGACTTTTAAGGGCTTCTTCCGAGTCACCTAGCTCCATTGAGAGACACTCCGCGCGCAGCTCGCCGGTAGTGAGTTTGGGTAAGAGTTTTACCATCCTAGTCAGCCAGATGTTGTGTTGGGATACCTTTAGAGAGAATATATCATAGGTATATTAATATTCAGAGTCGTCGCCAATGAGATTGCACTGCAGGAACTAATAAGTAAGAACGACACGTGTGAGAGGGTCATGACTAGAAGACTTCTTTATTGACACAGAAGGAAAAGGGAGGAAATATGTACAAGGAAAAGGAAATAGAGAGACAGAGTATACATGACGTCAGGGTGTCTTCCAACGTGACGTCAGGGACATAACAATAACTACTTAATAACGTCACTGGAGAACGAATATATATTTATATAATTTAAATATATATATTTATTTTATTTATTATTTATACACACACACTTACATACATATATATATATATATATCAGGCTTGTGAACGGAACACAAAATTGAACGGCGTTCAGCTGAACGCAAGTTCAATGAACGGAACGCTGAACGGAACGCAACTTTTTTTTGAACGCTGAACGTTGAACGCAAAAAAAAGAGTTTTGCGTTCAGTGTTCAATTTTTCCAAACATACTACGCATTACCTTTATGGAAATTCTTTTCTAAAAACAAAACGTCATCACTACGCAGTACCTTCTTTGGAAATTCTTTTCAAAAAAAAAAAAACGTCATCACTACGCAGTACCTTTTTTGGAAATTCTTTTCAAAAAAAAAACGTCATCACTACGCAGTACCTTTTTTGGAAATTATTTCTAAAAAAAAAAAACGTCATCACTACGCAGTACCTTCTTTGGAAATTCTTTTCAAAAAAAAAAAAAAAAACGTCATCACTACGCAATACCTTCTTTGGAAATTCTTTTCAAAAAAAAAAAAAAACGTCATCACTACGCAGTACCTTTTTTGGAATTATTTTCTAAAAAAAAAACGTCATCACTACGCAGTACTTTTTTGGAAATTATTTTTTAAATATTTGAACGCTGAACGCTAACGGAACGCTGAACGCAAAAAATTTGAACGGAACGCTAATTTTTTTGAACGCTGAACGGAACGCTGAACGCAAAAAAAGCTGAACGCTCACAAGCCTTATATTATATATATATATATATACAAATACATGAACGGAGTGGGAAGAATTTATCCATCGGGACAATTATGCCCTTGCTGTCTTTTAACGGCCCCAATATGCCATTGGGAGGCGTCCACGGCCGTTTATGTTTCTTGAGGCCAGCGGCCCACCGGGAATAGTCCCGGTACTCCCAGTGGCCACTCCGCCCCTGTATAAATAGATAGAGAGATTGATTATATATATAGAGGGATATAATCGTTCTCCAGTGACGTCATTGAGTAGTCACACTGCTACATGTTTGTTTTTATATTGCCCAGACCTTGGGTTCACCAATCTTATTAACCAATTTGAAGTATAGGAGTATTCCCCCTTTTCTCACAGGAGACACAAGTGAACGTGCTCCGAAGTATGAAGAGCTGCTCCAGCTCTATGCATATGAATAATTGACATGTACTCATGAAAATAGTTTGCCACGAAAAGTTTGAATGTTTATTTTTCCCTCCAAATCATGAAGTACGTCTACGGAGGAGAGCATTTGCCTCTTAGCTCACATAGGAGGCTTTTTAAGAAGGCGTTTTTTCATTAGAAGTAAATATATGTAGTATTCCTTAAACTTTTTAGTGCAAAAGTCCGAAAAATCTTTTTGCACACACATAATCTAAAATATTTATAAAATCATTTTCAAGGGCATATATTTCTTAATATTTGCCTCGCTGCGTGTTGGTAATTATCTTTGGCACTTTTTTTAAAGAGACGTTAAGTAATTTTAAAATAAAGAAAAGGGAAAAAGAAATTTTATACAATATATTTGTAGTTATAAGGAGAGGAACTTAATCAGGATTTACTGGATAATATATATTTTCCCCTCTGCTTTTTTGAAAAATAGTCACATCATTCTCTATCATATAAAAAAAACACAGTTGGCCTCATCAATAACGAATCGCTTGAGGGGATCCCGCGAATAAAGGCTTCGAGAGACTCCATTGAGCTTCTGAGAGGCAGATACCTTCTCGGGAGTCACGCAAAGGAAATGATTAGGGGCGTGAGGAGACGGAGCTTTTCGTATATTTTCCGCTGCCGGCCATAGTCGTCCCCGACGAGATGATCTGCAGGGATTCCCATACCGTTGAGCTTTGTGACTTTATCATATATGAGGGATGCCAGGAGGGATAGGACTACAGTGACTCTGCCCTGGACTGCAGCGGGTAACTGATAGCAAAGACTCTTTCTGCCTTCGTGGGCATAAAGACAGAGGCGACATTGTTCAAAGGGCCGCATTAATGGCTGACAGATGATTGAGGCGAAAGCTGTGGATATCAAAGTGACTCTTGAGCTTCCCAAAGAGATCGTTTGAGGAAGAGTAGTCCCTCTTTGGCATATTATTATATCCCTGTTTACAACAGAAGCAGATAACTTGTAAACCACTTTGAAACACAGAATATAAAGAACTTAAAATAACACTACACAACCACGTTTTTTGAAATAAATATTACAATTGAACTAATAATGATGGCCCTTACTTGAGCATAAAGGGAGTGCCCGTTAATGACGTCATCCTTCCAGTTAGCTTCTAGTATTCCTTGGTTACTACGTACAAATGCTGTGGCCGTAGGCCACCCAGCCGCCTGCAGGGCCTAGCCACAGCCGTGGAGCGGCAATGGGCTAGTCGATTTTAGAATTGGAGTTTGTCCGTCTGTCTGTCCTCTATAGACGCCGAAACTAGAGAAGCTAGAAACCTGAAATTTGGCACACAGATGCATCTTGACTCTGTGATGGTTATGATTCTGATCAGACCAGATTTGCGTCTGTGAAAGGGTTTTGCGGTTTGCATGGATTTTTTAGGGTTAAGAGGGCTCGGGCATTTAATTTTTTTGTGGGCTTTGGCTGTAACCATCTTTTGTTAAAAACAAAATGTAGCCTATCGGGCTGAAAAAGGCTTGGAAAAGTTTGGTCGTCCATAGCTCTTAAGTTCTAGAGACAAAACGCATAATAAAAGTTATCTGCTTATCTATCCAAAGAACCTGGATCTGGAAAAAAATCCGGATCCAGACACTCTCGGACCCGGATTATGATATTTCCTTAACTTTTGATTTTTTCACATTTCGAAAAAAAGACAATCCGAAAGTATATCAAGAATAGGGTTTCCAATCGGGTCCCAAAGAAATTTCCCAGAAAACCGGACCAGGCTGTCGGGAAATTCAAGAAAACCTCTGGTGCGATGTTTTACTTCAAAAGTGTTTTTAAAGTCATGAAGACCTTGCAAAATAAGCCTAGATTGGTTAAGTCAATGTTTGGCCTCCGGGACATACTGAGCTGGGATCCGGATTTTTTCCATTTGTAAGTTTTGCTCAACAATATTCAGAATCAACCAGGGAGCAACTTTGATGTGATCAGTATCCGAATCCAAGGTCGTTAAGACCCTCAATTCCGAGAATGAATATTAGGTCCAATTTCATGGACGAAGCGGAATATTTTGAAATCATAAATTTTGGGAGGCCTTTTGTGGGTTGTCTGTTGAGTTGATTGCATCAAGTTATAAAATAGTATAAGTGTTGCATTTCTAATAAGTTTGTGTTGGATAAAAATGAGTTTTAGTTAAAAAATTGAGTTTTGGCATAAAAACTGGGAAATGTAAAAGTGTTTTTTCTCCTCTCCTGTGAACTCACAGATTTCAACTTGAGTTCGTAAGAAGGAGCTTAAAAGCCTGGCAATGCAGTATAAAAAAGTTCTTCTCAAGTGTTTCATATTTTTTCAGAAAACCCAAGAAACTGATATTTTCAAAAAACTTAAGGAGGTACCCATGATTTTTGGCATTTTTTAAATTTTAAGTTTATTATTATAGTTGTTCCCAATTGGGGAGACTAATGCAAATGTGAAGAAATTTTAAAATTGGAAGAAAAACAAAAAGTTTTTTTAGTAAGCATTATTTCATATGTATATATGCTACATATATATAGCTTAGTAGTTGGCTATAATGTTAGTTCTGTTTTTTTAATTTTTTTTAATTTTTTTTTTAAGGTCTTTATTTAAAATGTAGTACATAGAGTATACATAAAATACAATAATAAAATAGTAGGTAGAATTGCGTAAAAAATACATAAATAAACATTATAGTTTAAAATTAATCTACCTAAAAAGACCCAAACTCAATTAAACAGAAATAATACGCAATATAAAAACAAAACTATAAAACAAAAAAACAAATCATAAGGGGTTATAAAAACGGTGATATTGAAGGACTATCTTCTTCAACAAGGTGAGGTGACGGCTCGAAGAAGGTACCATGTATGAAACCAAGTCGATGGCATATTTCCACGAATCCGGCCTAACTCCGGGGATCTTTAACTCCAGTGCGGTATATCGAGCTGCGGCAGATAATAAAATTGGACGCAGGTCTTGCCTTGTCACTGGTTCCTTCCTCGACAGTTTTGAACCAATAAGGGCCTTCGCACTCGATAGTGCGAAGTGAACAGCCTGAAGAATTGGGTTAGTCCGTCGCTTTCTAGGAATACCAAATAAAATAGTACCTGTCACTTCGAAAGAAGAACAAACAATGTTTAATTTAATGAATTCACTTAAAATAATTATTAAAGGGCATTTTACAAAAGCATGTATAATATTATTAAAAACGTTTCCGCAATTAATGCAAGGGGTATTAAAATATAAACATCTGGTTGAAATTTGGAATTGAGCTGTGAATTTAAAACAGTCATGAATACCAGAAAGAGAGTCTTTAATCCGTCCTAACCAATTAGTTGGCAGATTTAGTTCCCTTAACCATTTTATGCAGGCATCATGGGCCTCTTCCTTATAGGAGGGAGGCTCAAGCTTTAGATGCCATGGACGAGGGGTAGTATATATAGAACAAGCTCTCTTTAAAGGAAAACGAAATTTACCACAGCTCAATGCCGAGTCTTCATGAATAACCAGATCATGAAAAGTAAAATTCCTTTCTCCAAGGCTTCACGCTCTAATTTTTTTGGCTCCTCAGTTGATTTGAAGAAAGCCTTCTTACTCGCATTTTGAGTAATTATATCGACAGTTGAAGAGGAGTCACAAACCGGACCAAAATTCCAAATTACTCGCTGAACTGCCGCCCAACTAGGCGATATAGTTAAGAGTAGGTCGTTTGAAGATACGGAACTCATCATAAGAAGAGTGTACAATGAAGAATTTGACACAACAGACCTCCACTCGAGATCTGGTCTTTTAGTAAGGTCAATTAAAACTTTTACGAACACTTTCGGTAACACTTTGGTGAGAAGAACTAGGCCACCACCTAGAAGTGTCCTTGGTCTTTTAAGTGCTTCAATATAGGTCTTGTGAAAAAGAGTATTAATCCAAATTTTCTCCTCTTTGATGACTTTATCAGCTAAAATAGGTAAAAGAGATGCCTTGTATAAAATCGAAGGAACAATAAAATTATTATAATTATCGATTCTAGACCGAAGATTCAATTTTCTCCACGATAAAATTCTTTTTAAAACACACGTCCTCATTGAGTTCCAATTTTCAACTGTTTCGCCATTTTTATCATAATCAACTCCAAGAATTTTAATCTTTCCCTCCACTGGACAGTCGGCAACTCTAAAATCCTTTACCGGAGACCAGGAGCCAAGGGGTAAAATTGTGGTTTTGTTTCTATTTAAAAGTAGACCTGAACGTTTGCCAAATTTAGTAAAATATGCTAAAATGACTTCAATCCTCTTTAAAAGTTGAGCCTCTGACTTGGCTTCTATATACAAAGTTACATCATCAGCGTATAAATCAATAATATGCCGTGTGTTGCCGAATAAAACTCCAAAACCCCCATATTTCCTTTTAATAGAGAGAGCCAAGTCTTCTATTGCCATTACAAAAAGAAGGGGAGCCGCGGGGCATCCTTGTCGGCAGCTCTTATCGAGTCGTATAGGAGAACTTTCTATACCGTTAATAGAAATTGAGGAAGATCCATTGGCAAGGAGGGCCCTTATTGGATTGAAAAGATGTTTTGGAAGATTTTTCTTTGCCATTTTTAAAATATGGAGATGTGATACCGTGTCAAAGGCTTTTCGAAAGTCAATTGCTATAATGGCCCCAAACAATTGTCTGGAGGCAATACAGTCCATGGCACAACAAATGTTTCTAGCAATGTCAATAGCTTTTCTTCCCTTTAAGAAT
The DNA here is from genome assembly GCA_013387185.1 of Caligus rogercresseyi. Lineage (NCBI taxonomy): Eukaryota > Metazoa > Arthropoda > Copepoda > Siphonostomatoida > Caligidae > Caligus > Caligus rogercresseyi. Next base: position 17,070,753 of record CP045899.1, read on the forward strand.
CCCTTTTGATGGTGGGCAATTTTCTTATTCAGAACAGGTTCTAAATTCACTGCCACGACGCCAGCTAGAATGCGGTAAGACTCATTTAAAATAGTTATGGGACGCCAGTGGCTAATATCAGTGCCATTGCCTTTCTTTGGGATTAAAACAATCTTTCCTTTAGTTATGAGACTTGGTAAAACACCTTTCTCCTCCATGGATTTACCTATGTTTACTAAAAAAGGGACAATTCCCTCATGAAAATGTGTGAACAATTTTCCACCAAAACCATCAGGGCCATAGGCCTTGTTGTTTTTAAATTTATCCTTTATATACTTAGTTAAAGACTCAATGGAGAACAGGGAAAAGGAAGGATTGTGGCGAAGTTTATGGGGAAAATTTGGTCGAGAGTCTTTAACAGTGGCCTGAAAGTCCTCACGAAAACAAGATAAAATCTCATGGATATTAGTGATGCACCTACCTTTATAAAAAATTCTACTCAATTTAGCATTTGGTCCTTGTCGATTATTATTTGTACTTTTAAAGCGATGTAGCGGTAAATTTTCTACTGCTTTTTTTCTCTCAAATTCTTCCTCTATAATATCAGATAGCCGATACGAATTTACACTGTCTGCAATATATTCTTTCCAGAATAGAGAACCATTTTTTAATATTTCAAATATATTTGCCTGAAATTCGCGAGCTCTCCTTCTATGACGCCCAACGAACTTCTTTGTTGATTGACGTACACAAAATAATAGGGCGAGAGCTGTCTTATTTGCACTAAAAGATTTATTATAAAAAAGGACTAGATTAGAATTCAACGAGCAAGAAAACTCAGGTTCATGTAAAATCCACTTAGGTAAATAAAACTTATTTGGTGAGGAAGCATGATGAAATAAAAGCTCAATGATTCGGTGGTCCGAAGATGGTTCTGGAAGATATTGAGCACTTTTTAACTTCGAGAATAGAAGAGGGGAGAGAAGAGCGTAGTCTATACGTGATGAACGATTCCCACTGCACCAAGAAATATTGTCCTTATTTTTCAAGACGTTCAGTGTGTCAACCAAGTTCAGACTGAGTTCTGTTTTGCTCCCTAGGGGTGCTCTAAATTATTAATCTAATGTAACCTCTAGGGAGACTTTTTACTGCATAATATATTTTGCACGTACTCGTAAAGATAAAGAAAAAAAGAAGGAGAGAGTATTTTGCCTCACTTCTCTACTTTCTTTTTTTCTTTCTCTCTCTATCCAGGTAACACTAACAGCAGTTACCAAATGGTAATTGTATATTCTCTTATCAAGGATCAATTTTTTGGAGAGTACCTGCAAAAATGTATTTGCTTATATCTCTTAAAGTATAGCGATTTTTAGAACACCAAACATATCAAATGAAAGCTTGGTACACCAGCTTTAATATTTTGGTATACTAAATCATGTCAATTTAATAAGTAGAGAGTTATATGTACATTAAAAAAGCCTATCTCGCGTACAAAATGACGCATATAATGGATTATAAATGCGTCAGAGACAAAGTAAAATTTTGAGAGGATACCTTGACGCAAATCTAAGAAACACATTATTATTATTTTTTTCATAATCGATTTCTTATAGGTCAATACAGGCTCTGAATCATATGATGTAAACTCAGATTGTACTGAATTCTGAATTGATAGAATGCAACCAAGGTCATTTTTGGATTTATCATTTAAAGGTGTACTAAACTTAAAAATACTATTTTACTCTGAAGCGAACAAGTCATCTTCTACAGGCGAGTGAAGTTAATTGATACTAAAAAGCTATGAAATATGCTAACATTACACACTCCATTTTTTTCTTTGTTTTTACTGAAAACTTTGTTTTATTAAAAAACATCAAACATACGTCTGGTAGTAAATTAGATTTCCTTTAAATTAATAATTATTATTGAAGTCTGTAACGTCCACCATTTTGAAGAAATTTGCGGAAAACTATATTTTTACTAAATTTTTAAAACTTTGACCTCGTTGTGCGACCTCGTAATGTTGACCGATTTTGTTCAAACTTTGTATGTCGTCTTCTTTTATCACCAAAAAACAGAAAATCCACAATGTTGCTAACATTTCAAACATTTGAAAAATAAGAACAGCCCTAATATATATATAGATGGATAGATAGATTGATTTATTTGTTTATGTATACATTCTATGATTTGAGCCATAGAATGTGTACATTCTATAGTTTTCTACATTCTATGCAACATCTATATATATATATATATATAGATTAGGGGGTATTATAGAAACCTAATACTAAGATATCAAAATTTATCCCCCCGCGAAAATTGCGTCATAAGAAACTAAATGATCGTTGAAAAATGGATTTTGGGTTGACCCCCCCCTTACCCCCCCCCCCTAAATTGCGTTCAAAGGTTTCTTTATGAATCAAACTTTTTTATTGTTACTTATTTTGAAAAAAATTAGTTAACCTAAACTTAGCTATGATCAATTTATGACTTTATTATTTTGTGCAAATTATTGTCAAATAATATTTAGTGCCAATAAATGAACATAAGTGCTGACGCACCAACCATTTTTTAAATAACTGCTCCTTCTAGGGTTCTTTTATAGTTTTAAGAAGGAAAAGGAATAAGAGGGTATTCATGTTGATATTTTGAAATTATTTTTTAAATACGTTTACATTTCACATCTTAATTGTGATACAGTAATCATGGTTAAGAATATAAATCTATGACGTTGATTATATTCATAAACTTTTGCAAATAATAACACTGGTCAACAGCCAAAAAATTGTCAGGGGTTTCTCAGCTGATTTAGACTAATTTTGTTGTTTTGAGTCCGAATATCACATTGAATTTGCTCCATCAGGTCAATATCTTTTTGAGATACAGCTATAGGCCTACCTGACGAGCTATACATATTCTAATATCAGCGGTTTTGAGTTCAATCATATTTTTTTTGAAAATATATCGACTTACAATTCACAAATACGAATAATATTATAAATAATTTATAAGAAGCATATATATATATATATATATATATATATATTAATATGAAGCAGTGAAGTACGTACTCGACAAAAGCCAATATGAGCAGCACAAATGGATCATCTGCGTCGACTTAAAGATGGTGAACTTTCTACTTGGTTAGCAGTCCGGGTTTACAAAGTACCCATGCTTTATATGTATGTGGGACAGTCGAGACAGAGTCCAGCACTATGTAAAGAAAGAGTGGCCGGCGCAAGATCAGTTAGTACCTCGGGCGAGAAACATCATACACGAACCTTTTGTTGACCGGGAGAAGATATTGTTCTTTAAACCTTGTAAAGATTGTGGACGTATCTATAAATTAATTATTCATGCTTTTGTGGATTGTCCCGCAGTAGGAATTATTAAAAAAATCCTTAAGTTAATGTAAAAGGCTTAAGCGATCCTCAGACGTCCAAGTACACGAAAGCAAGCATCCTCTTTGGCCTAGGAGCAAATGCATCTTCACCGCGAACGAGGGCTTTAAATAGTGCCCTTCTCAAGTCAAAAGCACTTACGAGGTTGTTTCGGATAATGATGCAAATCAGTTTATATCTTGCAAAATATTGCATCAATCTTCTAAGTCATAGGCTTAAATTAAAGCTCAGACAAATTGAATTGATTTCTTTATTATGTATCAAAACCGGTTTATAAATTTGTTTTTTTAAGAAAATCAAGCTTTTGTTTTTGTTATTTCGTAGCATTGGGTCAAATTTTCTCAAAAAAGAGAAATATCGCGCATCCACAAATTCGTCGAGGACCTCACCAAGGCCAGGAAGACTCCCAAGGAGATCAAGACCATGGTAAACACTGCCTTTGAGGTCAACAGCATCTCCCAAAGCCAAATCTACCGCATTTCAGCATTAGTTAAGGCTGGGAAGGACTTTTCAGACAAGAGGAGCACGAACGGGAGGAGGAAGGTCCGTACCGACGACTTTATTGAGGCTGTGAGGTTGTACGTGGAGGCTGACCGTCGGGTGACAATGGAGGAGCTGGCTATCAAGTTCGAGACGTCGATCAACACCATTTTCCACGTCCTCCATGACGATCTTGGGCTCTCAATCAAGTCAGCAAGATAGATCCCCAAGATGCCCACAGAGGATCACAAAATGAAGAGAGTGAGGTGCGCACAAGCCTTCTTGAAACTCAATTTTGAACCCGGACTGGGGTTTCTGGACAAGATTGTGACGATGAATGAAACTTCTGTGTCTTTCTTCACTCCTGAGTCCAAAGAAGGTCATCTCAATGGCTCCAGAAGGGCTCCAACCCGACCCTGAAGTTCAAATGTCAAGAATCAAGGAAGAAACAGATGGTTCTCAGCTTCTTCGACAACTGCGGCGTGATCTTCCAGCACTATCTCCCGATGAGGACCTCCATCACTGCGGCCGTGTTCAAGGGTGTCATGAGCATGTTTTTAAAGAAATTCAAGGAGAAGCGACCTGAAATGGCCAAAAGAGACTGGTACTTCCACTTCGACAATGCTCCGTGTCACACGGCATATAGCACAAAGGAGTTCTTAGTCAAGAAGGGGATCAAGGTCATCGATCATCCACCCTACTCTCCTGACCTTGCCCCCGCAGACTTCTTCTACTTCCCCGTCATGAAGAAGATGCTCGAGGGCGTGGAGATCGTCGACAAGAGCGTCCACAAGGAGTGGACCCGGGTCGGGAGGGCCATCCCGGAATAAAGGTTCCGTGAGGCCTTCAGGAAGTGGGTTGAGAGGTGGGAGAAATGTATTCGAATCGGCGGAAGCCATGTGGAAAAGATTTGTTAAAGTTGTTTTCTTTATAATTGAAATTATATTTTATGATTAATTTTTTTCCGCATATTTATCCGAAACAGCCTCGTATAGCGGAAAGGCTAACCCTATATACTCCTATACTACCGGCAGAACTAAGGACGATACTCATCGCAGCAGCGGCACGATACACCACGTTGGACCTGAAAATTCCTAGTCTTCATGACCATTCGTGGACTCTGGCCTCAAAGGAAGTGAAGTATTTCCATCGTGCTCCAAAGTACATTTAAAAGTTATTAAAATAATTTTGAAGTTTTTTTAAGAAAAGCTAAACTTTAATAGTTTTTTATCCTTTTGCATTGTTCTGTGTGTAATTTTCACATTAATGTATGGAATTTTAAATCATTATATAGTTGTTTAATTGATTGTATTTTTTAAGTGATATTCTTGTATTCTACATTTATATGACATTTTATTTGATATGTTCTACTCCAGAGCAAAAACTTTAAGCTACAATGTTTATTTATGTTTTTATTACACATTTGTTCTGGATTTTATGTATGTCTCTTGTTTTTTAGATGTACATAATAAATTGACTGGTTAAAAAATAAAAAAGATATTGATCCCACCGCTACACTTGAAGCTTGGGTTAATGAAACAGTTCACACGCGCTCTCGACAAGGATGGGAGGTGCTTCAACTACCTGTACCGAGCCTTTCCTCGACTGACTAGTGAGAAGGTGAAGGCCGGCATTTTCGATGGCCCACCTATACGGAAGCTTATAAAGGACACAGAGTTCCAAAACTCCATGAACACGCCGGAGTGCGCCACGTGGAAATCGTTTGTGCAGGTGGTGAACAACTTCCTGGGGAACACGAAGGCAGCAAACCACGCCAGACTCATTAGCACCATGATAGAGGCCTTCCAAAAACTCGGGTGTTTGATGAGCATATAGATGCACTTCCTGTTCTCACACATGGAGAAGTTTCCTGAAAATCTCGGGACGATGAGCGACGAGCAGGGAGAAAGGTTCCATCCGGACATGCGCCAAATGGAGGAGAGGTACCAGGGGAGGTGGGACGCAGTCATGATGGCGGACTACTGCTGGTCGCTGAAGCGAGACAACACAGCAGCTGCTCACACACGGGAATTGAAGAAACGCCGATTTATGCCGTGAATTCTGAACTTTTGTGTCATGTAACGCACATTCTTATACTAATATTATGCTTATTAGGCTTATAAAATTTGATGGACTAAATAAAAACTAAATAAATTTGGATATGTTGATTTTTATTTCTTGAGGAAATGGGAAAAATCGTCAGGGGTATCTCAGCTGATGATCCACAGAAATTAAATTTTTTTACAAAAAATCGATTTTTAAAAATTTTTGTAGCAAAAAAACCTGACCTGATTGAGCAAAACCAAGGTCATTTTCGGACTCAGAGCATCAAAATTAGTCTAATTCAGCAGGAAAACCCTGGACGATTAAAAAAAAAAAATTTTGTTGCCCTGTGTAATATAATGACGATTTTTTTTCTCAACTGATAAGTTATGGTTAAAGGTAGCTTGATATTTTAAAACTTATTTCTTAAAAAAATATTTTTAGAACTCCACCATGAATACATTGATCACGTATTACTAAAAAGTATCATGGCGGAAGACCAAGCGAAATACCTACTTTCAGTAGTCGAATAACATTAAAGACTTGGCACTTTTGTCACTGTTGTGTGTTACGGATGCAACACCAATGTCAGAATATGGTAAGGAGTAATAAAAAGACTCGTGTTTTGTCTTAAAAGACCACTTCAGTGGATTATTTGTCTTCTAAAAATGAATGAGTTATCTTTAGAGAAGTTTTTAAACATTTAGAAGGCGCAAAAAAGGACCTCGGACTTATGAAGGTCCCATAGGAAAATTAATTAATACAGGTTTTACTAAAAATTCAATAAAAAGTTTTATAATAGTTGAAGGAAAAGTAAAATACTTCTATCAAAGTTTAGTGGATTAATTAAGCTGAGATCAAAAATATTTTTACGATATTACATTAGATACACAAACAAGAAAATTTTAGAACTCAAGCTTTTGCTACAGGTCTCCAGGAGCATTACATGAGGCAAAATGTCTTACCAAAGCAAACAGTATTTTAAGATAATATATTTCACAAAAAAGTCCATGTGAGTCTCACATAAAACTTGTAAAATTTATACTAAATTTTACGCTCTTATATAGTTTCAAAACAAGTTAAATTCTCTATTCATTGAAGGCTCATAGCATTACCAATTCGCCGTAACTTTATTACTAGAGAAAGATGCAAATTTAGCTCCTTCAATTGAAAAAGTACTTAAGAGAAACTCTTTTTGCCCACCCTGAAAATATATTGCTAGTAAACCTAACTGATAAAGAAATGGAATCAAGAATATTGTCCCTGGAATAAGTTTTGCTTACCAAAAAAAAATTAAAACAAAGAAACCATCAACTACCTTTTACTATCAATTTTAATTCTAAATATTTTTTATCTTATCGACTGGTCAAATTTAAATTTTCTGTTCGTCCAATTTTGCCTAAAGAAGATCTTATAAAAGCAAAAGAACATTCTTTAAAAATTTATATTTATCCTTGCCCTTCACAATCAGTGGAAAGAACTGTGAAACTAGTAACGGAGGCATCTGTAAAAGTTTATGGATATAATCAACGTCATAGATTTATATTCTCTACCATGGGAAGAGGTTACTGTATGACAATTAAGATGTGAAAAGTAAACGTATTTAAAAAATAATTTCAAACATCAACATGAATACCCTCTTTTTCCTTTTCCTTCTTAAAACTATAAAAACCCTAGAAGGAGCAGTTATTTAAAAAATGGTTGGTGCGTCAGCACTTATGTTCATTTATTGGCACTAAATATTATTTGACAATAATTTACATAAAATAATAAAGTCATAAATTGATCATAGCTAAATTTAGTTTAAATATTTTTTTTCAAAATAAGTAATAACCAACAAGTTTTGCTTCATAACGAAACCTTTGAACGCAATTGGGGGGGGGGGTAAGGGGGGGGAGTCAACCCAAAATCCATTTTTCAACGATCATTTAGTTTCTTATGACGTAATTTTCGCGGGGGGATAAATTTTGATATCTTAATATTAGGTTTCTATAATACCCCCTAATATAGATATAATTGTTCTCCAGTGACGTCATTGAGTAGTCACACTGCTACATGTTTGTTTTTGTATTGCCTCAGCCTTGGGTTCACCAATTTTACTAACCAATTTGAATACTTCAACCTCTTCCCCCTATTCTCACAGGAGACACAAGTGAACGCGTTCCGAAGTATGAAGAAAGAGAAGGGACAAAGGGACGCTCTATGAATATGAATATTTGACATTCACTCATGAATACGATAACATCATGAAAATAGTTTCCCGCGCAAAGTTTGAAATGTTGATTTTCCCTCCTAATCATGAAGAATGTCTTACCCTAAAAATATGAAACTTTATCAACTTGGATATTTTTGTCATTACTGCCGCAACAAGTATTATGTATTGATGTTATTGAAGGTCTACCTATAAATGCTAATGTTGTTCATGCATATAATACGGCTTCAAACTATATGGGAGCTTATATATAATACAACATTTTATGGAGTGAATATATAAAGAAAAAAGGTATCCTAATTATTATCATGATCTTTTATTTATATTATGTAAGCAACATATGACCCTGGAATATATTAAGGCTTGAAGCATGTTCCAGAGTATTTTTATTGAAAATATTTTAAATATTGAAAGAAAATGAATGAAAGGGCACCATGTTTATGATCCCCGTCATAAACATGATGGAATTGACGGAAGGGCACCATGATAATACATTAAACATATAAATACTATCACTGTTGACATTTTTATCTACATTTTTTATAAAATGAGATTATAAAAATATTTTTATGACTCTTATTACAAGACATTGTTGACATTTGAATCATTGATCATCTTTTTTGAGTCTGACTTTTAAAATCATTTAACTAATATATTCTATATTTCTGTAGTTCTTTACCTTTTATTATTTTCTCATCAGCACCGTTGTGCGAAAAGAAAAGGAAAAGTACTCGGCCCTGTGTTAATGTTATATCAATCTCTCTTTGTATCTTTGTTTTCAAACATGGCGTCTTTCTGTTATGAGTTCTTTGTACTTCAATGTTATGTCATTGTCTCTTCATTCTTAGTTCTTTGTTTATGTCCTTGACCAACTAGAGGCTGCTCGTGCGAATGATCTTTGTTTTATTTCTTTTAATTATACATATATCTCTCACACCTATTGGTACACTCAACTACGGACATTAATTAAATAAAAAAATCAAACTCATGCATAACATTCATTTATATCAATAACCCAACAATTGAACTTTGTTTACTCAAGTCATTTGTTATGTTTCTAATTGGTATTGTGTTGCAACATATATAAAAACATAATGTTAAATAAATATTTGATAACTTTGTACTTTAGTGTGATATAATGTATATTTCATATAATGTAGCAACCCCCGCCATTTCATAATGTAAAAACTTAGGTTCCGAAATATTTTTCGTGTGACGTCACGTCTGGCAGAAAACATAAACAAATAACTTTTACTATATATAACATCTTTACTCAAATTATCATTAGTGCATCGTACTCTTACAAAAAATGGCTTTAATTAATAAAAAAAGAAAAAAAGACAGTGTGCAGTTGCTGTTTGTCCTTCATTGGATCCCAATGCTCACAATGTATTGTACCACTCGTTTCCAACCAACATCAAACAGAGAAAAGCTTGGACCATCGCATGCAAAAGAGGAGATTCGACATTTCAGCCTGCATCATCCTTTATGTGTAATAACATTTATATAATATATATTTATAAACAGTATTTTGTTTTGTAATAATTTATAAATTATATATTTTTTTCTTAATATGTATTTCTAATAATGTTTATATAATATATGATTATAACCATATTTTGTTTGTATTAATTCATAAATTATATACTTTTTTCTAAATATGTCTTTGTAATAAATTATTACAAAGACATATTTAGACTTTAATTCATCAAAAATTTATGATTACTCACAAAATTTAATATTTTTCCATTTTCTAATAGAATTGTGATAATTAATTATTCTATGATCTAATTAAAGGCTAAATTCGAATATATTTAACATATTTTAATTATACAGTATACCCTCTTTTGCCATATGTGACGTCATGCTCATGAGGTAGGTTGCGTGGCGGTGTATTTTTTTTACTTTCATTGGTTAAAATGACCTTACTTTTAACTACCTTGTAAAGTAGCATGTTGCTAAGTATCTGTGCCAATTTTTTTTTAAAGAGACGATAAAGTTACTTTTAAAAGTATGAAAAGGGAAAAAAATAAAAATAAATACATATATTTTTGTAGTTATAAGGAGAGGAACTTTTCAGGATTTACTAGATAATATGTATTTTTCCTTCTCCTTTTTTTACAAAACTTATTGCATCATTATCTATTATATTAAAAAACTTCATTGTTTGATGGAAGGTTCAATCCTTGCCTCAACATATTATCCATAGATATGTTACCATGTGTAAATGCTGTGGCCGTAGGCCACCCACCCGCCCGGATGGGCCTACCCACAGCCGCGGAGCGGCAATAGGCTAGTGTTTATAATTTGTATGGGTACGGTTACTTCGATCTCCTACCTGAGCTAGAAACAAAGAGAAACCACACTTCAACACGGCCATCGTGCTAACATTCCTCACAAAACCTCTCTATTAATTTAATTATTATATAAGAAGAAGGAAAAAAAGTATTCGTTATCCAGAGTGTTGAACATATTCATGAGCCGAGTCAGTGCTAGGAGCGACCACATTGATGAAGGAGCTCCCAAACGTCTCGCCTCCTCCTCCGATCATTGAGGAGGAGGATGAGACGAGACGGGGCAAATATAATGACTGGAATCATGCCACCCGTCCACTCCCATTCCAGAAATTTGATCCCAAGCAATGATGAATCAATGTAAACAATAACAATAATAAGAACAAGGCAGGAGCACTCTGGATAACGAATACTTTTTTTCCTTCTTCTTCTATAATAAGTAAATTAATAGAGAGGTTTTGTGAGGAATGTTAGCACGATGGCCGTGTTGAAGTGTGGTTTCTCTTTGTTTCTAGCTCAGGTAGGAGATCGAAGTAACCGTACCCATTTGTATTGTGTTGCAACATCAAAAAACAAACATAATGTTAAATAAACACTTGATAACTTTGAACTTTAATTTTATATTTCTGATTCAACACTGAATTAAGTTGTTTTCAATATCATATCTTTATTATGTTCAAAGAACACGATTGATATCAGCATAATCTAATCAATCTATTAAAGTAATTGAATAATTTTTCTCTCATAGAAGAACATCATTATATTATTATTGAAAAAAAAATTCTTTTATGAATCATGTTCATAATGTTTCAAATATTTTATCCTCTTCCAATGACATTGAGTACGTGTATGTTTAAGTATCACACCTTTAAAACAATTCCAATAGTACGCATAGACATTTCTCATTTGAGAATGTGAAATATTTTACAATGATCCCAAGGATACATAATAATAATAATAATAAGTATGTCACACCTGGAAGAGTCATTACGTATATATAATTGCCCGGTTTTTAAACATTTTTATTCCAAAACCAAAGCCTGCTCCAAACAAGGATGATCCTCTTTATACTTTTCACTCTTCCATCTCTTGGACATTCGGGTAAGCTAGGGAGGAATCTGCTATTCAAATTAAACTACAGAACTATATTACTAGAAAACTGCGATTACTATTTATAAGTGTATCTAAAAAACTTACCATAAACTTCCAAACTTAAAATATTGGATAAAAGTTATTCCATTCAAATGATAAGACAAAAAAATCATTAATATTTTTTCTAGACGACTTATTTGTTATTAAACATAATTAACTCAATCATACGAAAGACATTCAATTAAATTAGGTCTTATATTATATATTTCTTCAACTTTAGCTATGCACGACAAAATTTAGTAATTAACAGTCATTCTATAATAAACGATATTGCAAGCTGTGATAATTGCTTCGGATTGACTAACATTTCTATTTTACTATTGTTTTACAAAAATTGATACCTCATTTTACCAAAAATATTTTCACTTTCTCTTACTATTTTTATGAGAGTTACGTAGTCAAAGTTATTTATATGATTGAATTTTGTATTTAAGAAGAATATATTTTATTATGTAATAAAAGTCTCATTATTTTCGTTTAATGTGAATATTACGAAGAGTATTGAGAGTAAACTTCAATTCAGTTCAATTTTGATTCATCTTAAGATTTTAAAGGTATAATGTAATAAATACATCCAAGGGTATTAACATTATATCAAATTTAAATCAGGCATGAAAAATGTTTGGCAACATTTTTAATATCTTTATCTATAATTCGATAATTTCAGAAAATCAAATATATTCCGATTTTTAAAATTTCATTAATGCTTAATACATATTTCATATATTTATTTTATAATTTTATAATATAAAAAGGAGATTTCTTCGAATAAAGTTTTCAAAACTATTTATAAAAATAAATTCGATTTTAAATTTAGTTCAAGCTTGTATGATGTGTTTTCGTAAATTTATTGTAAAGTACCTTATATTATTCTTAAATTATATCACTTTAATAAAAGTAAATATTCGTTTTTTATTTACTATAACTTTTTAATTTTTTTAAATCTAGTATCTACGACATCCACTGCAAGTATGCTTAAATGAATATGGATGTATTAAGTGTTTACCAAATCATTGAAAACTGTTTTTATATGCCTATCATAAATGAACAAAAATTCCTATTCTGCATAATGAGATAGTTTGGCTACGTTTTGGTGTGCCAATAACTTTTTTACAAGTTTTTTTTGTGAATTTATATCCTTATATAACTGCATAACAGTCTAATTTGAAATAACTTAATATATCTCATTGTGATAACTATTTTATTTCATAAGCCTCAGTAAATACGGGTATTCTTATACGTAGAATGTAAAAAAAATATATATAAATCACATTGTTATTTAAAGTAAACAATATAAATTTTCTTCTAGCTCTTTCAACCCCAAGGCCAGCACCAATTACAACTACTACGGGTAAGTTTTTACTGCGTATTGTAACATACTTGTTACAATACATGTCAATTATAGAATATGTTTGTGATGAATGGTATATTTGATATATTTAATATTCTACAATTTAGTAGTTCTTTTCATACTTTTTTTTTGTTTCCTACTTTCGTTGACAACTTAATTTCCCAATTATCTGATTTTGAGGATAGTTTTTAAGTTTAATATAAAAATGTATAGGATTCCTCTTTATATTCATAATGATATTTGCTTATACCTCTTGTGATGTGTGTATATATATATATATATATATATATATATATATATATATATATATATATATATATATATATATATATATATATATCTTCAAACCTCCTTCCTCCCTAAAATGAGGGAATCCTTTTTTCATGAGAGCTGGGACTGCCGATTGGTATTCGGTATTTCCGTACTGTCGGCGGTATATTTTTTATACCGATACCGATCATTTTAAAACTTATTTATGACTATTGGATACCACCATGGGTGCTTTTTTATAAAAACTTTGATTTACACGTGGACCCTTGAAAAAAGTCCCGTTGTAACAAAACAATGAAGCATTATTCATTCAATATTTGAAACACTTCATTGAAATATTCAAAATTAGCAACAAAACTTTTTGTTGTGTATTGTGCTAACTTTTTGATTTACCGCAACCGATCAACTACAAATAATATCATCGGTAGTAGTATTCGCTAGTTTTATCTAGATAAAACCAATTGTTGATATGAATAAGCAGAAATCGAAACGGGATCTACATAGTACTAATATACACAAATACCGAATACAATCGGCAGTCTTAGTTTTGATCTCTGCTTTCATAATTGTGACAATAATGTCAGCGGAGACTGTTGTAATTAGTAAGGAAGAAGAGACATTTAAAAATACCTCTTTGAATTATTTCAATCTGACTCTCTATTTATTTTATTTTACTTTGATATACATGCATCTCTTTTTTTGCTATTAATTACTATTTCTCTGCAGTTATACTCCTCGGCGATCTAACCGAGGGTGAAGAACAAAATTACAAGGTGAACTGCAACGGAACATGCTCCATTCGAGTAGTGATGGAGGTCGACAGCGGAGACGCGGATATTTTTGCAAAAGAGGATGGCTTACCAGAGATCCTCAACTTTGACTGTGATGAGTGTCCTCTCTGCAAAGCCAATTCCACCGACCTCGTAGAAACTTGTAACATACAAACAAATCAATCAAATCATTTCTTTCTTACCATTTTGGCCTTTGAAGACTTCACAAATGGAAAACTCACGGTTACAGGCGTTACATTGACCAATGTCCATACTCTAGCTGGTTAGTTTTATGTATGAAGCTTTCAATATTGATAGAAAAGTGAAATATGATAGAAAACATCATTCTAAATATTAGCCTATTGAAAAATATATATTAATAAACTAAATAACTCAAAAGTGACAATATTATAGAAAACAGCCCTTTAAATATTATGGTTAAAAAAAATTGTAGTTAATAAACTTTATTACTATTTGTAGTATAAAAGTAAATAATTAATTAATTTTCAAATCAAACTCATTATTAAAAGTTGGGGTTTTTATCTACTTATCAATTTGAAAAATAAATTTGTTTGGGCAAAGTAAAGTGTTTTAAGAAATTCAACATGCAAAATTATTTGAATAACTCTTGAATAATGCACATCTCATCATAACTTAATTCAATATCAACTTGCCTCCCTCATGAAATAACCTGCATTGTAATATTTACTTTGAGCTCTAGTGACGTTAATAGGTCAGCATTGTGTGCAGACATCCTAGACAACTTTTTTGGATCATAAATAGGATCCATGCCCATTGTCAAGCCAATCAGTCCAGTAAATGGACCATGAATAGAGGAATAACAATTTTACATTTATGTAAATAAACATAAAAGATGGTCATAGACTCTCTCCTATTGCCCCATGATTTTTCGTAAGATATATATATATATATATATATATATATATATGGCTGTTCTCATTTTTCAAATATTTGAAATGTTAGCAACATTGTGGATTTTCTGTTTCTTGGTGATAAAAGAAGACGACATACAAAGTTTGAACAAAATAGGTCAACATTACGGGGTTGCGCAACGAGGTCAAAGTTTTAATTTTTTTGTAGAAATATAGTTTTCCGCAAATTTCTTGAAAATGGTGGGCGTTACAGACTTCAATAATAATTATTAATTTAAAGGAAATCTAATTTACTACCAGACGTAGTTTTAATGTTTTTTACTTTTAGTGTAATGTTAGCATATTTCAAAGGTTTTTTTTGTATCAATTAACTTCACTCGCCTGTAGAATATGACTTGTTCGCCCTAATATATATATATATATATATATATATATATATATATATATATATATATATATATATATATATATATATATATATATATATATATATATATATTTATGTGTTTATAAGAATGATTATTTCCTAATTCATTATAATATACATAATTGTTTTTTTCTTAAGTATGTCAGGATATCAAGCTTGACTGCGTGAGGAATCCTTATCATTGCATTGATCCAAAGTATTATGATAAATGCCAGAATACATGCGGATGCTGTGCCCCAGGTTAATTTAAATCCATAAGATTGCCATGCAGTCATTTTTACTTAATACTTGTATAATGTTTATAGACAGATGTCTAGATGATAGTACTGACATGTGTACAATGTTCCCTGACCAATGTTTTATGGACTCTGGCAATAAGACCTGCCCTCGATTCTGTGGCAGTTGTAAAAGTAAGTAATAAAATAACTAAAATACCCCTCTAGTAATATTCCTTCTTCTTTTTAAAAGGCTGTGAAGATATTCTCTATTCGGATTTATGCACTGAGTTGTCTGAAGAATGCGATAACACACTGGTGAAGTACTTTTGCTCGAAAACATGCAAAGTGTGTGATGGTAAGAGTTTAGCTGTATTTTATACAATACCAAATTGACTTTATTTTATCCCCACTTAGAGCGATGTCGAAACCTACTACGAGATGATGCAGCTTGTAATGGGTATGCGCATAGGGGATTATGCTCAAGGGAGAAAACTAGAGACTTGTGTAAGAAGGCTTGTAATGATGCTTGCCCAAGCTGTAAAAGTATAAAATACTGAATAAAGAGATCATGAATGTAAAATATAATAACAAAATGTTATGGGGGATCTAAATTAGAACAAAAAAAGGTCTTCTACTTTTTTTTCAAGTGTGGTCCATACTAAAATGATTAAATTTAATTTTCCAAACATGCG
Source organism: Caligus rogercresseyi (assembly GCA_013387185.1). NCBI lineage: Eukaryota > Metazoa > Arthropoda > Copepoda > Siphonostomatoida > Caligidae > Caligus > Caligus rogercresseyi. Next base: position 17,086,938 of record CP045899.1, read on the forward strand.
ACAGCAAACTTCAATAAATTAAGTATTATTATTTGGGATAAAAAGGTTAAGATTTAAAAGTAATTTAAACCTAAGCTTAATTTTGATAAAAGTCATATCTAAGTAAAAAATGTTTTCTAAAACAGCATTTCACTTTTCTAACTTATTTTGATTATATTTATGTACTCAAATCTTGAAATATTCATTAAATAATAATCGGAAAAAAAGTTAGGATAAAGAGATAAGGTATTTGAACATTAACAAGAATATGTGAATAGAGTTGTTCTTGCATATTCATGAATATTTTTTCAGTTGGCTGCACTTAATTCATTCTTTTATATGTATCTTTTCATAAATGAAAAATTTCATTTTTGTCTATGATGTTAAAAATAAAAACATGGATTTATTTCATGAGTTTTGGTAATTGCATTATTTTGTTGGCGATAAATGGGCTCTGTTTCAGTGTCTTCATTGTTTTCATTAAGTCATTCGCAATAGATTGGCTATGGTAAGCTTTTTATACGGATAAGTATAATTAAGTCACTCTACAATAGAGTCTCGATGTTAAAAAGTGCCATATTATATTGGAGGCACCTCGATTGATTGCTAGACTTTGCTAGAGGGTAGGTTCTACTTTCGTACAACTCTTCCAAATTTTAGGGACTCACAGTCCCTATAGTGCTATTATTTTTTTGATCAAAAGGGAAGCGAGGAAAAGTAAAAGATAACGGGAGACTTACAGAGAAGGAAGAAAAGTGAGATAATTAACTTACTCCCGTCGTCCCAAAGATTTTCAGAGTCGAAAAAGAGAGCTTTCATGCATGAAATTGGAAATTTCGGGCCCCAGGATCGTGAGAGTATAATATTTCTCATGCCCTATTCCAACCCATTTGTCTTCATAGATGCACCCTCCATCCTCCCCCGGGTGTTTCGGATGACTTAGGAGACTCCACTCATGAACCCTCCTTCTACACGTCTCTTGGACTCGAAAGTCTAGAAGCAGGCCCAGCGGAATGGGCGGTCCTTGGGGGGCCAGGCCCACCCACCGAGTAACGTAGGCCCGATTTTCTTATGAATGTGCCAAGTGTGCCCCCCCCCCATAACAACTGTAGCCCCCCCCCCTCCAACAGCCTGGGCCTGCTACCGGGCCTGCCTCCTTTTGTATTGTGTTTAACTTGCTTTGTAAAGACTTTGGCAAATTATAAAATAATACAATACATGCATTTGTAGATTGCCCAGTTGTATCTATTCTAAAAAGATTAATTGTAATTGGTGTAAAAGAAACGGATAATAAAAGCTGTGGTTTTCTGTGGACTTTCCAAACGGAAATATAAACGATCAAACGTATCTAAGGCAATTGATTTTGCGATTTTAAATGCTGAGGCAAGAATAATGTGCAAACTAACTTCGACTGAGCTTTTGAGTCCCCAAGATCTCCGTGGAATTATCCTGGCAGCCGCCGCAAGATATGGAGTCCTCACTCTCAAAATCCCTTCCGTAACCGACAACTCGTGGAGTCATGCTTTGAGGGAAATCAAGTATTTTCCAAAGAAGTCTCTCAGCCATTTTAAGATTAGTTAGATTTTACTGAAATCTCTAATTTAAAAATTAAACATTTTTTGTCTATTTTAATCTATTAATTCAACGCTATGCTTCATGAAAATAATGCAAGTTTTAATTTGGTATTTAGCTAAACCTTTTACATCATTGTTATAGTATTGTTTTTATTTATTATATTTTTTTATTGTGTTTGTTCTTTGGTGGAAGTATTAATTTAAGACAAAAATGTTTTTTATGTATTTTAGACGCAACTACTTCGACTTTTATATAAGAACTGAAATACAGGGGGGGGGGGGGGTCCCTACACTAAGATGTGCCAAACATGAATAACCTTTTCAATCATAGTAAGAAAAAATAACTATAAAAATGTGATCGTAAGATAAAAGTTTACACTATGAATAATCTTCATTTTTATTATTATGAGTATTTTTCATTCCTACCTTCCAATTTCGAACTATAAATGGAAAAGTAGAGGGAAAAATACAACTATGTAGATTGACCGATTTTCCACATTGCCCGTAACATATACATATATATATATATCAAAGACCATGCTTTTTTTGCCTTACAGGCGGATAATCAAAGATCAGATAGTACGGGGTTTCTTCTTCTTCCTCGCAGAGCTGGTAAATTGGGATTATGGCCTTTCCCATCTCTTAGAGATGCTCGTTGAGGCCAATACGTATGTCCACTGACCAGACCCGCTCTAACCACTTTGGTGCCCTAGGCAAGATTTATGTGGTGCCCCCCCCCCCCCATGCATCGCAGTAAATTCCACTGCTAGTGTACGTATACTCACAAGAAAACTGAATATTGTTGTTCTAGATATTGTTTTATTTAAATAAAGAAATAGCACATTTAAAAAACTAAGAAAATAATTAAGGAAACAAATACAACAAATAAACTAAATGTATTAAATATAACAAAAATAGCTCTTTAAAGTATTAGATTTAAATACTCCTAAAATATAAACTGTAAACAATTGAAATAAATTAACGTATTAATACAATATAAATAAGACACTGCACAAAAAAGAAACCAGTGTGCACTGTTTTTACAAAGATTTAAATAAAAATATACAATAAATATATAAAAAGGTGATCTTATAATGACCTCTCGTGGTTTATTTTTTTGGTATGCTTAAACTATTTTAAAACAACAAAACCACCTCCTCAATCTCACATAACCTCCTACAGATTTACTCTCCTGGTCTTTCTTGCAGCAAAGTCATCTATAATATCATCAAATGACAACTGATTGAGACCACATGGTTTATGCTTATAATGCCAAGTCCACTGAGACGTTCTTGCATCAAGGTAGATCTAAGATACGTTTTTATCAGTTTGAGCTTAGAGAAGCTTCTTTCAGCAGCAGCCACTGTAACAGGAAGAGTGGCAGAGATTCTCAAGGCAACCCACATGTTAGGATACATTTCGACCAGCTTCTTCTCACGTATATATTTATATCATATGTATAACTATATTGGTCATTCAAATTCGAAAAATACTGCAAGTTCATAGAGAACTATATTTTATTTTAGGTTTATTGGAGCTTTTTAGAATCATTAGTCTCACCCTTACTGTCTACTCATTATTTTCTTTTTATAACTAAATAAATTTTTATACAAATTTACATTGCCAATCGTTCAATTTATGTGCATACCTGCAGTGGGCTCATTAATGCAGGAAGGTCAAAAGTTCCATATTTGTCATTTTCTTTGATGGCAATGGTGGGAAATTCTGCATTTCATTTGCAAGTTCTGTGCCATCAATATCTAGCTGGCTGTCATGGGTCAAAGCGGTACTTAGAGTTTGACACTTCAGTAGCAGGTCCTCTTCTCTTAAGTTGGGGAAATCGAGGAGCACACCAAAGATTATATTCACTTCTCCAAGATTATGAAATCTTTCATCTAGTAGGAGATGGCTGTATCCATGACCATATTAAAAAATGTGGTTTCCATTTTTCGTAGTGCATCATGGATGTGTTCATCTGGAGAATCATAGCTAAAGTGCTTTTTTGGGTTCTCAAACGTTTTTGTTTGAGTTTAGCCTCCACGTTCATCTCTTCCCACATCTCCTCTGCAGTTGTCTGTGCATCAGAAAATCCAGTGTTTCTGTAACTTGTGAGGGAATCTCTGGTTTTCTTCAGCAAGTCGACAGCTACATCAAACTGTATGGAGGGTGACTGCATTAGTTTACTGACATACTGGATCTTGCTGAGAATGTCGTACCATATAACTGTACAAATACAAAAGCGATAGGATCCAATCTCCTCAGCCAAAGACTGGGCTTCAACTCTCACCACAGGGTCTGCAGTTGTTTCCCTCACTTCCAGAAGAGCCTCCCTGACTTGACCAGCTTGATACCTTACTGCTTCAATACTTTTTATTCTGCTTTCCCATCTGGTCTCGGCCCATGACTTTAGAGCTATTTTAATATATTTTAGGAGGACATCCCATCTATGGGTGGAGGCTGAGAAGAGCTTAAATAACTTTGTTAAATGCCCAAAGTAGCCAAGGGCATATGGCGAGCTTTTTGCAGCATCAGCTACTACCAGATTTAAAGTGTGGGCACCACATGGGACAAAAAAAAAGCTCTTGAGTTCAGCTGAAGCAACTTTGCCTGAACACCTTTATTTTTCCCCTCATATTGGCACCGTTGTCATAGGATTGGCCTCTACAGTCCTCAAATGGGATGTTAAGTTCCTCTAACCTTTTTAGGATTAGAGATGACAAATGATCTCCAGTTGACTGCTCTGCAACAAGAAAGCCTAAGAAATGCTCCTTAACTTTAGGTATGTCTTCTTGTGACACTATCCTGATTATGGCAGAGAGCTGTTCCTTATGACTCAGATCAGGGGTACAATCTAAAATAATAGAGAAATATTTTGATCTTTTGATATCCTTCACAATATGTTCTATTATTTTGAACTGATGGAGTATATCAGTTCATTTTGTATTGTCTTTCCAAGATAATGAACATGGCTGCCAGCTCCATTTTCCACCCTACTAACATGCTGCTTCATCACTGGATCAAATTTGGCCATAAGCTCCACCTCTTTCAAAAAAATTCCATTGTCTGGTTGATTTAATGTGTCTTTGAAACCCCTAAACGACATGTTTCTCTCAGCTAAAGACTTAATTATTGCCACCAATCGATGTAGAACATCACGCCACATTTTTCTCTCAGCCTCAGCAAGTGTCATCTCTTGTTTATCTATTGTGAACCTTTCGCAATACGGACCTCCAAGTCCTTCCATGTTGCCATGTGAGCATTGTGTTCCTGGCTACCCTCATGGACCTTGAGCAAGTGACATTGCATTTTTCCAGTCCTTTAGTCCTTCCCTATTCAGTTTGTACTCTCGTTTAGAAAAAAGTTTGCAGCAGTAGCAGTGCAAGCTATCATCTTTTTTAGAGTACATAAGCTAGCTCCTTCTGACTTTTTCTCCTTTGACTAAGAGTCTGTTAAAATGGTCATGTTGACATCTTCGCCCGTCCTTTTGTTTAGGGAATGTGAAGCTGTTTTCTATTTGAAATGGACCACTGTGAACCAACTCTATTCGTACCTTATCAGTAAGAGGAGATGGCCAGTCAGCCGGATCTATTGGAGTAGCAGAATGTGGGCTTGAAGCTGCTGCATCACTGCTGGGTTGTGTTGCTGAGGTGGAGATGGAGGCAACAGGAAGAGTGCTTAATGAGGCTGCTTCACTACTGGGTTGCGTTGCTGAGGTGAAGGCGACAGGAGGAGCACTTGATGCTGTACCATCACTGCTGCCTTGCGCTGCTGAGGTGGAGGCGACAGCAGGACTTGCAAGGGTGGGACTGAGGAATCTCAGCAGTGCATCTGGAGAGAGAAGATGATCTAATAATACACACTTGATTTCAAAAATAAAATAATATAAATGACAATTATAGACAATATGAACTAACACAACAAACATATAGGCTTACAACTATAATATGTTATAGAAAGGAGAGGGAAATTAATAGCATTTTGATTAACTATTACAAACTGGGAAAACGTGAGCCAAACAGATGTCAGAATATAAACAAATTTAACATTGTCAAGGCTGCTGAACAAATCTAATATTTGCACATTTACCTGAGGATGGTAAGGTGGTAGTAGTTACATTAATATTAGTTCCTTCCATAACATAAGAGGACATTAAAACTAATAGTTAGCGCTAACTATTTCATGTATAACATATTTATACTATGTTATGCTAATGGTTAATACCGTTATCAATCAATGTTCTGCTGGTTCTGCAACAGAAAAATAATATGACATCATCTTTACTGTAAAATTACCTCTTTCTTTGTCGCGTTTTGCATCCTCTTCTTTTCTTTTTTTCCTCCCCTGGGCACCAGACAGTTTGGGACGTTTTGACATGTTTTGAGTTTATTTACGTATCAAAAAACGAACATCCACCCAAGTAAACTACAAAAAGTGACTGATACTGCAGATGGGAAAAATGACTTCACAATTTTAAGCAAAGAAAGAAAACTAGTTAATAAGCCTGTCCACCCATTAATGCTGATTGGAAAGATATGTTCTCAGAGCTTAAAAAGCGTTATTACAACATAACTAAGGCAGATTTTAACGTTCAAACAGATTTACTGGTTTTTAACAGCTTAACCTACATGAGATAGTTTATATTAAAATAAAAAGAATAATGTACATATCGTTTTTAGCAAATGTTGACGCATATAATATAAAAATTAGGGTGAATTTCTACACAGATAATTCTCGGCATTAATGGGTTAAATTCTATACATCCTTAAAAACAATTTATTGGAGTAAACTTTGGATAATTATCACCCTAATGGAATCTGTTCGGGATCTTAGAAAATATCATTATTTTTATTCTACATACTACCTATAAGCTTTGCTGAACAGTTAAATTGGCGCCCCCTGGATGGACGGCGCCCTTAGCATTGCATATACTGCCTATGCTACTGACTAATCCAAGGATGACGTAGATTTGAGTTTGTTTCTACTTGAAATCTTCCTTCTGATAAAGGGATTTGGTATGAAGAGTTTAGACTGGCGGCAAGTGCTCATCGCACGCCATGCATTCCTGTATTCCTTCAATATTGCTTGTGTTAGGGCATTTTTTGTCTGACACATGGATATAGGTGTACCCCTCCTAGCACTGTATTTAGCCAAAGCGTCTGCATACTCGTTTCCAGTATTGTTGTCGTGCTCCTTTATCTATAGGATCGTGACTTTGTATGTAGAACTGCTTTGGCCGTTTTTGCAAGCGATACTTTCAGCAGATGATTGCTCACCTGGTCTCATGTCCAGACTATAGATAGCGGATAAGTTTAATAATATTTTCTCCTCGACGTTATCTCCTAGGAGATTACTGGAGAGATTTCTAAAGCATCCACCTCAGCTTGGTAAATTGTGTTCGTTCGCTTGTTCCTCAAGGTCCTTTGGTCAAGCACAATATTGCCTCTCGTCAGAGCCATCCAGCACCAGTCATACCATCGATTTTAGACCCATCGATGTAACCTACGAAATCGAAGTCATGGATGCACCATATGTAGTATATATATTATATTAAAATTGCACCCTTTACATATGTTGTAATATTATTTTCATTCTGAAACGGGTCTGAATAAAAAACAAACAAAATCTCTTATTAGCAATTGCAGAGCCAGACTTTTCAATAAAACGTTCCCTTAAAACCTCTAAAGACCTATTCACTTCTGAACATTCCATTAAAAAATAACTTAAAGTTTCCCTTATTCAATTCAGTCGGAACTAGATATATCTTCCCTTGTCTTGGCATATATAGCATTAAACAGAATTGTATTAGTAACAATTCTATACTTAAACCAGAATATGAGATACTTTAATTGTATTGAACAGTTCATCCCTAATTACGTATGCAATAAGAGACAAAAGGTCGATAATATTACTTTTATTGATATAACATATTTTGGGTTGAAAACCTTTTATGTTTAAATTAGTCAATTAGCTCTGATAACAGACAAAGATTTGAATTTCTTGGTCCCTTATGTTTTTCTTAAATGGTTGAAAATGAAAAACACGGAATATTCGTAATCATTCAAGTAAAAGCTATACGCCAGGAAAACCAGTCTATCAAAAATAGCTGATAGACTTCATTGGCCAAAATAAGCATGCCACACTCTAGATATTTAAAAATTTATGCAGCACTCATTCGCATAGGAATGACGATATTAGAAAGAAATGACCGAGGAAAATACAATCTATTAAATAATGCCTCAATAAAAAATAGATGAGAAAGAAATGTCCCAAGATAAAAAAGAAAACTATTACCCACGGTCAAAATGACCCAAATAAAATTTTACCCAGCTTTATAACAACAAGGAAATCTATAAGTGCTAAAATCTGGAAACGACCAGGATACTTTTTTTTCGCCGGGAGACGGGCTGAGACTTAAATTTTTCAAGCCGGGCCGGGGCTTACATATATCGTTCCTTTGTCATTCTAAAAGTGATGACGTTTTTTTTAGTTAAATATATTTTTTAAATATTAAAAACCCTTTTCTAAAATACGTCGTCCTTTTCAGAATGACGAACGAACGAAAATATTAAAGTCCCGGTCCAGTGATTTTTAGTCATTGGGACGTTAAAAAACAGCCGGGTGCCAGGTCCTTTCCTGGTTAAAATATATTGCCATTATTTACTCTATTTATTTGAGAAGTAATATTTGATATTCCATTCAACTACTTGCCATTTTGTTATGAGTCATAATTTTTTAAAATCTTGGATCATTTTTTCCTGGTCTATTTGTATTGGCTCTTTATTAATTCATAAGCTATATTTTCCTGGGCCATTCCTTCCTAATATCAGGAAAAACATATTCAATAAACAAAATAATGTGGAGATATTTTTTAAAATGTTTCAATACATTGCTTAAGCAACACAAATGTTATTTCAGATTAATTTTACAACGATTGGAAATGGGAAAAAAATTGAAAGCTATATAGTTGTAACTTTTTGTGTGAAACCACAGGGCCCCAGTAGATTTTTATTCATTATCTGACGTAAAAAAGACACGGTGATAACATTGATATGCACATGACAGAAGAAACATTTGCAAATCCGACAACTACCTGCATAAATTATTATCTGCCTTTTTTGAGACGGTAACAGCCATTTATTGTGTCATTACTTGTTTGCAAACGCCATTATTATATATACATATAATATATTTATATATATGTTACGGACAAGAAATACTAGAAACTACTAATATTTAGTTAATATTTATTTACTTATTTATTGGCTTGATATTGTGATAGAGTAAAAATCTATATCATAAAATAAAATAGTTATGATTAATATTATATAAAAAGATATATATATTAAATCATTCATCTTATAAATTTCTTTAAGATTTAAAAATAGTACCTTTATTTTTATGAACAGTTAGAAACTCTTATTAATAAATAGTTAGAAACTCTTACTTTGACTTGGACATCCATCCACCAATATACTCGATGCTCGAGCTAAAATACGAATAAGATACTCCTCGTAGCTCTTGTATCGAAGTTCTTGCATATGGACAATGTCCATTATTTCACCCTTGGAGCAAGACAGTTTAATAGCCATTTCACGGTAGCAGTCCACAGGAAGGGCAGCATAGCAGTTTTGGATGGCTTCTCTGGTTGGACCTCATAGGCCAAATTCTGTCTGTTGAAGGAGGAGCGAAACCATTTTGGAGATTTCATTTTTAGATGATGTAGAAATCCGTTCGGACGCGGGGCGTAGTGGTGGCCGTTAGTGCAATAAAAGGGACTTGGGGGAAATCACTTTGGAGCTTATGGAGAAGCTAGTAGTCCGGGTGAAAGTCGTATCCCCACTGAGACACACAGTTGGGCTCATCAATAACGAATCGCTTGAGGGGATCCCACGAATAAAGGCTTCGAAAGACTATTGAGTTTCTGAGAGGCAGATACTTTCTCGGGAGTCACGTAGAGGAGTGTAATTTGGGGCGTGAGGAGATATAACTTTTCGTATATTTTCCGTTGCCGGCCATAGTTGTCCCCGATGAGATGATCTGCAGGGATTCCCAGACCGTCGAGCTTTGTGAATTTATCATATATGTTGGATGCCAGGAGGGATATGACTACAGTGACTCCACCCTGGACTGCGGTTGGTAACTGATAGCAGAGACCCTTTCCGCCCCCGTGGGCATAAGGACAGAGGTGCCATTGTTCAAGAGGATCGCATTAATAGCTGACAGTTGATTGAGGCGAAAGCTGTGTATATCAGTGACTCTTGAACTTCCCAAAGAGATCGTTCGAGTAGTCCCTCTTTGGCATATTATTATATCCCTGTATACACATGAGCAAAGAATTTGTATACAACTTTGAAACACAGAATATAAAGAACTTAAAATAACACTACACAACCACGTTTTTTGAAATAAATATTACAACTGAATTAATAATGATGTCCTTCAGGTGCGCATGAAGGGATTGCCCGTTTATGACGACATCCTTCCAGCTAGGGTCACAGGGTTAATTATGTATAATATTGCCACCTATAATATAAAAAGAAATAACTTCTTTTAATAAGAAATTCTCTCAAAAGAAGCAAAGAAAATATAAAAGAACTTTTTCTTTTATATTTTCTTTGGATGGAAGGCATTATGTTTTCTTGGATTATCTTGTAAATATGTAGTATATTATTTTATTAACCGGCTGGGATGTACTTCATGTCCTTTTCACATTTATTTAAATATTCAATGCAATCAGTCAATCTTGTCTTGGATCTCAGTTGTGAAATATTTTTTTCTCTAATTCTACTCTGTGATTTTCATCATTCCTCGGGTGGCGAACCAGGATATAAATTTTTATTCATCTAAGGTAATAATAATATATAGATATGCGACGATTCAGGATATTAATCTTTATTCGTCTTCAGATAGAAAGTCACCATTGACGACGATGGCCAAAAGATTCCCCAGTCTGATGCCAAAGGAAGTGTGCTTCGAGATGAAGCTCGTCGAAGGTGTCGAGGAGTTGTAAGGGAAGAGGACAGCTGGGATCCCAAGGATCTTCCGTGATTTCTTCTGACTTGCGAAAAAATTTCGCTGACCTACGATTCTTCAGTCGGTCAGGATCTTGGTGAGGCCAGAAAGGAGGATGCGAGTCACCTTTCCAATATGACTCATTTGGGAGTGAGTCAATCCGCACCCTTTGAGATGAGGAGCGCACAGAAAAGCCACAGTCTGAAAATACTTCAGGCACGAGGCGACGCCAGAAAGTCTTCGAAAGAGGATCCAAGAGCCTGGACGAGGTCCTCAAAGTAGTCAAACCACTGGAGTCCTCTGAGAATTACTCCTAGAAAATGGAACTGGAGATATTTCTGTCGTCGGAGTACAAGGTCTGAAGCCCAAGCCACAATCCCCGGAGACGGGATGCAAATGGTCTGAGAGATCCCATGTCTTTGATCCCAAACTGAGCCCAGCAAAGGAGGCCACATGTCTAGTTGTGAAAAAACGGGTCACTTGGACAAGTGCTACATGGAACATTGGCACATCTGCTCTGCTGTTATTGTCCAAACCGTAGGTGGTAATAATATTTGATAACTTCCGGGTGGATGAGGTGTAGATCCAATTCCTCCTGACACTGGGATCCCACGTGAATATCCTCCTAAAGCTTTGGGTGAAGCACGAACGGCTCTTAACGAAGTCTGGGTCCATCAACATCTTCGGAGAGGACGTCCATTTCCCAATCTCAAATATTCCGGTCGCTGTTCCTTTCGAAAGGAAGTTTGTTGTGACATCAGTAGGTCAGTCTATCTTGGGATTTCGGGACTGCTTGGTTTCCGATGGTTAAGGTGCAAAAACTGGGTCGGAAGATCTCTCAACCTTTCCAAATAAAGAGTCTGTCTTCGTCGGGACGGAAAAGACAGGTAATAAGATAAAACTGCCGTTCTTAAGTCCCTGACATTTTTCTTTACGCCCACTCTCCCTACTATTTTATCATTTTAATGTTGAAATTTTAGATGGTGTCTTTTTGTTTATGTTGTCTCTTTGCCAACAACGTCTTAACTAAAATTGGTAATACTTTTCATGTCATTTGCTAGATAGAAACTATTTTTCTATTTCTGATTATAGCTATCAGTTTTTTTATTTCGTCGCTACCATCAAGAGTACATTATTCTCCATTGTTTGCCAGTCTTAAGAGCAGTTACAAAAGTCAGTGTCATATTATCTAGACTTTCATAAGTCCTAGTCGTTTGTTTTATAACACAGTAGATGATTGAGTTCATGGATATTATTAAATTACTGAAACTTTATACTATATTAGAAATAAAAAATAATTTAAACAATATTATTTTTTTAAATTCATTTCACAATACCATCCTCTATTTCACATCTTGATACAACTCTACAAAGCACCAGTGGTTTCTGCGATAACTTTTTTTCAACTTGCGATAACGATAAAACGATAAATTTTTTCTCACTTGTGATAAACGATAAACGGTAAAAAATTTCAAAACCCAACCGCGGTTAGCGATAAACGATAAAACGATAACGATAAAAATTTCTCAAAAAAAGTGGTGGCGTTTTTTTTAGAAAAGAATCTCCAAAAAAAGGTTGATGACATTTTTTTAGAAAAAAAATCTCCAAAAAGTTGACTTTTTTTTTTTTTTTTCAACAGTTCAAATTTTAAAATATGTACAAGAAAGTAAATACATATAAACCTAAGAAAATACGTGAGAATACACATAAATAAATATTATAATTTAAAATTTGGTCTTAGGAGCTGAACAATACAATTTTACATGATGGACATGGTAGACTAAAGAATACAAATCTTATGATAAAAAACTTATTATGATAATAACATCCAAACATTTATACTTCCTAACATGGCATGATGACATAAAGAATACACAATAAAAAAAGACTTATTATGATATAAAATACAATCATTTAGACTTCTTAAAATGCTTTAAAATTGTTGATATAGTCTTCTGGTGGATGGAGGCAAGAGACGGGAAGAATTTTACTTCTTTCGACGCCGGAGTCCAGGAATCCGTTGAAGGAGAGGGTATCTTGAGGTCCAGAACAGCATATCTAGCTGCAGCTGATAAAAGCACTGGTTTAATGTCCGACTCATTAATAAGATCCCCAGTTGTTATTTTATTAGCGATGAGGGCCTTTGTGTTAAGAATAGCAAAATTTATTGCCTTCTCCCGTGGGGTGTTCCTATTTTTTCCCAATCCAAAAAGAATTATCGCTTTGCAGTATTTGACAGAGTTGTCCTTTTGTAGTCCTTTGACATTTAGGCAAACAAACCTCTTTAACATTGCGACGGCGTGGCATTCCACAAAGGCATGGATGGTGGAGTTAAATATCTTGCCGCAATCTTTACACGGCACCCAGAATTTAATTGAATCGGTCGAGATCTGAAGCTGAGCTGTAAATTTTTTGTCATCGTTAATATTGGAGAGGGAGCTCATTATATTTCTTTTCCAGTTTTGTGGAAGGTCTAGCAATTTTAGATGTTTATTTAGAATCAAGTCCACTTCTTCGCCGTGGCACACCTAGACAATTTAAGGTGCCAAGGTGTAAGGAGACAGTGCTTTAAAGACGATCTAAGTAATGGGAATCTAAACCTTCCATCACTGAAAGGCCCCTTAGGACCCCAATCATGGAGAGTCAGAATTCCTTCCTCAATTGCCTTTTCTTCTAAATCCTCCGGATTCCCGAGATTTTGGAAAAAGAATCTCTTATTTTTGTTTTTTCCAATAATATCCACGAAGGAATCGCCCCGAAACGATGGTGTATAATTCCAAATGATTCGTTGAGCAGTTCCCCAGGTTGGAGAGATACTTGAAGTAATGTTATTTGTCAAATCAGTTCCGAACATGAGCCACATAAGTAACTTATTACCAGTAACTGATCTTCTCCATTCAATTTCTGCATTCCTCGTTAAATCAATAAAAATATTTATGTACATTTTTGGTAAAATCACTGAGAGTTGAGAGATTCCTCCTCCCAGAAGTTTTTTTGACCTTTTAATTGCAGGTAAGTAGCTGCGGTGAAACAGGTTATTCAGCCATATTTCTTCCTCATTGATAGCCTTCTCTGCAATTTCGGGGCAAGCCGATGCTTTATAAATAATTTTTGGTACAATTTGTGTGTTATATAAGTCAATTCTTTTCTGTATATTATATGATCTCCACTTCAATGTTGATTGGCCCGCTAGAGATGAGATAAAAGTCCAATTGTTTTCATGGATTCCGCTTCCACACCAATCTATGCCCAAGATGTTGACCTGCTTTTTAATCTCACACGAGGCGACCTTCCTCCCCTCCTGCGGACTCCAGGCTCCAATAGGTAGAATTGCTGTTTTATCTTTGTTTAGGGAAAGCCCAGACATTTTCTCAAATTTAGAAAAATACTCAATTAATATTTCCACTCGTTTTGAGACTTGTGCGGCCGAGTTTCCCTCCACCGTTAGGGTGATATCGTCCGCATAAAGGTCAATTAAATGTCGGTGGCCCTCGAAATCTATTCCAAAACCTCCAAATTTTCTTACAACTCTTCTTACAAAGTTCTCAAGCGCAATGATAAAAAGAAGCGGGGCTGATGGACAGCCTTGCCTACAACTTTTTCCTAAGGTTATAGGCTTACTTTCACAACCATTGATGGAAATTGTTGACGAGCCATTATATAGCAACGCTCGCACTGGGTTGAAAAATCTTTTGGGTAAGATTCTCGAAACTTCTCTGAGAATATGACGATGATGAATTGAATCAAATGCTTTGGAAAAATCGATGGCGACTATGGCTCCATATTTTTGCCTTTTTTTCACCGAGTCAATAGACGCTTGAATATTGCGAGAGATGTCAGCGATTTTCCTGTGTTTTAAAAACCCCTTTTGATTAAAACTAATAGAATTTTGAAGTTCTTGGGCCATTTCTTGGGCTAAAATTCCGGATAAAACTCTGTAAGATTCATTTAAAATTGTTATTGGCCTCCAATGGCTAAAATCTGTCCCATTACCTTTTTTAGGAATTAGTGTGATCCTTCCTTTCGTTAAAGACTTCGAAATTTTGCCTTTTTTCTCCATGTCATTGCCAATCTTAAGGAGATAAGGGACAACTTCATTAGGGCAGAGTGAGTACACTTTGCCTATTATTCCATCGGGACCACATGCTTTGTTAACCTTTAATTTCTTCTTTAGATATAGAGATATGTTTGACGATGAAAATATGAAGGAGTCTTGACTTTTTCTTGGTTTTGGTCTAGGGAAATGACCCTCTCTAGACCCGACTATAGCTTGGAAAGATGCTCTAAAATATTGAACAATATCTTTGGAGTCGGTTAAGGGCTTTCCATCGTGAATTATCTTTTCTACAGAAGTAGCTGATAACCTTACATTATTTGTGAGGTCTTTCACCCTCTTGAACGGGTTATTTTCCTTGAGTACTTTGGCTTCGAGCTCTGCCTCTGCAATCTCCGCAATCCTAAAACAGTTTACCGAATCGGACATAATTGAGCGGGCAAAAATCGATTCCTTATTAAGAATTGCTTCAATTTCGGATTGATACTTCTTCGAATTTATTTTTCTTTTTTTAAGAAATTGAGATGTTGTTGTAATAATTGTTTTATTCATTTTGTTCAAAGCGTGGTTAGAGGATATAAAATTAGTGTGACCTCTTACTAGGTTTTTCTTTAAAATGCTTAAAAAGTGCTCATCTTTAAGTACCCATTTGGGGACTTTGAAGTGGCCTTTGGGGAGACTATATTTTAAGTCCAATACTAATAGCTTGTGGTCTGATGAAGGTTCCGGACGGTAACAGGTTCCTTTTATGTGACGCATCAGGGCAGGGGATATTAAGGCTAGATCAATTCTAGACCGTTGGATGCCTCTAGACCATGAAAATCCTCCAGAGTTTAAAATATCTAAAACGTCAATAAGATTTAGTTTACTGATTAGACTTCTTAAAATATAACCATTGGGGTACTTATGGGAAGGTTTGTCTAAGTCCACGTTGAGGTCCCCAACTAATAAAAGCGGAATGGGATTCTTAAAACAATCATTTTCAATGGCTTGATAAAAGGGCAAACACTTGTCATTAGGACCATAGGCATTTAAAATATAAAAGACAAAGTCGTTGGTACACACGCGAATTTTGTGCCAGTCACTTCCAAATGAAAATTCCTTTATGCAGGACAATATCTTGATCCTTTTTGTAATAAAAGTTAGAACTCCTCTTTTTGAGTTTGATCCCGTAAAAAAGTGGTGAAACCGACTCGGTAAGCAGAGATAACAGTCCTGTGTACATGAAGAAGATACCTCAGTAGAAATATCCTGTAAACATATAATGTCTGGATCAAGAGATTGAATGTGTTTTAAAATAGCATGTCTTGCTCTTTTCTCTTTTCCCCCTCTCATGTTAAGAGATATTAATTTTCTTATTCCCATATTGGCCTTAAATTCCGCCGTCACATTTTCAGGGAAGAATTCCGTGATTTTTGTTTGCGTATTTTTGTAGTGGATTTCTCTTTCCATATTAAAAAATTACTCCTATTTATGTCTTTGGCTGCTTAGACGGATTACCCTTTTTATTTGGAGAATTATCAGAGTCTGGTTTGGACCTCTTCCCTACCGAATAAGAACGAGTTCGGTGCTCTAAAATTGCTGAAGGGTCTATGTGAGCTTTTATCTTTTCATTCCGAGGAAAGTCAGGGGTTGTTGAAGGGAGAGGTTCGTTTTGTAACTCACAAGGAGTAAGTTCTATAGGTGGGCTCAAAACGCCATTACTAGACACAGAAAATGATTCTACATCCTCAGTAGACCCTTGTGTCTCAGGAGGGGATCCCTGATCCTCTTTAGAAGATGCCTGAATCTCATGGGCAGATTCCCCACTCTTCTCATTACTACTTATACATACTATCTCCTCTGAAGGAGTTTCAGTGTCTGAACATTGTTGGTGGCTAGTAGAGCTGTCTTCCTCAGGAATTACGACGTCCTCTTGAGCCACATTAATTTCTTCTTCCCTAGCTTTTTCGGCCTCACGACTTACAGTCAGTCGTTCGTCCCATGCTCTTCTAAGCGCCTGCTGATAATCAGATAGCTTAAGTCTTTTGTTGGAGCAAAATTGTTTTAAATGGCCAAAGCCAAAACATTTTTGGCACTGAAGTTTCACTCCTGGGAATTTAACTTTTATTAAGTTTCCTTGAAAAGGAAGAATTTGAGGTATGGAGGAAGGATCAGCCATCATCTCCACGATATAATCACTATCTCGCCATACCTCCCGGTAGCTCTTATATTTCTCCTCTGCCTTTACGTCAATAGGATTCTTTTTAGGGTAATGATTCAATACTTGTCCAAAGTTTTTCATCCATTCCACCACACTTAACTCATCTACTCTTTTAAATGTGTTTATAAGAGTAATTTTTAGTTTCTTTTTTCGGTCAAGGGAAATTTTGTCTATTCCTTTCAATTTGAATATAACTTTTTCAAAGGAACCGTCTTCATTTTTTATTTTAAGAACTTGGGGATTCTTTAGTTGTTGAAGTCTCCCTCGAATATCAATTGGGAATCTTGTGTAGAAACAAGCTTGCCCAAGTCCAAACTTCGGGTTTGCCCCCGCAATTTCATGCTCCCTAAAGCCATATTTTACCGCAATATCGTATATTTCGACATGCTTCATATTATTGTTTTTATAAATAGATCCTTCTTCATTCTCTAGAGTTAGAACAAAGGTTTCCCATTTATAACAATTTTCTAGGTTCAATTGAACCACTGCCTCCGGATGGATGCTTACATTTTTCTTAAGGACATGGGCATATCCTCTTTTTACGCTCCTTGATGTCTCGGACGCTTCGTCCGGAGGCTTTTCTGGAGGTATAATAGATTCCTCCATCGGTTTAAAAAGTTCCGTTTAATTAATCTCGCAACCTTCCCCAATAAGGTAACAAAGATACACAAACTATGTACCCTTACCTCGACGAGGGTGAAGAGAAGAAAAATAGATAAACAAAACAAAATGTCTTTCCTTATATATCCAAAAATCCGAGAACGAGGCACGAATTCCGGGCTTCGCCTGAGGGTAGTCTCAAATATAACGTCCGAATGTGGGTCCACACGCACTTATAACACTTTTTACGCACTTAAAAAGGTCAAAATACACTGTTCAACCACGAAATCAGAGTTATTTTTACGGAGTCAAAAAATGACGTCTTCACAGTATACATAAGAAGTTTTTCTTTTTGACTTTTTTTATTTTAGAAAAGAGTCTTTCAAAAAAAGTGACGACGTTTCATTTTTAGAAAAGAGTCTTTCAAAAAAGTGACGACGTTTCTTTAAAGAAAAGAATCTCCAAAAAAAGTGACGACGTGTTTTTTAAAAAAGAGTATTGCAAACAATTCCTTTAATTTTTTTTGTTTTTACAAAAGTCGTCTTTGAATTTATCGTTTATCGTTCCTCATTTTTGGGACTAACGATAAGTGAATGAGCGGTAATTTTTGAAAACTTTGCGATCAACGATAACGATAAAAGGTTTGACCTCAGCGATAATTATCGTTTATCGCTCATTTCAACGCACGCGGCAACCACTGCAAAGCACCTCTCCCTATTTACCAACTTCAGCCGTTGACGCAAAGTATACTGTGAAGTCTTTGTGATTATGTCTTGAAATTGATCAAGGTTAATATCTTCCCAGAGTGCCCACAAAAACCTTCAATTGGTTTTATTCCATGATTCTCTTTGGTCAACAATTGCATCGTTCTATAAAAATATAGTGTTGGATTTCTCCCCATCAGAAGTTAAAACGTTTGATCTCCTCATCAATTGCACTGCTAAAAGGAAGTAGATTCCCTTCCCTTTATTTATGAATAATCAAACCCACACTCCTTTATATTTGAAGTTTGCTTTAATGCCAATAATATCAGGTACTTTTTGAATGATCAATATTATATTGAACTTGAAAGTATATTGATAATCATATTAGTCTCTCTTTATAACTAATGAATAAGTAGATATTATTAAAAATAAGATATACGTAAATATACGATTTTAAACATTTATTCATATTTAAAAAAAAATTTGGTTTGTTATAATAATTCCAAAAATAAACTAAAGAGATTTTATTTAATTACGAGAAAGCTATTTGTATTTACAAGAGTTACTATTGTGACATTTGCTAATGCAAAGAAACCCTCTCTTCTTGCAATTGCACATATTTGTACGACACAGAGTTGAAGTAGTACAATTATATTTTTCATATCCTCGTCCATTGTGAAAGAGCCGTGGTCGTCTATCGTAAGGATACTTCTACTTCAGAGACATCTCTAATACTTGGAATGATTCCTTGCACGCATCAAATTGGTTTCTGGAATAGGCTTGCTTTAATGTTCCTTGGTTTGTAACCAATTTGTAAAGCCCGTCTTCTTTTTCCGCAAACAAAGGCTATGACGTTGCGGGGAGCAGTATTCGATCGATCCACTCCAGGAACCGGAGTTATAACAGACTCTCCCTTCTCAACTGTTCTGAAGCGCTTATAAGATTGCTCCAGCATTCTTATGGCTTGTTCTTCTTGCCTTTTTTAGCTCCTTGTATGTGTTTTTTACGCTCATCTTCAATAATGCAAAAAGGAGAATATTATGACGAAAATATTTGAACAAGCCATCAAAGCGTTATAGAAGAGCTAAGTTATACAACTGAGGTCAATAAATCCTATAAAATATATTATACTATTCCTTCGATTTAAATTTGACTGTAGTACCGGTTCTTTATTTTAACAAATTATGGCACGATTGATTTGTTGTCTATTGGTTAACTCAAAAGGGCATAATTAATATGATAAAGATCGCTTTACACTATTCAATGAAGTTTAATAAAGGGCTCAATTTAATTTTGAAAAGGAAACAAGTATGACGTAACAAAACAGTATAAAGTGAGAAAATCCATTGTTGTGATACTGTTTCATTATAATATTTTTTCAGAGAAAGTTGTTGAACAATTAACAACGCGAATAAAAAGAAACAATACATGTGTGCCATGCTATTAAGGGGTTAAAGCTCTTAAAAAGTGAAAACCTTTGTTTACAGAGTACAAAATTGATTTTATACTGTACAAGCCAAACTTTCCTCTTCAAATATTTTTTAAATACATAATTAGATGTCATTATCACAGCTACTCATGTAAACGCATAACAGTATTGTATGGAAACCCAAGTTTGGATAAATTCTTAATATTATGTCTCGGTACTTAGATGCACTACTATCTTTCAGGGGTAAAATGTCCAGTTTCTTAGATTTTCTATTAAAGTCCCCGAGGATTCTTTAATTCTTCATTTCCTTTGTTGAATACACACAATTAGAAGTGTGATTTATTGTTATTCAATTTTTCGGGTTAAAAATATTGGGTTTATTAGAAACATTTCAGCGGACTTAATTTCTTTTCCTTGATCGATCTGACATGAAAATCTTGGTAAACAAAAGAACTGTTGAAATAGAGTTATGAAAGAAGTGTAGTCACATGGATTTTTATTGTAACTAACCTTGATATATTGCTAACAAAATAAACTAAGAAATAAAGTAACTAGACACTATGAAAAGAAATACATAACAAAAATTACAACTATTAATAGAGACAAGGAATGCCAATGTTATCCCTTCATCAACAATACGGTTGATTACATAGCCCCCACCATCAGAATATCAGAAAATAAAAAACCTTGTAAAAACGAATATATTTATTAATATTCTAAAAAACCTTTTAAGGAACAAAGTTCAAACGAAACAAATTTTCACTCGAGAGGCGAAGAGTCATCTAAGGAGGATAATGCCAATGTTGGAGAAAAGTTCCAGCCGTAAAGGAACTTTCCTAGGATCGGAATTTTCATGGAAAATCGGTTTCTTCTGCAGTAAGTCAGATAGTTATCTCCACACGGAATAAGAGTATTTCCAACATATCACTTCAATAGGAGAAAAGAACAAGAGTCAGGCTAAAAATAAGAAGCGAGAAATGTTCTTCTAATATACCAATTCTCGGAGAAGTGTAAACTAATGCCGAATCTTCAACCAAAACAATTGGACAAAGCTTTTATTCGTAGAAGGACTTCAAAATTTATATTTGTGATAATTTATTAACGTTCATTATCATCATTAATATCTAAAAGCTGCATTAGAATATAACAATGATAAGTAAACATTACCTTAAGTTTAATTAATTCAAATCAAGTTAAATACTTTGTCCATGTTTTATTCATTTTTACGTCTTTTTCCACATTGCCTAAAATAGCGGACAATCTACAGATTTAAATTAATAAATTATTAAAGTCTGTAACGTCCACCATTTTGAAGAAATTTGCGGAAAAACTATTTTTATATATTTTTTTATTTTTTTTCAAATCAGTTCGTTTATTATGTAAATATATAAAAAATGAGACATTTACATAAAACCCAAAGCAAATGTGTTATAAAAACATAAATAAACATTATAGTTTAAAAATTTTTGCTCTGGGGAGGAACACTAACAATAAAATATTATATAAATATAAATAAAACAAATCGTCTTTTAAAATCATTTTACAATCAATTACACAACTATTAAATATTTTAAAACTCTGAACACAAATGTTGAAAATAAAACATAGAAATATTTAGAAGGCTATAAATTACTATAACTTCTTGAAATAATTTTTATCAGTTTTTGATGTTGGAGGGAGAGACTTGGGAAATACTTAATGATTCTTCCGGCAGACGCCCACGTTGCACCTTCTTCCAGCGAAGGGATCTTCAAAGATAAAGCTGCATATCTTGCTGCTGCCGACAAAAATATGTTCCTCAGCTCGAAGGGATGCAGGGGTTCGTTGAAGGACAGCTTTTGACATATCAGGGCCTTTGAGTTTAAAATACTAAAGGTAAGTGCCTTGGACTCCGATGATTTGTTGTTCTTTCCGAGGCCGAAGAGAACAACGCCTTTCCAAGCATTTGAAGATTCACAACGGAGGTTAGGTGAGTTTAGAAGAATAAAATCTTTGAGAATTTTCACCACACGACACTCCACAAATACATGAAGCGTCGAATTGAACAAACACCCACAATCTTTACATGGTTTTGTATAAAACAAAAGATCGGCCGAAATCATCAATTGGGAAGTGAATTTCCTTCCATCATGAATGCCAAGTAGTGATTCAAGAATCCGATTGTTCCATTTCGAGGGGAGGCCAAGGAGATTCAGATATTTTTTGCAAATTTTATCTACCTCTCCTTTATAAGATGGTGGAGACATTTTCATGTGCCAAGGTGTCGATAGAATTTGTTGGTGAGATGTCCTTGTCAAAGGATACATAAACCGTCCGTCCGAAAATATATTTTCTTTGTGGAGGTCATGAATTGTAAGGATTCTAAACTTGATGGCTTCTTCCTCCAAACTCTCTGGTCGTGGTAGATTTCGAAAGTAAAAGCTCTTGTTGGCGTTCTGTCTAATGACGTCAACAGTTGTATTGTTGTCGTAAATTGGTTTTAACTTCCATAAAATACGCTGAGCGGCACCCCAAACCCGAGAGAGTCTGGACGTTATATGATTTGTGAGGTCAGAGCCGAACATCAGCCACCAGTAAATTTCATTATATGCTATCGATCTCCTCCACTCGATAGAAGGATTTGTTGTAATTTCATAAAAAATTCTCAGATACACCTTTGGTAATATATGGCACAGTCGAGTAAGACCTCCCCCGAGAGAACGCTTAGGTCTTTGAACAGAAGGAAGGTAGTGCTGATGGAAAAGGGCTCGTAGCCATTTTTCCTCCTCGAGAATGGCTTTTTCGGCAATTATGGGGTGAGAAGACGCCTTGTATAACAAAATAGGAACTACTTTTAAGTTATACAAGTCTATTCTTCTTTGAATGTTAAAACATCTCCATTTCTTTATATTATATGCGATTACTGAAAACACACTCTTCCAGCTTTTCTCGTCGATTCCTCTACCATTCCAAGTAACTCCAAGAATGTCCACTTGATTTTTTATTTGGCAGGAGGCAATTGAACTTGTTTGAGGTTTCCATTGACCTAGAGGTAATATCGTTGTTTTGGCTTTATTGATTGATAGGCCTGATATTTTCTCGTAATTTGCAAAAAAAATCAGGATTATCTCCACTCTCTTACTTAGTTGAGGTTCAGAGTGTCCTTCTATCATAAGTGTAACATCGTCTGCATAAAGGTCTATTAAATGCTTAGAGCCCTTTATGTCTACACCAAAACCTTTATATTTTTTCATTGTCATTCGAACTAAGTCGTCAACTGCTGCTACAAAGAGAAGAGGAGCAGATGGACATCCTTGTCTGCAACTTCTAGTGAGGTTGATAGCATCACTTTCGATTCCATTTAATGATATTGTTGAAGTACCATTTCGCAGTAGTGCCCGAATAGGATTAAAATACTCCCTTGGTAAGAGCTTCTTTATTACATTCATAATATGAACATGCGATATGGAATCGAAAGCCTTTTGAAAGTCAATTGCTATTATTGCTCCAAACGTTTTCCTTTCTTCCACCGAGTCGATGCATGCCTGAATGTTTCTGGAGACGTCGAAGATTTTTCTTTTTTTAAGAAAGCCCTTCTGTTGACACCCAATCTTATTATTGAGAATGGGTTCTATTTTTTGGGCAAGCACTCCCGATAATATTCTGTAAGAATAATTGAGAATGGTGATGGGCCTCCAGTGACTGAAGTCTGACCCATCCCCTTTCTTTGGGATTAATGCGATCCTACCCTTAGTTAGATCCGCAGGCATTGTCCCCTTCAGTTCCATAGACTTACCCACCTTCAAAAGATATGGAATGATTTCCTCCAAAAAGAGAGCATAAATATCACCAATTATACCATCAGGGCCTGCTGCTTTTTTACAGTTTAAGTTATTCTGGACATAATTTGTGATAGAATCCCGAGTGAAGATTTTATTTCCTCCGATTCTTGACATTTTTTTCCGCTTAGGAAAGTTAGTTCTTGGCACTCCCACAATTGATTGAAATCTATCATGGAAATATCGTAGAATGTCCTTTGGGGTATTTAGGACTTTACCTCCATCAATAATTCTATTGACAGTAGGAGATGGACGCTGTTCGTAGTTTGAAATATTTTTAAGTCTTTTCGAGGCACTACTCTCTATAGAGACTTTATTCTCCATTTCAGCCTCCGCCACTTCTGAAATCCTGAAGACGTTGATGGTGTCAGCCATTAAGGACCGGGCAAATATAGAAGAAGAATCCAGAACGCATTCGATATCCTGTAGCCGCACTTTCAAAGACTCCCTCCTTTCTTTTAAAAAAGAAGTTGTCGTGGTTTGAACAGTTTTGGTAAACACCTTTATTGCTGTATCTGCCGAATATTTTGTCGAAAATGCTTTTTTTATATTCGACCCTATCCTCTTTTTAAACTTACTATCCTGTAATATTTGTCGAGGAACCTTGAAACGGCGGTGACTATAGCGGGAGTGTAGTTCCAACTCTATCAACTTATGGTCAGAGAGAGGTTCCGGTTTGTAAGTGGCATTCTTGACTACTCTCACCAAACCAGGAGAAACTAAAGCAAGATCAATTCTTGATCTGTACTTTCCTCTAGACCAAGAAAAACTTCCGGGTGAGAATATATTCATAACATCAACTAGTTTGAACATGCTGATAAGAGTTTGTAGACAGCCCCTATTAGGGTAATAAGTGCTCTGTCTGTCCAAATCTATATTTAGGTCTCCAACCATCAGCACTGGTATTTTGGTTTTGCTCAACGTTTCCGATATAGATTGATAAAAGTCTAAGCATTTTTCATTAGGGCCGTAAGCATTAATGATACAGATGCTCATTCCACTTGTCGACAGATATATTTTGTGCCAATCACTTGTTTTAGATATTTCTTCAACACATTCTGCTGTCTTGATTCTCTTTGAAATAAACGTGAGAACACCTCTTTTTGAGTCACTGCCAGTGAAGAAAGTTTTATAGCGTCCAGGTTTACAGAGCGAGCAGTTGGTTGGACATGTTGATGATACCTCACGTTTCACGTCCTGTAGGCAAATAATGTCTGGATTTTTTTCAAAAATGGAGTTTAAAAAAGCATGCCTGCGTAATCTGTTCAATCCGCCTCTTGTATTCAGGGAAATTATTCTTTTCATACCCATATTTGCCCAGATCTCGTTGCAAAGTGCATCTTCAAAATAATTAGTGATCTTCAATTGTGAATAGGTCTCAGAGAAAACACTCATTCCTTATCTGATCACGAGATTCCAACTAATTTCTTTTAATTTTTGTAGGGTTCTTCCTATTATCAGGCGACGGACCTGAGTACGATCTCACTCTTTTGGTCGACTGAGACCGTGTCCTGTCCAGTAGAACAGCATTGGTATCTAGGTGAGAACGGTTATTTTTCAGAGATGTTTTGGCTATTATAGATGTTGATGCGACTATATTAGTTGCAGCACTTGACACAGTTTCAATAGAAGGGGCAGGGGTAAATTCTTTTTCTAATACTATTGCCTGAGACCCTGAGACGTGGTTTGAAACAGGAGTATCTTCATTGAAAGGGGCAGCATTATTAATATTAAGACTATTATTTACAACAGCCTCGATATTATCATTTTCGGCGTTCACTTCAATTGCAATGTCCTGAACTGCGGTTACACTTTGACCTTCGTTGCTTACTTCGTGGTCAACTCTCTCTTGTACAGGAATAGAGATTTCGTTGTCAGAGATAGCAGGAACATGTTGTTGCTCATCATTAGATTCTGTAACAAGAGATTCTCCTCCGACTGAGGCACAGATTTTTCTCCCGATGGGGTAGTTCCGTTATTTGATAGACGCTCTTCCAATTTCCTCTTCAAAACTCGTTCATAATCTGATGTTTTCATTTTCATCTGATCGCAATATTGTTTTAGATGTCCGAAGTTAAAACACTTCTGACACTGCAACTTTACTCCCAAAAACTTAAGTTTCACGAGATATCCTTGGAAAGGCACGATCTGAGGAATACTTGAGGGGTCTGCAATGATCTCAACCAAATAGTCGCTATCTCTCCAGACCTCGCGGTAATTTGGATACTTATCTTCCGCATTTTTGTCGAAAGGGTTACTTTTGGGGAAGTGATTGATTATCTCTCCAAATTGTCCGAGCCACTTGACCAGGAGGCCTTCATTAACTCTTTTGAAAGTGTTAACTAAAGTAATAGTCAACTTCTTTTTCTTATCAAGAGAAATTTTATCGATCCCTTTAAGCTTACAAGTTATTTCTTCATGTATGCCATCCTTGTTTAATGTCTTAATCTTCAATTCCTTTTTTAAGTCGGTAAGTCTTGATCTAACATCAATGGGAAACCTTGTGTAGATACAAGATTGACCTAATCCAAACCTTGGACTTGCTCCAGCGATCTCATGTTCATGGAACCCAAATTCCATTGCCATATCATATACCTCAATGTGCTTCAATTTATCATTTTTAAATGCATTTCCTTCTGAATCTTCCATTAAAATAACGAAAGTTCCCATTCGTATTCTACATTGAGATTTAGTTTCTTCTCAACGTTATTATTGTGCGTATTTTTCTTCTTCAACACATCAGAATAAGCACTTCTTGATTTGCCCTTATCATGAGGTTGTCAGGAGGAATATTTTCCATTCTTTTCCAATATATTCAGCTCCTAGGTCTTAAAGATATTAACCCGTAAAGACGGTGAAGAACGAAGCAAAATTTCGAGGAACAACAACAACAAAAAAGAAGAAGTGTTCACTCTATTGACGCTCCCGCAAAAAAAGGAGAAAACGGGAGGGGGGAAGGGGGGGGGATGAAGAATAAAAAAAGGAGGAATCATATTTTAATCACTCCCAATTTCAATGAAATGCCCCAATTTCTTCCCAAAAAAGGAACAATGAGCAAAAAATGTATTATGTACTCACAGCCAAGAGTCCAGGCTATCTGTCGATA